>CM048744.1:418567817-419117817 GCA_026315105.1 Locusta migratoria
TTCGCCTGCGTTTCACAGTTCAAAGTTGTCAAAGGCACTCTCAATTTTCATGAATTTTCTTAAGCTGACAATACAGGAGTGTCTTAGTAGTAAATAAGAGATGGATTAAAAAGTGGTACATTATGTGACAGGTTTTTACCCATCGCAGTACATATGACTTCATATATATTAAATTACATGAGTTGTAAACGTATAAATTTGCAGGTTTAAATTCGTTTTTATAAGTGCTGTATGTCTGTAAAATCTGCTGCCAATACAGTTAGTACTAAAGAAATAATAGCCGGCCGTATTGGCCGAGGGGACTAAGGCGCTCCAGTCACGGTCTGCACGGCCACTACGGTCGGGGGTTCGAATCCCCCCTCGGGCATGGATATTCGTACCGTCCTAGTTTGTAAGTAGTTCATAAGTAGTTTGTAAGTTTAGGGACTGATGATCCCGTAGTTAAGTCCCATAAAAAAAAGTAATAGGTTAAAACCTGGTGCATGATGGGGCAATTTTCCATGAACGTTACTGTTTATGTCGTGCTGTGATACAATTTCGAACGCATATTCAACTGCATGTGTTTATACTATCTGTAAATTTTCCTTCGAGTACAATTTGTAATGCATTAATTATAAATTGTAACGTCATAGGCCGAGGTGACTGAGGCGCTCCAGTCACGGTCAGCACGACCACTACGGTCGGGGGTTCGAATCCCCCCTCGGGCATGGATATTTGTGCCGTCTTAGTTCGTAAGTAGTTCATAAGTAGTTTGTAAGTTTAGGGACTGATGACCCCGTAGTTAAGTCCCATAAGCTTAACAAACATTTGAACATTTTTTGTAACGTCATATCCAATGCCGTAGTTTTACTACATGAGCGGAGGAAAAGTAGAAAGTGAGAGAGATATTTCACCATTTTGATGTGGTTGTCAGCGATAAGAAGTGTAATAAAGGTTTGTAATCATGTTCATAGTTTGTAGCAAGTCGCTAAGTACTCTCATTCTCATACAGTGTATGAGTAACGTCTCGCCGAATGGTGGCAGTTGTATGACATTTCTACTGTTTATGAAGTTATCTCCCGAGCCATGTGTAGCATGTAGTTTTTACCTCTACAGCAAATATTACCTAACGGTAGGAATTTAGTTGAAATCGGTCCAGTGGAGGAAACGTGCAACATTGCCGCCCTATGTAGCAGTTTTTCGGGCATTTAATGTTTATGACGTGATATCCTCTAAACTATACGTTGTACGTGATCCTTATACCGACTGCTACCTTCCTCTTGGTTTGAAGGTCAAGTGTACAAACTTTCATCGAGTTTGTAAAAAGCTGTAAATTTGTATTTAATACGCAAACACACAAAAAAAAACGGACACTCTGGGATGTGTGATTGTATTGCATACAAATCTAAAGTTTTGTTCCGTGCTTAATGGAATTTTTCACACTTGACCTTGAAACCAAGAGTAAGGTCATTTTGCGTTTAAGAATCAAGTACAATACATAGTTAAGAGATATGACGTCATAAACAATGAGATTCATGAGAAATCACCGATTCGTGCAATTTTTAGAAAGAAATTTATAGCTTTATTCCGATTTTGATTAAATTTTAAATTGTTTATCTCGAAAGGAAGAGCAACATCAGTGACAGATTCAGTAAGATGCATGGCGGAGGGTATCTTAAACTGTCGTCAACACCAATCTACTGTTTTATTCCGATATTTATGTAACAAGAGGAACATCTCAGTCAAAATCAAATGTTTGTAGAGCTTATGGGACTTAACTACGGGGTCATCAGTCCCTAACTTACAAACTACTTATCAACTAGCTAATACTAAAGGCGGCAGAAACATCCATGCTTGAGGGGAGATTCGAACCTCTGACCGTAGTGGCCGTGCAGACCGAGATTGGCGCGCCGCAGACCGCTCGGCCACCGCGGCCGGCACATCGCTACCTACACAAAATTTCTTAAGGTGTATGGGGAAGGATATCTTACATTAATTTTGGACAGCTTTTCACCTGTGGCCGTGAAAGTTCGTAGATGCAGGAAAGATGAAATGAGAGAAGCGGAAGAGATGAACAAAGACTGGGGAGAGGAGATGATGGACAGAAGATGGTCTGCAATAGACCGGAACCGGTTATGAAACAGGAAGAACAATTTTGCAATCTGGAATGTTTTTAATTGCAACTACCAAGTTGAACTTTTGCGTCGTGTTGGTCCTGCTCACTGACATTCTTTATTATTATTATTTAGGTATGGCATTTATGGCCGTTAGACCCCAACTAGGATTGTGTTCAGCTTTCCTGGTGCAAGTCTCCTTAGCTGACGTCACATCGGCGACTTGCGTGTGAATGATGATGAAATGATGTTGAGAAGAACACAACACCCAGTCCCCAGAAAAATCTCTGACCTGGCCGGGAATCGAGCGCGGGCCCCTTGAGTGGCAACCCACCACGCTACCCACTACGCGTACTATCCCAGTACAGTAGAGTCCCGAAAACTCGGCACTCGGTAACCCGGCAGTCAGGATAACTCGGCCACACCCCGTACTCGCAGAATGCAAGATGGAATTGAAATTGCAGCTGCTGAGGGAATCACTACTGATAAGGAAAGCCTCAGCAGGACCTTACATGCTGGAGAGCCCAGTAGATAGCCACCAGCTCTGCAGTGTAAACACTGCAGCCATCCAGCAAGGAGCGCCGTTCGATATGGTCGTCATGGAAGTAGGCAAAGCCAACGCGGTCCTCAACCATTGAAACATCCGGGAAGACCAGGTCGTGTCCAGGAAAAGACGTAACGACAGCACTCAACTGACGTAAAAGAGTCTCTGGAGAACAGAGTCTTTGGATCAATGAGCCAAGTTCAGCCGAGTACATGGTCTTGACATGCACCACGGAGGTGTATGTACACGGGCCCGAGATGGAGGTGGAAGAGGGAAAGACTCTACTTCCAACGTAAAGGACTGGACATGGAAGGCGGTCATGTGACCTAATCGTGGTCGTCGTAGTTGGGACAGACGACCACATCTGAGAAAAGCAGACGGTGGTTCGGGCGACCTGGTGAGGTATGCACATGGGCTGCATAGGCAGCAAGCATTTCTTGGCGGTGGATCCGCAAGAGTGGGACCCCAACCTCCACAAGTAATCTGTTCACAGGCCTGGTGCATAAGGCACCTATCGTGATCTGAACCCCACATGGTGGATGGGGGCTAGCATGTGCAATGTCAAAGGTGATGCAGAACCATAGCAAGTCACCCAAATTCAAGACATGACTGTAGCAGCCCTGTGTATAGCCGAAATAATGTGGAGTAATCAGCACCCAAGTGATATGGCCCAGATGGCGAAGAACATTGAGATGGTGCCAGCTGACAGATGTGGGGTGCCAGCTGACAGATGTGGGGACCTATCGTGATCTGAACCCCACATGGTGGATGGGGGCTAGCATGTGCAATGTCAAAGGTGATGCAGAACCATAGCAAGTCACCCAAATTCAAGACATGACTGTAGCAGCCCTGTGTATAGCCGAAATAATGTGGAGTAATCAGCACCCAAGTGATATGGCCCAGATGGCGAAGAACATTGAGATGGTGCCAGCTGACAGATGTGGGGAAGCCACGTCAGCTAGGCATCAAAGAGCAGCCCTAAAAATCTATGAGTTCCCACTACGTCAAGAAATTGGTCGTCAAGATAACGTTGGGGTTGAGGGTGAACATTCCGACACCGAAAGAAGTGCATAAATCGAGAGCAAACCTCGTAACCATACTCATGTAATGTGGTCAGTATGTTACGTCGCCAAGTCGTATCATAGGCTTTGTACATGTCAAAAAAGACGGCAAACAGGTAGTGGCGCCTGAAAAAGGTTGTGCGGATTGCTCACTCGAGGTACACCAGATTATGGGTAGTGGAGTGGCCCTGGCGAAAACCACCATGACATGGAGCCAGTAAACCTTGATTCTTGAGGACCCAGCAGAACCACCGACTTACCATATGTTCCAACAGTATACAGGAAACGTTGGTAAGGTTGATGGGCCAATAACTATCCCTGCGAAGAGGGTCTATGACAGGCTTAAGCACCGGGATTTTAATATTCTCCCGCCATAGCGACTGGAAAACCAAATGTGGTTGATGAGAGAGGAGATTACCCTGGCTTTCTGCTGAAAGGTGTGTCCGCATTTGTAGATGGGTACAATCAGTCCCAGGCGCCGTGTTGGGAGACAGAGCAAGAGTACTGAGGAACTCTCACTCACTGAATGGAGCGTTATAATATGTCTCAGAGCACCAGGTGCTAAAGGAGAGGCGCTGGCGTTCTACCCGCTCCCATAATGTACTAAAGGCCGGTGGGTAGTTCACAAAGCAGAAGCGCAAGCATAATGCTCAGCAAACATCTCTGCAAGTGTGGCCGGGTCCGTACATACAGCTCCATTCGTGGAGATCCCAGGGATACCTACTGACGTCTGATATACCTTTAGGTGCATGAATTTTGCTCCAGACCTTTGGGTTGGAGGTACCTGACCCAATAGAGGCAACTGTCCTCACTCAACACTCCTGTTTCCATCTTTTGATAAGTCGGCAGGCACGAGTGCGGAGCTGGTCCACAGAGGGGTGCCGCTTGTACCACTGCAAGGCTCACCTGCGGTCCTTAATGGTCTCAGTGACCTCCGACGACGACCACGGCGCTGTCTTCCGCCGTGGGCACCCTGAGGAACGAGGAATAGCACCTTCTGCAGATGAAATAATGGATCTTGTGGCGCTCTCGACAACCACATCGATTTGTCGTGTGTGGAGAGAGCCAACAATGGCAGCAGTTAACCCTGTTTTGAGCCCACCTAGGTGGGCGTCCTGGGCACTCACGCTATTGGAGTGACAGGAAAATCAGGTAATGATCACTGCCACACAAGTCATCATGGGCTCTCCACTGAACCCATAGTGGAAGGCTATGACTGCAGATAGATAAATCAATGGCCGAGAACGTGCCATGCGACACACTAAAATGTGTGGGGGCACCTGAATTCAAGAGACAGTAGTCTAGATGAGAGAGTAAGTTCTCGACCACTCTGACACGGCCAGAAATCGTAGAAAATATCCACAAGGTGTTATGGGCAGTAAAGTCGCCCAGTAGTAAGAAAGGTGGGAGGAGTTTGGAAATAAGTGCAGTCAAAATGTTCAGGGAGACATCACCATCTGGAGGGAGGTACAGACTGCAGACAATTATCTCCTGTGTTGTCTTTACCCTGACAGCCACTGCTTTTAACGGCGTTTGAAAGTAATGACAATGACACTATGAACAGAAGTAATGACATACACACACACTCCACCTGAGACACTGTTATACACATTGCGATTGCAACAATATCCCCTGTAGCCATGAAGGGCAGGGTTCCACATTGTGGGAAACCAGGTTTCTTGAAGCACAATGCAGAAAGCAGGTGTTACACTCAAAAGTTGGCATAGCTCAGCAGGATGACGCTTTCCGATATCTGGGAAGACATGGAGCAAATGAAATACTTATCATTCCTCCAGATCACCTGCTGAAACTGATCTATTTGCACTGTTTCCGATAGTCTTTCTAGATCTAGGTCCTCAGGGGATGCTAGACTCTCCATCACATCCTCTAAGGTTGGTCCTTGTACATCTAGGTCCTCAGGAGACACTGGAATATCCACCTCATCCTCTGAGGCAGAGGTGTGGAGAGGTGGTGTTGGAACCACCAGGACCTCCTTCTTCTTACCACTTTTCTTTTTCTTTTTTAGTGACTCTCGATGTTCCTTTCACTTCTCATGTCCTGAGGACTTCGCCAACTCAGTCTCTGGGACCGAGGATGACCTTGAATCCCTACGGCCAGCCTTTGTTGGCACTCTTGCCACTCGCTGGTATCCATGTTTCCAGCGGAGGAGCCAGAGATGGCAGTTGCTTCTCTGGCTCGGGGTTGGCGAGCAGTGTCCCCATTGGTTGGGGTGTTATTGCACTGAGGTAGATGTTTTGGGAACAATACCAAAGGAACCACCAAAGGGGCGAAGGTAGGTGATTGGGCCTTGCTGCGTACATGGGGACCTTGTGGACAGTGTTGACAATGGCGAAACTGCCGTTGCATAAGATGTAGCCATGCTCACTGGACGCAGCTTTGTATATTTGCGCCTTGCCACTGGATAGATCAGTCCGTCCGTGGTTTTGTACTCCATGATCTTTCTGTCCTTATGGAGGACTGTGGAATGTGGTGAGCACAGGGGATGTTGCTGGCCACAGTTAACACAGACCAGAGATATGGGGTTGGCTTTACATCGGGAGAACATGCAAATGAAATGCACACCTCGCTGCTCTAGGTTCTAGTGCAGCTCATCTTCAGATTTCAGCATCAAATCCCTATGGAAGATTATACCCTGGACTAAGTTGAGACTCCTGTGTGGAGTTACTGTAATGGGAACATTACCCTGCTTCTCACAGACGAGCAATGCCTGAGACTGTGCTGGGGATGATGTTATCAAGACTGACCCTTACCTCATCTTGGACACACCTCTCCATACTTTTCCTCATGATTTTCTACGAAAAACATAGTCTTAGTTGACGTAAAAAATTTCCCATAAGTGTGTGAGCAGACTAAGTATCGGGGGGAATGGGGGGGGGGGGGGGGTATACGCCTTGCCTTGACTTGTGGCCCTACGTTTCTCCCATATCATGGCCATGGAAGGGAACAATCGGGGGTCATATTCAGCAGCATTAAAGTCTCCTTTCCGTCTCTTAGAGACGGTAGTTGTACGTCCGACAGCGTTCCGAGCTCTTTTCATGGTGTCTCATGACCAACTAAGGAAATAAAAGTCCACCCAGGCAGAGCCTGGGTAAGCCTAATGTAACTGAGGTGCGGCAGGTTCTCCAGAGGTTGCTCGCTACCGACTGTTCAGCCTCAGGAGCCATGCATCTCCTCGCCACGTAGCACACCTTGAGATTAGAGGTTCGTACCGTCCTTGCGACCCGGGCGATTAAGCCAAGATCCTCGGGTCCTGAAACGCAAAGCGTTCCACCGTCGCCTAACATTGTCGCTGTAGTAGGTACGGAGGTTACGGTGTGGATGACTATTGGCGCGACACAGTCCGCAGCTCTGGACCCCGGGATCGCCAAGCTCGTACTCAGCAAATTAATGCTGAGCCCCTAATGGGGCCTCTGTAGTTACGTACCATAGATTTGGACTTACGGTCATTCGACAAAAACAGTATAATGTAATATATAGTTGCATGCTTGCTCAAGACATAGGTAAGCCATAATATTAGGATAGAAAACGAGAAAATAATGTTAATAAGAAATGTAACAAATTACTATCGAGTATAATCAGGTAATAAATAATGACCACCCCTTCATAAATATTTTTTTTACAGTGGTGTATGAGGCTTTCCTTTTGGAAATAAAGGGAAAAGACAGATAAACGCAAACGGGAATGCATTGTCCGTCTGATTATGTTTCAAATAGGAAAATACTGCACTTTTGAATGCAGACACAGAGTCCTATACTTGAAATCAGGAACGACGGCGGTAGAGTTTAGGATTGAACTCCGCATTCTCCGACAGCCAATGAGTGTTCAAAATAGTTGTAAACTATCTGCTGCTATTGTCGTAGACGTTGCCAAAATTAAACTTGATTGTAGTGAGTTATTCAGTGGAACTTATTTTGTTTGTTGCAGGTAGTCATCATTGATGGAGCTGACATACAAAAAAAATATCTAAGCAAGCGAGAGCCATTATTTGCAGGCTATGGTTCTTCATTCAAAAAGCACGTATATACGCGTACTTCAGCTGTCGCTTGTAAACGTCAAAGATGCTTTTCCCATCTGTGTGTAGACATGCGCAGTGATTCGGGGACGAACTATAATAGGAGGGAAAGAAAAAATATGTACATAGGTATGTACTGTATGTATGTATATGTCAGTGATTAGTCTGCATCTCTTGGTCAGGAAGAGACTTGAGCTTCCATAGTTCGTGGTGTGAGGAACTATGACGTGAAGTCATTAAAGACAACACGGTTTGACTTCAGCGCTGGAGCTAAGTGTGTTCGCTGTGCAAAAGTAGTAGCAGGTAGGTGAATGTTATCCTGTAATTCTCGCACTTGGCTTCCTGACGAAGCACATTTTGCGGTATACGATTAAATTAAGTGGAAATTTGTTTGTGTTGGGGACAGCAACTGAAAACGAAGTAGTGCCGGCCGCGGTGGTCGAGGGGACTGAGGCGCTTCAGTCACGGTCTGCACGGCCACTACGGTCGGGGGTCCGAATCCCCCCTCGGGCATGGATATTTGTGCCGTCCTTAATTGTAGCTAGTTCATAAGTAGTTTGTAAGTTTAGGGACTGATGACCCCGTAGTCAAGTCCCATAAGCTCTACGAACATTTGAACATTTTTGAAAACGAAGTAATAGCGGAAGATATACCTCTCATGAAGCCCAACGCTAACTCTAAAAATTTGTATCCATGATAACAAATCTCCAGCAACATAAATGTTGGTTTCGACTTCAGCAGATGTCGAGATACTATACGGAATATTTTGTGAGGTAAGGCTTCTGCGCAGGAACGAGATACTAAGTAACGTGCATTGGTTCTTGTGCAGATGTGTGGAGAGCATTAGTGATGTGGAGAGAGAGCATATTGTTCCTGTTAGCCTCATTATTTTGGCATGGACAAAGTCAGTCTGCCAAAGGGGTTGATGGAGCTGCTCTAGCTGTTCTTAATGAGAAGACATCGATAGGATATGTTATGACAAAAACGCTAACAACCGTCAGTACAACGGTAATATGTGAGAGAAAGTGATGTACTTGAAAGAAAGTGATTGAAGTGCACTGGAATTTCTGCCGTTAGAATTTTTTGGTCTGTGTAAAACAAAAGGTCGGTTACCAGCGACTCCTGAGACACAGGACAATAAACTCATGAAAGACAATAGTTCAGTTTACAGAAAACCATCCTGAGTCCCCATTCATGTACAGTCTTTGATGGATGAATTTATCAATCAACAACTTTCGGAAAGAATAATGAAGCTTATTGGTGTTTCATGAGATGCAAGAATTGTTATTAGATCAAAGAAATTACGAGATGGAACGAAAAAATATAGGTTCTGCTGTGATTATGCAAAAACTATTACAGACACATTTGTCATGTTGGAAATTACAGACATTGGATAGTTACTATCAGGACAGGTACTTTTCAGAAATGGTCCTGAGGAGTGGTTACCACCAGCTAGAAGTAGTACCGGATGATTAGCCAAAAACTACTTTCACAGCTGCGGGGGGACATAATCAGTACTTACGAGTGCAATTCGGGCCATCGCATGACATTCTAGACGACACTGTCGGGTGGCGTATTGATGATTTTGAAACTTAAAGTTATGTATGGTATCGGTACTTTAGAGCCAGCGGCCGTGCCACAGTGGATGCAGCGGTTCCCGTTAGATCACTGAAGTTAAGCACAGTCGTGCTTGCCCAGCACTTGGCTGGTTGTCCGTCAGGAAACACGTGTGCCCGCGCTCTCCGGCTCGGCGGCGTGTTTACGTCTCGGCACCGGCCTCCCTGGCTTCGTGGGAGCGGTCTTCGCTTCGCGTGGCTGCGCTTTATACAATTTCATTAATTCGGTGAGTGAAATGGCATTCAATCCACTTCGAAATCGTACGGCGCAATGCACTTTTGATCGGAAGTCGTTTCGGCCCACCGGTTTTGAAATACATTCATGGATTCAGGATACGCTTCGTTTGCCACGGGAAGTAGTACTAGGACTGCAAATTGACTTCTACTTGTATTCCGTGTTTTTGAAATTGTTGGATGATGACGTTTGTGAAAAGGTTGTGTCCGAAAATGACGGGGTTCGGAAATTTAAACACGTGGATGGCTCTATTAGTGACGTCCGTGTGCAACACGCTGGGCAGGGAGTACGTGACGTACAGGTGTTCAATGTACCTTTCGAATGTCCTAATTCAGTGATTGAAACTGCTTTAGGTCAGTACGGTGATGTTGTTGCAAATGGTATTATCAATGAAAAGTGGTCGGATCCGTATTACTATCAAGTGGACAGCGGTGTTCGTACTGTGAAGGTCAACCTACGGAAATATATCCCGTCTTACTTGATTATCGGTGGTAGTCGGGCGTTTGTTTGATACCCTGGACAACCGCAAACTTGTGGGATTTGTAATACGGTAGAACACCTTCGTGGTGACTGTCCAAACAAAGGTCGGCGCCCTGTGCAGTTGCCTCGGGAACCCACCGTCGTTGCTGGAGCACAGTCAGAACCGTTATTCAGTGACGTGCAAGGGCTTGCTTCACCGCGTCCGGAGATGTTGGGAGGTTGGTCAGTGGAGGTGGAGGCACCGGTTTTGAACCCTGTCACACTTGTCGAATCTGTGAGTGAAGAATCGGTGGAGGTTGTTTCGCAACCCGAGGTTCCGTTTGCTTCTCAGTTAGGTGATGGGGAATCGGAAGTGACTGTCGCGAAAAAGAAGAGGAGGCGCCGCAACAAGACGTCGAAGGAAACGTCGCCTACGGACAACAGTAGCAATGAGGGCGAACAGTCGACTTCTGACTCCGCAGTTTTCGCAAAACCCATCGGCGAACCCCGTAGGAACGAACGCAAGGATGCGCGCAAAAGTCAGCGCTCTCCGAGTTTCGAAGTGCAGACCTCGGGCAAGAGGAAGAGCGAGGACGAGGCGGCCGCGATATCTCAGCGCACTCGGCGGGCCTCGCACAGTGACGTCACGCGGGTCTCGGGCTCGGCTAGCGCGGCAGCCGCCGGCCTGCCGGTCGTAAACATCACGCCGATGGACTGGGCGCAGGATCAGCAGCGCAGCTTGGGGGGCGGACCCCGCCCAAGAACTTTAGTTTTTCGTCGTCCCCTCTGAACCTTTGTATGTGTTCTATTGTGCGCTGGAATGTTTGCACGGTCACCACTGTCAATGTTAACGAGATCGAGAGTGCACATAAATTTGAGTCCCTAATAGATTTTTTAACAGTTATTAAGGCAGATGTTGTCTTTTTACAAGAAGTGCCAGGTTTTAATTCAATTTTAAACCTTGATCCAGAAACACTTTGTGGCACTCCAGTTTTAATTAACCAAGTATGGGATTTTAGAAATGTTGTTAAACTACCGTGGTCGAGGCATTGCGTGTACTGTTGAAGACGTGTTATTTGTCAATGTCTATCCCCTGTCAGGTACAGCTAACTGGCACGCACGTGATCAGTTTTTTGCTGCCGACTTTTGCCCGTTGCTCACTGGATACAACACCTCCACGGTACCGGCGACTTTAATTGTGTAATTGATGACGCGGACCATCAACCTCACCCGCACAAATGCTCGTCATTGCAGGCTTTAACTGGCGATCTTAGTTTTGTGGACTCGTGGCGTCAACTCCACCCTACTTACACGGAGTTTACGCACTTTTATGTGACGGGACAGAGCCGACTGGACCGTATTTATGTGACGAGAAACTGTGCGCCTAACATACTTAGTGTCGCGCACAACCCTTGGCGTTTTCTGATCACAGTGCCTATACTTGCCGTGTTACGTTGCCACATTTGGTGAAATTAAAACGACCCGGACTTTGGCGGTTCAATGTCCAGCATTTACAAGATGCTGTTCTTTAGATGGAAATCGAGCAAACCTGGACTCATTGTTTAGAAAAGCGCGCAAACTATCGTACTGTAATAGATTGGTGGACGAATAGTGCTAAACCCACACTGCGTAGTACTTTGCAAACTTACAGTGCAGAGAAGGCGTTTTGGCGTCGAAAGACTGTTGAGTTTTACCTTCAGTGTTTGAAAGATGCTGTCCGTGCAGATCTCCGTAATGCAAGTGACTTTTTTGCCACGGCTTAAGCATCAAGGCGGAACTTTTGTCGCTACAGCGAGCTCAGTCGGAACGTACAATCATCCGTAGTCAACCTGACGGCAATATCCCTGGTGAGGCACCATCTGTTTATCACATAACGCGGGAAATGAAACGCCGGAAGCAATGTCAGTTGCCTTTTTTGTAATCAAGTAATGGAGAGCGTCTCACTACTAATGCTGCGATGTTGTCAGAGGCACATCGTTACTTTACCGCCCTATTTCAACGTGCAGACATAGACGATGCTGCGATTCACGCTCTTTTACAAGGCCTCCCACATCCTCTCACGCGGGTGGATAGGATGGCTCTATACGAACGTTTCACAGCAGATGAGGTTCTTCATGCACTTAAAACCAGTGCCAAAGGCAAGGTTCCTGGGGCTGACGGTCTGCCTCCTGAATTCCATTTGCGTTTCTGGAATTTGTTGGGTGACACACTTACGGACATTGTCAATGAAATCGTTAACGGCGTTGCTGTTCCTGCAGCCTTTCTAGAGGGCGTCATTGTTTTGTTACCGAAGGATGTTCGCGAATGTGACGCAGCTCACCTGCGGCCGGTCACTCTTTTAAACGGAGACTATAAGTTGGTTGCTCGTTGTTTTGCTGCTCGACTACGTACTGCTTTGACCAAGGTGATCAGCGAATATCAGTGTTGTGCCGTTCCGGGCAGAACAATTTTCGATGCGTTACTCACATATAGGGACACCATTGTATTTGCTGCGACAACACAAACGCCTTTAGCAGTGTTATCCGTTGACTTTGCTAAGGCATTTGATAAGGTGAACCATGAGTATCTGCGGAAGGTGATGTTCAAACTTGGTTTCGGCACAAAATTTATTACCGCCATTATGCACCTGCTGACAAATTCCAGCCGCGGTGGAGTAGCCGACGGTCTAAAGCGTCTCGCTGCGGAGCGCGCGGTTGCTCGCCGTGGGGGTTCGAGTCCTCCCTGGGGCATGGGTGTGTGTGTTTGTCCTTAGGTTAGTTTACCTAGGTTTAAGTAGTTTGTAAGCTACGGACTGATGACCACGCAGTTAGGTCCGATAGATTTACAAACATTTGATTTGATTTGACAAATTCCACCTCACGAATAATGATCAATGGTTGTCTGTCAGACCGGTGAAGCTACACAGTTTTGTGAAATAAGGCTGCCCCCTTTCTATGGGTTTGTTTGCCATCGCGTTGGACCCCCTCCTCCGAAAACTGACCTCCATGTGCCAGGGGATAACGGTGGGAGGCGCGCGGGTTGTGTGCCGCGCGTACGCGGACGACCTCGGACTGTTCGTCAGCAGGTGGGACGACGTCGACGAGAGTACTCAGTGCTGCAACTGTATCGCCGTGCTTCAGGTTCCGACGTCAACCGACGCAAGACTGTGCTGCTTCCGATACGACCGTCCTCTGTGCAGATACGTAGACCTTGGTTTACGATCAGTGACAAGCATACCATCTTAGGTATTTCCTTTCAAGCCAACCTACAAAGGTCGACGTCTTACAACTGGCGTCTTCTACTTAACTCTATTAGGGCTATAGCAAAGTTGCATTCCCGTAGGTATCTCGCATTGGGACAAAAAGTGCTTCTCTTTAATAGTTTCTTGTTGTCCAAGGCGTGGTTTTGGCGCAAGTTTTTCACCTACCTAAGAAAATAGGTAGAGCAATCGTACAGGCAGTATATTGGTTGCTTTGGAGAGGCGAGATTTTCAAAGTATCCGACGCGACCTGCACGTTGCCACCTGCAGAGGGAGGACTTGGACTGATCGACCTGTCGGCTAAGTGCGCTGCGATGTTAGTACACCGTACACTTGCCGTCTGTGAGAAACACCCCCGCGGGCCTACGGCTGAGTTCTTCCGTATCCATCAACCGGAATCACAGGTCGCTCCACTTAACCCGATGGCAATTCCTTTCCGGTTAATGTACGTGCGCCAATTGTTCATGCAGAAGAGTTATATTCCACCTGAATACTTCGAGCCACGCAATAGGACAGCAAAGAAATTTTATGAAGCAGTTAGAGGAAACCCGTCGCCTAACAAGTTTGAAGTTCGGAACCCACGACGATTGTGGAATATCGCGTGGCAGAACATCTCGGCCCGATATCTCTCTCCGCATGTCAAGGCTACCTGGTACAAGGTCGTCAATAGAACTAACGCTCGGCTGTACACGATAAAACATTCTCCGTCTGACCTGTGCTATACCTGCGGTGCAGTTGACACCGTGTTACGTGTCCCCGCTTCAAACTGACGTGGGATATTGCTCGTGAGATGTTGCGCATCGTCAATCGCAATACCGCTGATTGTTTTGATGCCACTACAATACTGGTTCCGGACTTCAACCCGTTCCCCGCAAGTAATCGGGCGGCCACTACCTGGATCGTCGCGCATGTGACGTATGCCATCTTTCAAAAATGCTTCAAATGCTTGTATAGTCTATGGGACTTAACTACCGGGTCATCAGTCCCTAAACTTAAAAAATAACTTATGAACTACTTACGAACTAGGACAGCACAAATATCCATGCCCGAGGGGGGATTCGAACCCCCGACCGCAGTGGCCGTACAGACCGTGACTGGAGCGCCTCAGTCCCCTCGGTCACCGAGGCCGGCCTATGCCATCTTTCATCTAGAACTTACCGATGCGACTCAATTCCTCATGTTTTTGTGGGAACAACATCAGTATATTAGAGGACACATACATTATCAAGAGACTTTTCGAAACTTCATAAAAATATCTCTCACTACTGTTTTTCATAATCTTGTTAAGGCTTCGTGGAGTTTGTGACGGAGTGATGAGGGGAAGATGAGGGAAACCTGGACTGTGCTGATACTTCGGATTTTGAAAGTGCATTGTTGTTTAACTGTGACATTTGTTTGCTTTTCGTTTGTGATTCTAAGAATAGTTCGGAACTATCAGATATCATCGTGTCTCCTCTAGATGGAGGATGCTTTTATAAACAGTTTTGTGTGACTTGTTTGCCACATGTCATCGGAATTGACTAGGAACCTGTGGAATATCAGATATGATTCTAATTTTCTAACTTTTAAGAAATTACATGCCGCGTCATTGTTCTGCAAGAGAGAAATTTCTTTGCTCCCTCCATGTTGTGTTTGTTGAAGAAGACACTTTTGATTTACCCGTTTAGTTGTTCGCTACGGTGAACATTAAATTTAATTGTTCTTTATGTGGAGTGTTATACTTAATTAGTTGAAAAGTACACGTCTTGCAGGTAAAATTTCCGTTATGTTTGTGACAGCGACGAAGAAAATTATCTCCCTTTCTTTTTTCACGATTAACCCTGTTCGGTAAAGAAACGAAACTGGCCACCTAGGACTGCCATTCCCAGAAGGGGAAAATGTTGTATTTCTTTGTTATTATCTACCTATTTAGTTTCTAGTTTATGATTGTTTCTTCAGCTACTACTATTTTTTCCCACCTCCCGTACCGGCAGTCAACGGCACGATAGGATAGCACTAGAAGCTCGCCGATGAAGGCAAAACTTGGAGAGTGTAAGAACGGGGTGTAGGGGAGAAGGGAGCCCCGAAAAAAAAGTGTTGTTGGCAAAGCGGGTTGCACTCAGCCCTTGTAAGGCCAACTGAGGAGCTACTTGATTGAGAAGTAGCGGTTCCGGTCACGAAGACTGACGTAACGGCCGGGAGTGCGGGGCGCTGACTACGTCCCCCTCCATACCGCATCATCCACTGATGCCTTCGGGCAGTACCCAGTGGGGCCCCTGAGGCCTGTCAGACGGAGTTTATGGTTTATCGGTACTTTAGGATACATTTTTGTATTTTCTAATGATATGGACGAATATGTAAGGGAGGGGGGAATGAGAACGGTACATCTAATGTTTTGCATGGACAGATGTCATTTTACATAAAAAGAAGTTAATTGGTTCAATATTTTGGGCGTATAATTAGTGATGGAGTAGAAACTGATCCCAGATTGCAAACAGCAGTTTGTAACTTCGAGGCATTACAAATGAGCAACCCATTTCAGTCTTTTCTGAGCTGATGTCTGATGTAATTCATCATCATCATCATCATCATTAGAGACTGATTATGCCTTTCAGCGTTCAGTCTGGAGCATAGTACCTCTAATAAAATTCCTCCATGATCCCCTATTCAATACTAACATTGATGCCTCGTCTGATGTTATGCCTTTTACTCAAATGTTTGTATAGTCTATGGGATTTAACTACGGGGTCATCAGTCCCTAAACTTACAAACTACTTACGAACTACCTTATACTAAGGACGGCACAAATATCCATGCCCGAGGGGGGATTCGAACCCCGACCGTAGTGGCCGTGCAGACCGTGACTGAAGCGCCTCAGTCCCCGCGGCCACCGCGGCCGTCTGCCTTTTACTTCAAAATAAATCTGCACCGAATCTAAGTACTTTCTTCTTGGTCTACCTCGACTCCTCTTACCCTCCGCTGCCGAGCTCACGAGTCTCTTAGGTAACTTTGCTTCCCTCATGCGTGTAACATGACCCCACCCTCTCAGTCTGTCCGCTCTAACTGCTTCATCTGTGGTGTTCATTCCCAGTTTTTCCTTGATTTCCTCATTATGGACACCCTCCTGCCATTGTTCCCATCTATTAGTGCCTGCTATCATTCTTGCTACTTTCATATCTGTAACCTCTACCTTATGAATAAGGTAACCTGTATCCACCCAACTTTCACGCCCATACAACAAAGTTGGTCGAAAGATGGAGCGGTGCACCGCTAACTTAGTCTTGGTACTTACTTCCTTCTTTCAGAAGAGAGTAGATCTTAGCTGATCACACACTGCATTAGCTCTGCTGCACCTCGATTCCAGTTCTTTCACTACGTTGCCATCCTGTGAGAAAATACATCCTAGGTACTTGAAACTGTCTACCTGCTCTAACTTTGTTCCTCCTACTTGGCAGTCAATCTGCTGATGTAATTACCGTACAAAAATCACAAAGGAGTTTGCAAAGATTGGCAAAGCTAAAGAGTACTTACTGAGGAAAGATATAAAATTTGAATAGCCAGCTGAATGTCAAGGTTCATTTTTTTTGTCGCGTCCCAAGGTAAGAGTGTGTTGTATCCACTATTATTAGATCTCCGCACAGAGCAGCGGTGCGCTCCGTTCGCGCGGTCGATGAACTCATCGTTGAGCGCGCTTCTCCGTGTGCAGCCCGCTGGTAGTATTGCAGTCCGCCTTCGCGCACGCGGTTTGACTGGTAGAGATTGTAGTGTCCGGAACGACAGCGACTGGCCACCCAGAATATACAGCGATCCCCGACGCCGGCTCCATACATTGTGGAGCTTATTTAACGCCGACGACGACGTCCACGAGCACCCTCATGTGTCCCGTCCTAACCAGCTTCAATCCCGCCTGGATCTCCTTTACCCCCCCCCCCCTCCTCCCTTTTCTGTTACCGCATCCGTCTCCTGTCTGCTACTCGGATCCTCTACGTTCTTTGAGCTGGATCGATGTTGTTCATCGGCGATCGGGTAGTTTGATCGACTCGTTATCTTTGACAGAGAGCACCGTGAGACAAGCGGAAGGGTCTGTGGAGGACGTGGCTAGCGGGCGCTTGAGGCGAGAGAGTCGCTAGGCGGTGTGCCAGTAAACAGCCGGGGAAGGAGTCAGTGTCGCCTGCGGTAAGCGACGTGCGAGATGCAGCCATACCGAGAAACGGCAAGATTGGCCCTGACGTGTTCCAAAGGCTGTGGTGATGGTTCCGTCTCTATGAGAGGCACAGATTAAGTTTAGAACTAGCTGCCATCTCATTCTTCTAAAAACAGACAATCAGCATTTCATGCTACACTGAGAAAAAAGTACTATTCTGCGTTTGACAGTGCTTGTACTGGGATCGTTCCGCTTGGCGAACAGTCTCAGTTGGTAGTGATGTAATCTGAATTATCTCGTTACCGTTGATGAACAGAGTGATGGCTCAATACGTTTCTGTAGATCCAGTTATTGCAAATGTTATGTTCTGATATGAAGGACTCAAAGGGTAGTTCCGTTTATAAGTATTTGTTTGCATTTTAGTTTTAAGTTTGAGGGTGGATACAACGAACCTTGTTTCAATGACTTTTCTTGGTATATATTCATTTACATGGGGGCTGGACTGATGCAATTCATTTTTGGCGATTTTTTGTAATATCTGTAACCATTATTGCATCTGGTCAGTATTGTCTGGTAATTGAATTTGTTACTCTGTTGTAGCTCTCATGCTGTCTCCATACGAACAAGCTGTTACTGACCGTGGTGATGTCTGAAAGCAATGAAAAATGGCACAAAGTAATGGTATGTATTCACGTTAAACCTTCTAGAACTCTGGGGCGTGTGACAAGGCAGTTGGATTGAATGTGTATTGTTTTTAAGCTTTTCTGTTTTCAAAATGTTCAAATGTTTGTAGAGGTTATGGGACTTAACTACAGGGTCATCAGTCCTTAAACTTACAAACTACTTATGTACTAGCTTATACTAAAGACGGCACAAATATCCATGCATGGGGGAGGGGGGGGGGTTCGAACCCCCAACCCCAGTGGCCGTGCAGACCGTGATGGCGCGCCGCAGACCACTTGGCCACCCGGCCGGCTTTTTTGTTTTACGTCTGGGCAGTATTTTTTAAGATTTATCCAAAGATTCTTGTTTTGAGGATGATTGTTAAACACCAGTCCTTCAGGCTTTATCTTAATTGTAACTTTTTTTTACTCTTACCCATCAGGAGTTGGATTTGTTTGAAAATGAAATATGAAGATAGCCCATCAGGCGTAGTTTTTTTTTTTTTTTTTCATTATTAGCCCTTCAGTCGTTGAATTATTAGCTTGTTGTCAAAACTTGCCCTTGGGGCATTGAGTAGTTTTAAACCATTTTTTAATTATAGGAATTGTTTAAACTTGTCCTTCAGATAATTCAGTAACTGTGAATTTTTGATAATCAGACCTTTGAGAATTTATCTAAAGTTACAAATGGCGAATTTTATCTGCAAATTCTATTTGTACTTTGATTCTGTAAAAAGGTTTATAGATTATTACCACTGGTTGCAGACTAAATAAATTGTGGCTATCTGTCAATCAATTAAGTGCAAGTGAATGAGACACCAGTTCAAAATGTTCAAATGTTTGTAAATCTATCGGACCAAACTGCGTGGTCATCAGTACGTAGCTTACAAACTACTTAAACCTAGGTAAACTAACCTAAGGACAAACACACACACCCATGCCCCAGGGAGGATTCGAATCTCCACGGCGAGCAACTGCGCGCTCCACAGCGAGACGCTTTAGACCACTCGGCTACTCCACCGCGGCGAGACACCAGTTCAATCCTTCCTTGATCCTTTAGTTACATGGGGCCAGGTTCGTGACCTGTCCAACAGAACGTCATTATTGCTTTCCGCCAACTCCTCCATTTCCTTGAAAGCATCCGAATCCGCTACACCATCCACTATATTAACTCCCATAACCCTCTGTTATCTCCTCTCTGTACCCAGTTCGGCCCTCTGCCTCGCATCCCACCGGTTCTACTCTTCCACACCCTGTAGCGTCCCCTGGAGAAACGATGTTAATACTCAGTGACGCCGTGTTGAATTCTCATCAGAACATAATCGCAGTGATGACACAGATAAAGCGTCACTGAAGGCAACACCACGTAGAGACAAGGCCTCACAGCTGCCCGTGCTACGTCACACTGACCAGGCCGCGGCCGCCGGCTTACTGGCTGGCCGCTACGAGGCAGGGGGCGTGCCCCAGAGGACAGTCATTCCGCTGGCGGCCGCGGCCCGGTAAGTGTGACGTAGCACGGGCAGCTGTGAGGCCTTGTCTCTACGTGGTGTTGCTCAAGGACGCTAATGAACTGTTTCTTTACAACATAGAAATTTTAATATCGTCGTGAATGTTATGTCAGTTCATTGTTCGAGCACCATTTAAATCACTGTGTAATCTATAATCTTTCTCGTCTTGTCTTTTTCTTGTTCGTGTCATGTCGTACGTTGAAACGGCGATATCAACATAGCCGCTGTTAGATTGTTATTCTCACGAATTCTATTCAAGGTCTGTTACACGATTGTAAAATATCAGATATGATCGCCGCGGCGGAGTGGCCAAGTGCATTGAGGCGGTATGCTACAATGTGCAAGGCCACTCCCCGTCAGAGGTTCGAATCCCCCCTAGGGCATCGATGTTTTGTGCCGTCTTTAGTACAAATGTAGTTCATAAGTAGTTTGTACGTTTAGGGACTGATGACCCGCAGTTAAGTCCCTTAAGCTTATCAAACATTTGAACATTTTTTCAGATATGATATTAAATACAAATTTTCCTCATGATAACATCATCCGACCAGACATTTTAAGCATTTTCAGTAGTTTAGCTACATCGGCTGCTGAATTGAAGTCGTCGGAAGTCATTTTGTGGCTAATTCAAATAAATAATTATTAAATGATCAGAGACGGGAGATGAAATAGGACTTTTAAGAATTATTTTTCAGCTTGGATGACGATCCTGGACTGAGTTGGGATAAAGTGCCATGATTCAGATCTTAATGAGATTTACGTAAGTAGGTCAATGGACCAAACAGAGGGGAATCGTATAAGTGTTTTCTGTAGTGTGGCCTAGGCCAGCTCTTGAGTTTGCAAGAAGTATGTAACTGATAGGCAGTTCTCATGCTTAAAATAATTTAGACTAAGACTATCCAGTAATTAGTGAAAAATTTCACTTAATTTTTTCAATATAAAGTTTAAAAAGCTTTTCAAATAATAGTAACGATAAAGTACACCCTTAAATATTTTTATTAAAATCAGTTCTTTGGCTAATGCAATCTATTTGCAACAAACAGAATATTATAACTTAATACAGTATTCAATAGTTCAGCAAATTTCAGTTCAAGTATAGTACAGCGTAGTTAGTATTGGCCCACTTTAGGTTACGGTAGTAACACTAAAAGTGGGCCTTTGCGATCGTCTTTTGACAGCTCGAAATTTAAATGAAAATAACGGCTTAACTATTCATCTGACACGAAAATTGAATAACCGAATTTGTAGAGAAGAAAATTCTCTATAACTTTGCTCTCTTGTGTTTGTTTCTTTCATATCTCGTAGCGTTTCAAAGATATTTGCAAAAATTACGGCGATTGTGGGATGTATGTCTCTCTGTCTGTCCGTCTCTCGGTCTGTCCGTAACGTGTTCCCTGTTTTTAAGACGAACCGTTCAACCGATCAGCACCAAATTTTACAGAGATGATTGTAGGCCTCCAGAGACCAGAACCTCACTTTTTCAGATTTTTCGGACAAAAAATACGGTAGTAATACCAAAAAACGCCGTTTGTAATATAATTGTAATTGCAAACGAACCGTTCATCTGACACAAAAGTTGAATAACCTAATTGGTAGAGAGAAAATTCCCTACAACTTAGCTCCCTTAAGTTTTTTTCATATCTCATATCGTTTGAGACATATTTGCAAAAATAACGGAGATTTGACACCCTCCATTGAATTAACGAAAACCAGCCGTTCGGAGATGTTACGTGACGTTCCTTCCCAGAACTCTCTTTCGCATACGCCATCTTGCGTTGCGTATTTGATGATTTTCTTATTGTAACTTACACGTTGTCATTTCAAAGCAATGGCGCACTGAAGAATTAACAAAAACACATCGTTCTTCGTACGATAATCTAGTGTCTACAAATGCCACATTAGCATCAGTTAATAACGGCCATCAATAGTGTGAGATTAAAGGAGTGATCTTTCGATTGATAGCGGTAGCGCAGTGGGTAAAGCGTTGGATTATATCGCTAAAGGTCGGTTGTTCGAAACCCGCCACTACCTAAATCTTTTTTTTTTTTTTTTTTTTTTTTTTTTTTTCTTCCTAAAAGGGTTTCAGACACTTATTAATTTATTTTTTATTATTTAGATTATTATTTTGGTCCAAGATGTTTGCACAAACCTATAAAACTACAAATCCAGAGTGGGCCGTAAAACACGTCAGTGCGATTTTTTTTCTTTATTGTATTTGCTAGGATGGGACAACCCTCCATGTTCTATCCCAAGGAAAATTCCGTAGCATCCCCCTCCCGGATGATGCACGCCGGCCTGACATCTACCTCTCCTATCAGCTGATCCTTTTCCCCTTCCCCTCCCCTCTCCCTTCGTGCATCAGCCCCTCCTCCCGCCCGCCCCTCCCCTCCTCTCTCCCGCTCTCCTCTCCCTCCTCCTCCCTCTCCCCTCCCCACCCACCGTCCACCACTCTCCTTCCCCGACACCAGCATGAGTCAGTGGGAGAGACGTTTCAACCAGTGCTTGTGTTTCGTGTTCAAGTGATGTAAGTCGATGTGAGCCGATTTAACCCTTTAATGCATAGTGTAGCTGATGATCTACATACGTTATTTTGACCCACTTTAGGTTACGGTAGTAACACTAAAAGTGGGTCTTTGCGATCGTCTTTTGACAGCTCGAAGTTTAAATGAAAATAACGGCTTAACTATTCATCTGACACGAAAATTGAATAACCGAATTTATAGAGGAGAAAATTCTCTACAACTTTGCTCTCTTACGGTTTTTTTTTTTTTTTTTTTTTTTTTTTTTTTTTTTTTTTTTTTTTTTTTTTCAAATCTTGTAGCGTTTCAGAGATATTTCCAAAAATAACGGCGATTTTTGGATGTATGTCTGTCCGTCTGTCTGTCCGTAACGTGTTCCCTGTTTTTAAGACGAACCGTTCAACCGATCAGTACCAAATTTTACAGACATAATTGTAGGCCGCCAGAGACCAGAAACTCACTTTTTCAAATTTTTCGGACTAAAAATACGGTAGTAATACCAAAGAAAGCCGCTTGTAATATAATTGTAATTACAAACGAACCGTTCATCTGACACGAAAATTGAATAACCTAATTGGTAGAGGGGAAAATTCTCTACAACTTCGCTCTATTATGTTTTTGTTTTTTTTTTTTTTTTTTCATATCTTGCATCGTTTGAGAGATATTTGCCAAAATAACGGCAATTTGACGATGTCCGTCTTGCTGTAACGTGTTCCCACATTTTAGGTTGAACCGTTCAACGGATCTGCACCTGTTAACTGCCAAGTACCATGTGGACCTTAAGTTCGTTGGTAAGTTCGCGTCCTGTACGATGTCCCAGATTTTGTTCCAGTTATATTCCTTATATTTGTTCTCTATCATATTTCTCTGTTTGTTTTCCATCATCATACTTCTTCAACTTTGTACAGATCTTTCTCGGAAATACGGCGTTTAATGTAGCTATACTCCAGAAGAAAATGCTTCAGATGATTTAATGCAGTCGGAAAGTGGCCTCATGTTATCCGGAACTATTTCGTGTAGTAAGTGACTAACGAGTGCGTTGAGTGATCTTTACCACAGTTTATATGTTTTGCTAAGATACAAATCTTGGGCCTTGACATAGATATCTGTCAAGTTAAGGCCTCCCTTTCCCGTTGCTAATGTAAGAGTATCATATTTTACTTTGAATACCTGTTCAAATGTTTGTAGAGCTTATGGGACTTAACTACTGCGTCATCAGTCCCTGAACTTACAAACTACTTATGAACTAGCAAATACTAAGGACGGCACAAATATCCATGCCCGAGGGGGGATTCGAACTCCCGACCGTAGTGGCCCTGCAGACTGTGACTGACGCGCCGCAGAACGCTCGGCCACCGCGGCCGGCTCTAAATACCTGTCCTCTGCTTACAAAGTGGCCGAGAGCTGCTAGCATTCGTTGCGCTATTGTTCGAGGTAGCGATAGCAGCTGAGCAACAAAATTGACTTTCGAGGTGATATATGTGTTTGCTAGATGTACTATTTGTATTGAATTTATGTTTCGCATATTGCTGTGTGCTAGCTCTAATTTTTTCCAGCAGTCTTCTGTAATTGAGGGCGGCACTGTTGTCGATATTGCGCGTGAATTCTATTCCGGGGGTTTTGAGTTTGTCCACAAGTTATGTGTGTTCGGTTTTAAATTCTATGCCTCGTTGTTCAAAATTCCCGACTTTTGCCGGTTTAGTTTGGCTCCTGACGTGGCTGCTTATCGAGATATGATGTGAAGTGCGGTTGCTAGCTCGCTTTCGTCTGTCACTATACAACTGACGTCATCCACGTACGCGTGACAGACTACTTTATTACCATGTAGCTGTAATCCTTGGAGTTCTTGTGTGAGCGTGAACATGAGAGGTTCAAGAGCTAACGCAAAAAGTGCCATAGACATTGAGCATCCCTGTCGGACCGAGCTCTTTATAGCGATCGGCCTGCTAAGTCGTCCATTGATACTGATCTTGGACGTACCAGTAGCCAGTAGGTTTTTAGTAGTGGTTACAACTTTTTGCGGGAAATGGGCTTGTGTTAATGTTCTAAAAAGATACTAATGTTTGACTGAATCAAAAGTTTTCGCAAAGTCAACGGACACGATAGCACACTTGGTATCACAGGCATCTGCGGTTTCGATAATATCGCGGTAGTCGCTTAATACATAGTTCTGTTTTTCCCTACACTCGTTTGACAGGCTCCCGTTATGGTCGTGATGACTGAATTTAATCTTTGCATTATTACTCTTGCAAAGATTTTATAATCACTATTTAATAATGTTGTGGGTCTAAAATTCTCGATAGTCTTCCCTCCTCATATTTTGAGGACTTAAGACCATGGTGCCTTCACAGAACTCTTTCGGGATTTCAATGATATTCATTAGTTCATTATATACTAATGTCATCCTTCTGGCTAAAATTTTATATAGGTCTGCAGGTAGGCCATCACTGCCTGGGGATTTATTTTTCGGGCTTCTTTGAATAGCGTCGATGACATCTTCTTCTGTTATATCTGCGACGAGTTCTTCCGCGTCCTCAGGACTCAGTCTTCCCGACAAATTCCACGTGATGGTTTCCTGCGCTATTTCGTCTGTTGGTTTGTCTGCTAATAGTGCTGTAAAATGTTTACGCACTTCTTCCCTTATTTCTACTTGTTCTGTCAATAGTCTTCCGTCAACAGTTTTCAATTCTGTCAAAATTTTTCTGTTTGTCCGCTTGATTTCCTGTATGACATGAAACATAGACGTCGTTTTCTCTTGTAACGTATTTTGCAGTCGCGTTAGAACTTTGCAACATTCAAGTTGTTGTCGCTTCAGCTTTAATAATTTGGCTTGTATTCGTTTTATCTGGCTGTTATTTTCGATTATAGTTGCGTCGTTTTCCTCAGCGTGTGTGAGTCGGGATTTCCATATAGTATCTCACAGGTGGCGTAGTTTCTTCGTAGTTTATTTCTCGGTTGTTCCATTCTTACGAACTCTCTAGGTAATCACAACATTCCAGCGACAATTATTAATTGTTAAATTGTTAAATATTTACTAACTTGAGGTCGAATATAACTCAGTGGTCAAAGCCTACTGTAATTTCATCTTAAAGCCCATTAAAACCTCTAAGTAACGCTTTCAGAGTAGACCCTGTTCATATTAACTTGGCGTCCAATACACCTGTTCATCGACTTTGTTGAGTATCACGTAAAATTTACGAAACCAGAAAAGGAGGATTAGGATTTAATATCCTGTCGACGTCGTGGTTATTTGGAATGGATCACAAGCTCGGATTGTTTCGTTAAGAATGTGGAAAGAAATTGGCTATGTTTTTGAAAAGGAACCATGTTGCCATTATCCTAGAATAATTTAAGGAAATCACTTGAAAAACAGAAGGACAAACAGACATGGAAACTATACACTTTCATCATTGTATCACTGTGCAGTCATAATTCAAATAGTTGAAAACGAAAAGTGAAATACCGAATTTAATACTAATTATACCTGGAGGCTACAGAAACTTACATGATACGAAATTAAAAGTCATTTCTACACGTTGCCGTTAAGAGTGATGTCGCCTTTCTATAGAGCACTGAAATCTCCAGTAATGATTACTGAATCGAAGTTTTAAAATAATACCAACTTCTGACCTGTGTACCGATCCGGTTTTATGGTAGAAATGACACATAAAAGTGGTAAGGTTTCGTAAAATCACATTCTATAGACGTTTCGATTAAATGGTTTATTTGCAGTAACACTCGTACAACGCTAAACTACAATGTCACAACATCTAGTTTTACGATCTGGTCAGCAGTGGAAATCAAAACATCTTGCAATAAAGTCTGTAAATGACATTGCTTCTTGCATTCGTTATTTCGCTTTCTTTATCTGTAAGGAAGCTTCCTCGTCACCTTCTTATCACATAATCCTATGAAGTCCTTAAGTTGTTATTTCCTTAATTCCCAGAATCTACGACGAGGTAAAGAGAGGCAGAAAGGAAGAGAGATGGTGAGAGAGAGAAAGGAAGAAGAGATGGGAGACAGGATGAAAGGAAGTATAGGACGGACAGGATTGCGGGATGGACAGAGGGAAGAGGAGGAGCTGGAGGAGGTAGAAGGGGACGAAGAGACAGAGGCAGATCGTAAGAGAGAGAGAGAATGGGGAATGGTAGACAGAATGCAGAAAGCAAATGCTTTTCTCAAGGGCAACAGGGTATTTGACTGTTTCTGGTAATCATCTTAAATGGGTGATCATGTATCTTATGCTCATAACATGAGCTGCGGTGGAATGGCCGAGCGCTCGAAAGCGCCTTGTTGCGGAGCGCGCGGTTGTTCCTCGTCGGAAATCGCGTCGCCCCTCGGGCATGTGTGTGTGTGTGTGTGTGTGTGTGTGTGTGTGTGTGTGTTGTCCTTACATTACTTTAAGTTAGTTTAAGTAGTTTGTAACCCTAGCGACTAATAACCACGGTAGTTCAGTCCCAAAGATTTACAAACATATGAACATTTCATAACATTACTTGTTTTCCTCGTCAGTTGCAGTATTGTTTAAAAACAACAGGAAATGGAATTCAAATCTAATTTGAAATCCAGCTAAAACGCTTCTTTTGTGTCATGTGATGCCTGTAAACTCAACCCACGTGGTGCGCCCCTACTGTTGTAACATTCACTAACAGTGATATATTGTCTGCGCGTTCGTATTTTGGGAAAAGGTCTACAAATATTGCATAGTGCCGAAATGTACAAATAAATCTATAAAAATCTAGAAAATTTGATTTTGCATGTTCCAAGAAATGATAAAGGCATAAAATGTGGTTTATACTCGCTCGTAGAGATCCTAATCAGATAGCGGTCACTTGGTGCGTTTAATTTTGGGAGGATTACTTTGATGTAAGTAAACAATCCGTACAACAATTATTATTCTATTAGTTCACAACCAGTATTAAGAATCATGCTCTGCAGCCGCAAAGGTGTATAGTATTATTGTATACACATCAGTGAACTGATGTTTACATTTGTGAAACAGGTGTTCACTATATAACACGCCAGAATTTTGTATTTGAAGTCGTTTAGAAACATAGTTGGCGAAAGTACAAATTTCATTATGGTTGTCTTTTCAATATTTACGTCGATGAGGCAGTGTTTCAGTATATGATAAAGACATGAACACTTTGTCTCAAAAACGCCTTTTTAGCGCATATAGTGAAACTAACCGGATTTGAAAACGGAATGAAAAATTTGTGAACGATACTGGAACCGCATCGCTACCAAGCTTATGTGGAGCTGATTAAGTCAGTTCAAAACTTCGACATTTTTTCTTGGAATATTTTAATTTTGGCACGTAAGCCAAGATAGTTATCCTTTAATTTCATTCTTCTTTAGTCTAACAAGTTCCAATTTAACTTGACACATTTCTTTGTAACCAAACAGCACGAGAAAAATGAATAATAATTTGTGGAAAGTGGCTAGCGCGCATGATTAAATTGCATATACACATTAATTAATCGGAATCCGAAATGTAACTACGTAGTAGCGCACTTATCGTGTAATTTTTGCAGTGGCTTTTATAACAGAATTAATTTAAATGTGAAATGCATTTGGTAGAAAAACGAAGACTTAATCTAAGACACAATCCATATTTACACGTTTATGGTGTGTAATAGTTGTATCTTTGGACTAGGGTCAGTCTATTGATATAAACAAATATACGTATATTTTAATTTAAATGCAACTTTCACCTTTCTTCCTTACGGTACGTAAAAATCTGGATTGTTGTCGAGAAACTAAGATACCTTAAATGCAGCAACTTTCGGAAGGTTTTTTCACTATCATACTTCACATAATTTTCTCCCTTCTTACAAAAAAGTTATAAATGCGTTTTCCATCACAAGAAACTTAATTGTACACAGAAAAGGTAAGGAAAAATATAGTAACCTTCGCTAACACTGCTCTAACACGCATATGGCTTCTTCTTCCTCATGTTGTGTGAAATCACCAGAGCTTAAGCCAATAACAGAGCGTTTTTGATCAGGTGACCTAAACTTGAAATTTAATTATATTCATGCAATAATTTCAAAATAATAACGAATGTTTTGTAAAAACAACGACGGAAAATTCTATTTGAACATTACAATCATCCAGATTGAAAACAATTCGAACCGGATTTAAAACATAGCATAATAGCCCACTATATATGGCACATTCCAGATTTGGTAAGCCATTTCAATGTGTAAGTAGGAAAAGCGGAACAAAATATTATGTACTGATTAGACTGATGTATTTTCTCGGTTCGTCCACGTTAGCAAGAATACTTTTACTTACTGTCCCATTCACTTCATACCAGACTGAGCTACAGTAAAGCGTAGCCAGGTTTACCTAGTTAACATGAAAATTTCGAATATTGGCAAGGCAACAAAATTAGAAGAAGTAAGGATGGCGAAATTAATAAAATATTTCGAAATGAAACATAAATCATTTCTTCCGTAAGACCTCTGATTATAAAATCGCCCCTACACAGATATTAAATGCCAAATGAGTAATTAACCCATTAACTATAGTGAACTTCTACAGACGTTCATTGTAATCGGGCCTTGCAGAAGATGGACTGCTGTAAAAGCTGAGGAAAAGAAGTCCCCTCTGATGAACTTCCGTCTCTAATGACCACTCTGTCGACGGGACATTAAACGCTAATCTTCCTTCTTGTTTTCGCGTTAACTGGTGCAGTCCTCTGGAGGGAAAGTCTTTCCGAGGCGAATTCAAAAACAGTCCACCTCTGAAAGGCCATATTATTGTGGTATTTTAAGAATTCAGCAGTAGTTACAGAGCTAAACGTCGCTCTCTGCGTGACATTCAAGTAAAAGCCGATAAACAATTGCATCGGGTGACTATTTGATAAACACAGGATCTATTTTAAGGCGTTAATAACTCTTCTCATAGTCTCTAAAACAAAATGAAAATGATCGTTGTCCAGTGAGTTAGTCACCGAAAGTGCTATGTTTTTAACATATCAGGGTATTTTAACAATTACATATCGATAATTATTGTCCGTGGTGGGCGTCAGACAAGAACTACGAACAAACTATACGACTGTGTGACACTATACAGTAATCTCATCTCACGCACTCTTAGGGTAACCTCTTCCTGTGTCTTTCTAAACCTAGTCAGATCACCGACTTTTTCAATCTGTATTTTAACCCAGCATTCACGTCTCAACAATGTGAGGAGTCGTCATAAACTACTCTTGGGTTGGATTCCACGTTAAACTGTAGTTCGCCTTTCCCGGTTGGATAACTGGGGCAGGTTAGAGACATGCAAGTCTCTGAAGTGGCGCACAGTTCAATGACTTGCACCAGGACACTGAGCCACACGAAATTATTATTATTATTACTATAACAACGATAGGTGCCGTCGTTACTAGTCACACGCACGCATCGTCATTCCTGTTGAGTTACCATTTGAGATTTAACGTCCATTCGTGCTTAGAAAGGACATCGGTAGGTTCGGGGTTAGATTCCCGGTGACGCATAACGTAATTATATCCTGATTACAGAGTCAAACACCCCGCTACTGGTGAAATAATTCGACTACTAACATCTGACTTCACTTAGTTATCTTCCATTTCGATACCGGGTATGTAACTCAAAATCAAATGTTTGTAAATCTATGGGACCAAACTACTGTGGTCATCAGTCCCTGGCTTAGAACTACTTAAACTAATCTAAGGACAACACACATACCCCTGACCGAGGAAGGACTCGAACCTCCGACAGGAGCAGCCTCGTTAGTAAGTCTCACACAGAACTGAGTCTGGGCACTTGTGATTAGGGACATAACGGTGATTATTAAGTTCCTGGTGCAGTAAAAAATAAATAAACAAAAATGTTTTAAGAATTGGCATTTTATATGATTTTATTTGCGCGTTCTGATATTTGTGAGGAAATCTCCAATATTTCACACATCTTTATGCTTCGTCAGCTGTGACAATCTTAGGCATAATCAAGTATCTATAAGACATGAATGAATTGCTTGGTTAGCTACGGCTACAGGTGGGTGGTTTGATTCCAGAACACGGTAGTTTGTCATATCAATTCATGTTCAAAGATTTGTACAAATATATGTTCAGGTATGAATACGGAGAAAACGTTGGTGATACGCAGTTAATATTGAAGTTTCCATAGTGCGTTTGCTACTGTTAATTGAGTTTTTATTATCTGGTTAGTTCAATAATCGGTTAATAAAAATCCGCTCGCCAGTGGAACGACGTTTCGCAATTGTGAGAAAACGATTTAGAGATTAAAAGTACTTCGAATTTCTACAGGACTTAGGATTTCCGATACTATAGTAAAATCTGTTGTTTGTAACAATATTAAATGTTGTTTAAGGATTAATTAATGTTTTATGTGACGGAGTTTGTTATATCAGATTGTAATAAGTGTGAGAATACTTAAGATATGTCATTGTAATAAACTGGATTTAATAAACGTTAAGAACTTAATAACGTGTTTCCGCTGGAATGATTGCCATAAACAGCAGTTGTCTGTAGTGGATCCATTTTGAATAGTCGAACTTTCGTATTTTGGATTAAATTTTCACTTCTAAATGCAGTTGTTTGATTACATGCTTATGAAACACGACTAGAAAAATAAGTGCAGGATATAACTAACTGCATGATGTGATGAAAATATACACAGTCCCGCACATTAAAATTCGTCGGTACCTTGAAACTTTCCGTTTTTCATAACTCAAAGATATGTCTTGTCAGTGCTGAGTGCCTTCTGTTACACAATGTTTCAATTTCAGTTATCACATAGCTTACTGAGGAGCAGTGACGCACACTTTACGGCTCTGTACAGCACCTGACTTCATAACATGCTTTATTTCCTACAGGAATCACTATTGTGTGTCCATTTCGTAAGGGACGGGAACTAAATTTTGCCCTTTGAAGTTTTTGTTTCTTCATAAATATCTGCTCTTATTAATATATATACGTATACAAAAATAAAAATTAGGTCATTTTCTTCTGAGATTTATAAGAGCACATACTTCTGAAGATCGGCGAACCTCTGTTTTTTACCTAGATGCATACCCTCAGATTCTGAACATCTCACACACCGAGAGAAATTGAGGAATCAGATAATTTTTTTTATGTATGAGGAAACTATTAGCTTGAAAATAAAGCAATGTTACTTTTTCTGACTTAAACTTCTACAAACTCATTTATATGTGTGCTTCTTAATACTAACTTTATTTCTAAGTTGTTGCTAACAGTGTGTCTTTGGACTCAGTTTGGTACTGACAATGCAATACGTTTCGCTATTAGTCAAATGACAAAATGAAAAAAAAAAAAAAAAAAAAAAAAAAAAATCAAATGAGTGGATTTCGAAAAAAATCATTTTTTCCACAAATATCGGCGCACCAATGTTACTTATATTAAAAACAGTAGCCCTTTTAATTAACTACTCAGAAAAATGGTGATAAGTCCATATTTCATGAAAATGAGTTATTGGTATCAGTATGAAGTTCATCAGGTATGCTTACAATTTGGTGAACTTAAATGAATGTAATGCATTTAGTCACAGAGTTATAGCCGTATTAAAATTTTATATGCACGAAGTAAACTGGTTATACATCCAAACCAAGGACAAACAGTGAAGCTCAGAGACGTCCGGAATTCTGAGCTGTATGGATTCTTTTGTTCGCTTTTATGTAGGTCTCATTGTTGGTATTGTTAAATGCAATGACGTTGTTCACTTTTCTTGTGTATTGTTGACGCTAACAAGGAACTGATTTGTCATTATCTTCTTTTCTCCCTCTAAGTTATAGATGCAGTACTTGAGGGAAGTTTTCTGTGACTTTCGAAGCTCTAGACGCACAACGTACATATGCAACAGATGAAAAAAGGTACGACGTTCAAATCATAACAAGAGAGAAGATTGATTATGAACTGTACCACTGTAAAGCTGTTGCTTTCTGTCAGCGTAAAAGACAATATTGATAGAGAAGCAAAAGGTTTACAAACATGTATCAATGTGTATGGCTTTCCAAGTCAAAACATCAGTACCAACATTGTCTATTACAAGCGATAGTTTTATCTGTTTAACATACATCGCCTCTATGACAATTATTCTGTATTTTGTGTTTATCTTCAAAGAATAGGGAAGAAAGTTTCAAATCAAGTATTTTCTATTCTGCATCATTGTTTTACTTCAATTCTGCATCCTGAGGGCAAACTCTTTTCAGGTTCATTATCACTGTTCTTACTGGACGAACGGAAGAGTTTTTGTTCCCATCACCCTATTACGAAGCTCAGCTGGTAAAGAATTTTGTCGCAATAATTAAACTATACCATATCAGTGTACGAAATAGCAGGTCCTGCTTTACTATAACATACCTATTGAGATACCATGTTAATTAGAGTTCGCATGTCCAATAGTTCAGGACTGCTACCTATCGCCAAAGGAAAGTATCCTGATCTGCAGGACCTGCAGATGTTCTCTGACAGAAAGGCCCAAGCATACTTTACAAACGAATTTGTCTTATTTGTTTATAATAAGTAAAAAGTGAGGTATGATAACTGTGGGTCATGAAAACTGTGATTTATGCTAATAACTGAAATTACGTCCCATTAACTATATTTTCATTGTAGGCCTATCTGTGTTATCATTAATTAATTTTTTTTGTAGTTGTAAACATGGTGATTTAAGGATACAAAAGTTGAGACACAGGCTTATTAACTATTACAATTTAAACGGGTTCACTGAAAATTTAAAAAAATACTGATAAACAGTATTGTTCCTATAACATATGTAGTCATAAATACCCTGTATGATAATGACTGGACTCAAAAGTGAGTAGAATTTTGTTAAGGTAATTGCTTATATAGTGAAATATCATCCCAATATCACGTAACATTTTTCCTTTAACAATCTGATTTGTGCATTACACCGAGAAATTTAAAACAGATTGACATTCAGATAACGAAGCATATAGGATCGAAATTTTAAAAATACCATTGTATACTTTTAAGAAATAGGAAAGAAAGTTCATTGAAGGTACTACACAAATTAAAAAACAGTATTTCAATAACAAATGAAACTGTAACATTTCAAACATTACAATTTCTCTCCTTAAAAATCTATAAAAAGTAGTTCTTTCCGTGTAGTTTTCTATTGTATTATCGTTTCAAATGTTTCATTGACAAATTATAAACTCACTATTTTCCGAGAGTTACCTCACGTCCTTAACGGCTGTAAAAAATTGTAACTCTTATTTTGCTTTATACAGCAACTTGCTGTTAGCTAGTGTTTTTCAACCTTTTCGAATATGCTACCCCCTTCCAAATAAAAATATTAGGCGAAACCCCCTCCTCACGAACCGTAAAAAAACTATATTACCTCTATGGTAACAAATTTAATCTTATTTCTTTTGCTTCAGGTTTGTTTTAAATTGTTGGATAAAGTTTTTTGTTTATTTTTCGAAATGGAACAAATTATCCTATTTTTACGTGTTTGCGACACAAAAAATATAGTTCGCTTAACGACTGTTTTGCATATTAGGCAAGACTCAGAGGCGAATTATGCTAATTAAGGAAGGTCCCACTGTATAGACGATTTGGAAAGAAGCAGATCTTTTTTTCTAATTTTTCACAGTTAATTATTGTATAAAGTTGTGTTACCTATGGATTCGGAAAACTATTTTCTCTGTATAACATAACTTCAATGTATGTTACACAAGGAACTCCGTAATTTTATCATTAAATATGTTTCACTTAGGCGTAAATTTTTATATTAGTGAACCCCTACTTATTTTATGACGCAAGTACTGCCTCCTGTGACGGCAACCCCTCGAGAAAAACTTTGCGACCCCCTGGGGATCACGACCCCACAGGTTGAAAACACTGCTCTAAGCCAATCAAAATCCTTTGGGCAGATTTATTCGTCAGTCCATAACGCTCACACAAAGAAGGCGTGCGTAAGTACTATCAGCTCAAGTGATGTTCTACTAGCAGCAAGCAGAGTTCTAGAAAACTTGACACAATGCGCGCTTTTCTTTGACTGCAACAGGCGACAGCTGTACTTACGTTTCTGCCTGTGGCCACATACACCGCTCGAGCAGTAGTGATACGTCGACACTTGTCTTGCAAGAGGCTCGCTTGCTGGACGAAAGAGTAGGCACCTTGTGTTCTCCCAGCCACACAGAGTACGGCCTACGTTATTGTTCTTCGCTCAGGCATCAGTTCAGTTAGCCGATTATTCCATCATTTGGTCGTAGCTGTTAAAGGAAATAACTCATTTCAGTCTGTTGAAATGGAACTACACTGCCTGTGCAGACCTTCGACCATAGATAGTAACAGACCGGACAAAAAGCAGAGTGGCTATACACATGGCGTGGTTCAAACATGTGACCACGTGACTGTTGGCAAACATTATCCGAATATAATAAACAACTCCACAGTTTTCAAGAAATGCCATCATTTTAAACTAACAATACTTTCACTTGAAATTTAATGTTACATGCCTTAACAAAAAGCTCTGTCGTATCCTAGGCAAAGCTGCACACTATCACGTGACTGTTGGCAAAGCAGTGGTTTAGCTGCTGAGATGTTGGTGCAATAAAAACGATGCCTTGTGCAGTCTATCAGTATCTATGGTCGAAGGTGCAGACAAAGTTGACACTCGGTGCAGCAGCTGATGGGAACGACTGCAGAGGTGTTTCCCATTAAGATCTCTCCCATCACCGCTTCCGAGTTTGACTTAGGTTGCGCAGACAGTAACAAACAGTATTTGGAATTAATTTGTAAAACGCCGGCCGCGGGGGCCGAGGTGACTGAGGCGCTTCAGTCACGGTCAGCACGGCCACTACGGTCGGGGGTTCGAATCCCCCCTCGGGCATGGATATTTGTGCCGTCTTTAGTCTTAACTAGTTCATAAGTAGTTTGTAAGCTTAGGGACTGATGACCCCGTAGTTAAGTCCCATAAGTTGTACAAACATTGGAACATTTAATTTGTAAATGCGTGAAATGTTTTTTATTTTAATCGCGACTGCGAACGTTTCCACACCATGATATCATGTTACCAATTCGTACGGCGGTACATAAAATCAAAATAAAAAAAAATAAAACACAGTATACATTGAACACAAGCTTTCCTCGATGTAGGTCGTCTGCATGTGGAAGATAAATTGCTAATCTGCTTCTAACAAATTACACGTATATAAATACTAGGTGATCCTTATAATAGGCAAAAAGCAGATAGATCTTTTCTTCATTTACTTTAATCTAATCTGAATAACATTACCTGTGATTTTTACATTTACACATTCTTATTTGAACGGTTATTTTCTTAAGAATTGCATTGTTCTGATGTATCATGTGCACAAATAAAACACACACCCACAGTTTCACCTTTTTGGTGACAATAATTGAACAGATCTTGTACTGTATAACTGGACTAATATATTTGGTAAAGAGAAACAAACTGTAACCCTTTAATTTAAGACTTTTTATTTGAAGCTATAAAATACCACAAATATTGTATAGTGAGTATAAACTGAGAAAAATAATCAACAACAGTTTCCTTAAAATTATTATGCACTTTCTAGCAACAAACCGAAGCTGGTCAGCTGTATAGTGCTTCCAAGTAGTACCCGATGCAGTAAATGTCACTAATGTGCCTCTCATTTTTCCCGAAAGTAACTCATAATGCACCAGTAGTATGTGATTGACTACTTTCACATGGCAAAGGAGGAATACTAAAGTAAACAAACGCACATGTCAGGAGTAGCTCAATGCAGCTAACTGTCGGACTGAGTCAGTAGTGCTCTGCGATTTATAATTTCTAGGACGAGCTACTAGCATATGTAACACTATGTATAAAAGCAGCTACAAATGAATTTGTGGTAAAATTTTGATGAGTTTGAGAGGTAATGGGAAAAATAAGGTATGTAGCTGAGCAGCTACACTATGCATTAAAGGGTTAAAACATATATACTCATCAAAAATCTGTCGGAAATCAGACTTGCTGCTCCTTAAACAAGTTATGGCGCTATGGCTATAGTCCAGGAGCAAGCTGTTTCGAATCCAGGGGATGAAAGGGAAGGTATTTCTCAATATATCTCCGGTAATAAGAGAAGGAGAGGCTGTGCCGTCAATAGATTTTACTCAAATCTTAGCAATGTTTTGTGTTGATGGCGATTCATAAACGAAAATTTTGAGTAGCTCCTGTGCTGTTACTGCACAGATATACGTTCCCGCGTTTTACCTTCTGTCACCTCTGTATCGTAGCCATGAGTGATACCTTCACGCCACGAAGCACTCTTAAGACACAAAACGTATTATTCATGACGAGTGGGGCCAACATAACGCGAAGGCAGAGAACGTGTGTGATGAGGCAGCTGACCTTGCTTGCTCTTCTTGGTCAATTATTTTTGTCACAGATATATACTGTCTAATCTCAAACAGAATGATATTATATCGAGTTAGAATGTTTCCGAACATATATTAATGGATATGTGAAGAATTCTCTTGATGGAAGACACCTTGTTTTATTTTATTACTCACACATATTTCGCTTCTTATTGCCCCATCTTCTCTAGGTTTTTGCCCTTTATATTCTGGAATTACATGTTACAGCTTCATGATTATACAGTCATTTGGACGAGTTGTGTGATTTGATAATTACGTTGGATATATTAGGCCTAATTTTGTTTTAAAAATTTGTAAACAAAATTAGGCCTAATATATCTAACATAACTGTCAAATCAAACAACTCGTCAAATTACTGTATAATCATAAACCTGTAACATGTAATACTAGAAAATAAAAGGCCAAAACGCATAGAAGATGGCACGATAAGAGTTGAAATATGTTTAGGTAATATAATAAAACAAGGTGTCTTGTATAAGGCGGATTCTTCACAAATCTATCCTAGCAAGCATGGAAGAAACAAGAGCTGCACCATCAACTATATTCATGTCTTGGAAGTGGTATGAATTGTTTCTCTATACCATTACTGGGAATAACACAGCGTTCGGTCGCAATAAATCTGTTTATTAATCACAGATCGACTTCAGCTAGGTAACTAGCCATCATCAGTGTCTTATCTACAAACCAAGAAAAATAATCAGTACGGCACATAATATAAACATACATCATATTCATTTTTAAATAAGGTTGTAAATATTATAAACGTACCGCAGGTATGATTCGCAAGTTGCCGTTTAAATTCAAGTGGTACACGTTCACAGTAGTAAACAATAGCGCTCAGTTGGTTCATGCAAACAAAGGCGCCCTTTATATGGGTGAGTTCAGAATACATTAAGTTCAAATTTTTATTGAGATGTGGTTCAACAGTCGTAAGATATTTGAGGAAATGCATACTGTAAACCATCAGCTTTTATAATTTTTCAAACTTCTACCTGTTTCGGTTATAAACCATCTCCACGGAAGAGAACTAGACAGACTGATTAAACAGGTGCATTATATGCCTCCTTATGCATACTGGCATGCATGTCACACAATAAAAATAAAAATAAATAAGACGTCACTAGGCGTCAAGTCTTGATTAAAAACATAAAAGCAATGCCAGGCTGTGTGATGGAGAACCAAGGTCTATTACAAGAGAATAATAGACCTTGGTTCACCATCACACAGCCTGTTTATGTTTTCAATCAAGACTTGACGCCGAGTGGCGTCGTATTTATTTTTATTTTTATTGTGTGACATGCATGCCAGTATGCATAAGGAGGCATATAATGCACCTGTTTAATCAGTCTGTCTAGTTCTCTTCCGTGGAGATGGTTTATAACCGAAACCGGTAGAAGTTTGAAAAATAATAAACAGCTGATGGTTTACAGTATGCTTTTCCTCGACTACATTAAGTGTTTATTCTGAACTCTACTGTCAACGTGATCCACCTGAATTTAATCGGCAGTTGCGAAACATACCTGCGGTACGTTTATTATATTTACAATCTTATGTAAAGATAGATGCGATGTATCTTTACGTTATGTACTGATTATGCCATTCGATTTTCTTATTTCGTAGATAAGACACTGATGATGACTAGTTACCTAGCCGAAATCGATCTGTGATTAATGAACAGATTTATTGCGACCGAACGCTGTGTTATTGCCAGTAATTGTACCAACGGTCGCTGTGCACAACAATCGAATTATGGATTCAAACACTCTCTATACCATAATAACTGCAGAGTTTATAAAGGTGAATATATGGGGCGTAACAGCTTTCAGATAATTGCAGAACGACATGTTGACCCTAGCTGTTTATTAATTCTCAATGCTACCGGTTTCGGTTATTTACCATTGTCAAGCGTTAGCAGAGATTAGCTACTAGCTTAACATGTCGAAATACAAAAATACAAAATTATAACACAAGTATTCGTTGCCATTGCTCAAGTTACTGTCACAGTGGCTGACTGCTACAAACTAAGCCACTGTAGCAGTCAGCCACTGTGACAGTAACTTGAGCAATGACAACGAATACTTGTGTTATAATTTTGTATTTGTGTATTTCGACACGTTAAGCTATTAGCTAATCTCTGCTAACGCTTGACAATGGTAAATAACCGAAACCGGTAGCATTGATAATTAATAAACAGCAATGGTCAACATGTCGTTCTGCAATTAACTGCAGAGTTTTATAGCACAGGAGAACAATTCACGTATGGAAATGGTGCACGAGATGGTCGAAAACGCTCAACAAACTCCACGTTTTGCAACATAACTGTCTAGTTTTGTGTGTGTGTGTGTGATTTTTTTTCTCTTCTTTTATGTTTGACTTTCCAAGACGAGTTTAATTTTTATAAGAAGTGATTTCCAATCCATGGTGTCAACAGCAATCAGTTAGAATAAATATACCTTAAAACCGTCTTGATTGCAAATTTATTTATTAGTTAATGACACGTTTCGCCCTTTAGCACGGCATCTTCAGATTATAATGCGCTCTCCGTGGTGTGACACCGTAAGTTGTTATTGCGGTGTTTCTATTTTCTTGGGATGTTTTTTGGTTTTCCTTGTGGCCCTTAATCGAAGCGGTGGTCTCTGATGACACAAGATAAGCCCATGCTTACAATTGCGCTCACGGGCGGTGGGCGGGCGTGGTGTGCTGCTCCGCCGACTTGTACAGACTCTGTGGGCTTATCTTGTGTCATCAGAGACCACCGCTTCGATTAAGGGCCACAAGGAAAACCAAAAAACATCCCAAGAAAATAGAAACACCGCAATAACAACTTACGGTGTCACACCACGGAGAGCGCATTATAATCTGAAGATGCCCTGCTAAAGGGCGAAACGCGTCATTAACTAATAAATAAATTTGCAATCAAGACGGTTGTAAGGAATAGTTTAATTTTGGTCCCTCCCTCCACTTACTTTTCCTTATCCTGCAGTCGCGAGGGAAATAAATCCCGTTAGCAGGTTCCTGCGGAGACATACCGGTAGTGGCTCTCCCAGGCACCTCCCACGAGTCGAGATGGACCAGCAGTGCATTACGTGATGCGGCCTATTGCGTGCCCTAGGTAGTGCGGTCGTGTGGTGGACGCCTTCGGTGACAGGAGGCAGGGAAGGGCGAGGCGGCGACTGGTACTCACCCAGCGTGCAGCGGCGACGGGCAGGCACTGGCTGCCACATAATGGCGAGTGCAACTGCGCCGCGTAACTCTCGCAGATAAGGGCCCGCGCTCGTTAAACCCGCGGCCACGCAGTCGTCCCGCGGCCAGCTGTAAGCCAGCCACAAAGGTCACAGCCGGAGCCGGCACTATCTGCAACAAGCGCTACCGCACACTCTGCCTTCTCCCTCTTTGGCCTTGAAATTGATTAGAAACTTCCTGCATGTTAAAACTGTGAGCCAGGCCGGTATTCGAACCCAGGGCCTTTGCCTTTTGCTGAGCCGGCCGCGGTGGCCGAGGGGACTGAGGCGCTCCAGTCACGGTCAGCACGGCCACTACGGTCGGGGGTTCGAATACCCCCTCGGGCATGGATTTGTGCCGTCCTTAGTGTTAGCTAGTTCATAAGTAGTTTGTAATCTTAGGGACTGATGAACCCCGTAGTTAAGTCCCATAAGTTCTACAAATATTTGAACATTTTTTGCCTTTTGCTGGCAAGCCCTTTGCCACCTGACTTATCCCTATCGAGCGAGCTCGCGCAGCGGTAACACATTCGACTCGCATTCGGAAGGACGGTGGTTCAACACCACCTTATCCATCCACATTTAGATATACCGTGGTTTCCCTGATCACTCCAGGCAAATCCCGGGATGGTTCTTTTCATAAGGCACGGCCGATTTCCTTCCCAATCCGGATGCCGTAATTAGTAACGTAGAAGTAGATATCACCGGAGTAGTGCAGCAACTAAAATCACTTAACAAGAACAAGTCTTCTGGTCCGGATTGTATACCCATTAGATTTCTGATTATGCTGAAACGATAGCTGCTTACTTAACAGTCATATACAACCGCTCTCTCATAGAAGGATCTGTACCAAAAGATTGGAAAGTTGCACAGGTCACAACTATATTCAAGAAAGGCAGTAGGAGTAACCCGCTAAACTACAGGCCTATTTCATTGACGTCAATTTGCAGCAGGGTTTTAGAACATATCGAGTATGCAAATATTATCAATTATCTCGAACAGAACGATCTATTGACCCAAGGTCAACTCGGATTTGGAAAATATCGTTCATGCGAAACACAACTAGCTCTTTATTCACACGAAGTGATGGGTGCTATCGACAAAGGTTCGCAAATCGATTCCGTATTTCTTGATTTCCAGAAAGCTTTTGACACCGTACCTCACAAACGGCTTTTAATCAAATTGCGTGGTTATGGTATATCGCCCCAAATTTGCGATTGGATAGGGGATTTCTTGTCAGAGAGGACACAGTTCGTAGTAATCGATGGTAAGGCATCGACTAAAACAGAGGTGATATCGGGCGTTCCACAGGGTAGTGTTATTGGTCCTCTCTATTCCTTATTTACATAAACGATTTAGGGGAAAATCTAAGTAGCTCTCTTAGGTTGTTTGCAGATGACGCCGTCATTTACCGTCTAGTAAAACCATCTGAAGATCAAAACCAACTGCAGAACGATCTGAATAAGATATCAGTATGGTGTAAAAATTGGCAAGTGACTCTAAATAATGATAAGTATGAAGTCGTCCACCTGAGTACGAAAAGAAATCCGTTAAACTTTGTTTACAACATAAATCAATCAAATGTAAAGGCCGTAAACTCCACAAAATACCTAGGAATTACTATTACTTCAGACCTAAAATGGAAAGAACACGTAGATAATATCGTGGGAAAGGCGAACCAGAGACTGCGTTTTATTGGTAGAACCCTTAAAAGATGCAACAGAACTACTAAAGAAACTGCATACACTGCGCTTGTCCGTCCATTATTGGAGTATTGCAGCCCAGTGTGGGATCCTTATCAGATGGGTTTGACGGAGGACATCGAAAGAGTCCAAAGAAGGGCAGCTCGTTTCGTATTGTCACGATACAGGGGAGACAGCGTTACGGAAATGATACAGGATCTGGGGTGGGAATCTTTACAACAACGGAGCTTATCGCTGCGGCGTGGGCTACTTTCGAAACTCCAATCGCCAAAATTCTCCTCCGAATGCGAAAATATATTGTTGACTCCCACTTACATAGATAGAAATGATCATCAGAATAAAATACGAGAAATCAGAGCTCGAACAGAGAGACTCAGGTGTTCTTTCTTCCCGCGCGCTATTCGAGAATGGAATGGGAGATAAATAGTATAATTGTGGTTCGATGAACCCTCTGCCAGGCACTTTTTTTTTAAATAAGAAGGCACTATTCGGGTGAAGTAAAGGGAAGAAAAGGCTGTAAATTTTAACCCTATCGTCTAAAAATCACAAGATCCAGTTACAAACGGGGACTGCCAAAAAAATATTGAATTGTTTGTAGAGCTTATGGGACTTAACTACGGGCTTATCAGTCCCTGAACTTACAAACTACTTATGAACTAGCTAACACTAAGGACCCCGACCGTAGTGGCCGTGCCGACCGTGACTGGCGCGCCGCAGGAGGACTGGCGAACGCGAAACATAAAGACGACGCTCATCCGCTAAACGGATGACTGGGAAACGAAAGATAAGTTCCCAAAGATCATTTTAAGAGAGCAAAAATTGGACTGCAACAGCGACTCTTTTAAGGATTACTTCAAGTCATAGGTACTCCAAATGGGCGAATTCATTATCAGAATTTCAAGGACAATGGGATACTGAAAACAGTAAGACAACACACATAGATCAAGGTAAAATGTAAGTTGGCATATGTGCCATTAGCCAGTGAGGATGCTATGGTAGCCTTGTACGAGTACCGCTGACAGTAAGTTTGCAAACTGGGCCTGATATTGTCTGAGTCACTAAGCCCGTTCGAGAGAAGCCCAGAGGAAAGCCATGCGTTATATATCATCCACCAGCTGCAGTTCAGTAATAGCATACGTCGAGTGACCTACCAGCCAGACGGTGGTGTAGAGTTTCATACCCGGTCTGGGTTTCATGTTGGGAATGGTGAACCATTCCACCGATACATTGGGAAGTGTTCTCTCATTCACCAGGGCCGCCATGCCTCTGGCAAGGTCCCACACAGTGGACACTCAGTGACACTGGAAGTCGTGTTTCCTGCTGTCCGAGATGTGACATATTGGAGAATCGTCAGATGGATGGAAGTGAATATCTGCGAGCCTCTGAGTGGGCCGTAGTATACTGTTAACTAGTATGTACCACAGGCTACTAACCTCAGATGGCAGGAAAGGATTCCGCGGTGCCAGGCTTCCAGTTTATGAACTGGTGGTCGTCCTTGTACAATAGCTTTGATGCAGCATGCGAACCATTCGGTGGGAATGCTTTGCACCCTGGAGATCGTAACTCTGGTTGAAGTAATACCTTCCGGAGACACTGCTTATCCACAGTCTGGTCGATGTGTTGGAACATCAGTACTGTCGATGACCTGAATGTTTTCAGAGCAATGAAATTACAAGAAAGAAGCATGAAGTTGGGTGAAGACATACATTCTTTCACGTATTTCATTACTACTTCTTCTTATTATTATAAGAGAAATTAGGTGCCACACAGGTATTTCTGTGGCTTATAACCTTGAACTAAGTGAATCGTGAACGACAAGCAGATCAAGAGTTTGGAAGAGTTCAAAATATGGTCTTGATATTGATGATTATATAGATAGATGGTAATTAAGAGCTACTAGATCAGACTCGAGAGAGAAAATAAATCGTTGCAAAATCTGATTAAAAGAGGAGATTGTTTGATAGGACATTTTGTAAGACACCTAGTCGAATTGTTAATGGAGGCGAGAATGGGTTCAAAGATGTTAGACAAAGGCAAACAACTGACGACAGTAACAGAGTGAAATAGATGTGGGTTGCAGTAACTGGACGAAGATACAGATGCTACACCTATATATTTACTCTGCAAATCACATTTAAGGCATCGAGAGGATTTTTCGAACCGCTTTCGTAATATTTCTCTACCATCTAATTTTCTATTAGTGACTGGGGAAAAAGGGACGCCTAAATCTTTTAGTTGTAGATCTGATTTATTTTATGTTAATGATCATGCCACCTAATGGAGATGGGTGCTAATGAAATATGTTTGCATTCAGAGGAGAAATTAGTTTATAGAAATTGCCCAAGGTGATCTCCACACAAAGAATAATGTCTTCATTTTAATGACTTCCACCCAACTAGTTCAAATTTTCAACTGTTTGTAAGCCTGTTGCACCAAACTGCAATGGTCATGAGTCCGTAGGCTTATAAATTACTTCAACTAACTTATACTAAAGTCAACTCCCAACTCATGTGACACACTCTCGCCTGCTTTTCTCTGACCTTTCTTTGTATCATCTGTCAGTCCCACCTGGTGAGACTTCTATAGTGCACATAATACTCAATAATAGTACAGACAGGTGTAGGAAATTCCTTTAGTAGAACTGTTGCTTGGTTGCACTGTATATACTACCTTGGAGAAATCCATCAAACTACTCTTCGTTAAGAATCTCACAAATAAACAGCTATGTAGCAATAATAAATAAAAGTCTTGGTTGTAAACTGAAATAATTGAAAACTGAAGTTACCAAGTAATTACATCTTGTGAAACAACAGCAAAACGGTTACGATTAAATATCATTAGCATACATAAAATATCGTAAACTCTAACGTTCTTAGAATGAAACTTTCATTCTGCAGCGGAGTGTGTGCTGATATGAAACTTCCTGGCAGATTAAAATTGTGTACTGCAACCGGGACTCGAATCTGAGACCTTTCCTTTCGCGCTTTACCACTGAGCTATCCCGACACGATTGACGGTACGTCCTTACAACTTCAATTCTGCCAGTACTTCGCCTCCCATTTTCCAAACTTCACAGACGTTCTCCTGCGAGCCTTGCAAGACTAGTACTCCTGGAAGAAAGAATATGGTGGTATGGAACTTCCTGGCAGATTTAAATTGTGTGCCGAAACTGTGACGCGAACTTGGGACCTTTGCCTTACACGGGTAAGCGCAAGGCAAAGGTCCCAGATTCGAGTTCCGTTTCTGGCACACAATTTTAATTTGCCAGGAAGTTTCATATCAGCGCACACTCCGCTGCAGAGTGAAAGTTTCGTTCTGGAAACATCCCTTACGCCACTCTCACACGGAGCATGGTTCGCGAGAAGTTTCCTGGATGGCGCGAACGTCAGTCGGCTGCCGAGTAGGAGTGCGGCTGAAACACACTGCGTCTCTCTCACACGGCGCAACATTGGGTGCGGAAGCGTGCAGGCAGGGTTCGCTGGGTGGACGCCAAGACGCACAACATGGCCGAGCTGCTTTATTTATCAAACGATTGTGAAGAAACTATTCGGTGCAAAAAATTCATTCTCGCACATTTTATAGCTGTATTCTTCAGCTTCATGAAATCTATCTACTATTGTGTTATAGTTACTGTGATATTAACGAATTCAGTATAGTACTGCAAGAAATCCGAAAATTTTGCATTGAAAAATAGAGGTCGCTATGAATTTGCGTTTGGTGCAAGTTAGGTCATATGTTGCTGCGAATGATATGTAGCTAAAATATTGAATTATTCTTTGAAGTTGGAAGGATGTCGCTATCTATCACCAATCTCGAGATAATGGGTTGTATGTAAGGCACTTGTTCCGTAACACGCGCGTCAGCGAAGAAAACGGAAAGAAATCTTCATAAAATTCCTTATATATTTTAAATGATTGGAGGTATCGAAGCAAGGTTTTATCAAAAGATAGCACGCAAAGGGGAGATTATTTTTTCATATTATCAATTTACGAAACTTTCACATGAATCCCAATATTTAACAAAGTACAGATTTTAATGAATGAAGTAGTGGGATTTTTAAGGGCCATCAATAGCTGGTGAAACGAAAATTGCTGTTTTTCTATGTAAGTGGAGAAGTTACTCATTTAATATTAGAATGGACAGTTTCATGAAGTACAAACTATCTTGTCCTCAGTATTATTAGTTTAAATATTCTGGACGTATGATTGCCCTGCCTTTTAGTCCCCTTACAAATCGGAACACTCAATGTTCTGTTGCTATTTTATCTGCTTAAAAATGTTAGTGAAAATAATATGTGTTAGGTCTGCTATGTTTTGGCAAAAGAAGCGGATTTTAATATCGGAACAAGGGAAGTTACATCGCCAGGGACAGGATGTGAAAATACGTTTGTCAGAAGAAGAAGAAAAGTCTGGTAGGGCACATAAATGTGTAGTTACATTGAAACATAGTGGGGAATCAGTGAAAGTGTTTTTTTATATACTGTTAGCTCGTATACGAAATATGTCTATATTGGAACTCTCATCGAATCCGCTACCCTAGTATATTTTAATGATGAAAACTGTGTTTGAAAACAGGCGAAAAATTCTATTTTTTGTATCTCAATGTTAGAAATACAAAAACGTTTAACTTACTGGAATCCTGTAAACCAGCCACGATGGTCTAAATTGAATTCTTTTGATAAGCTGAAAGATGTTTGCAATAAAAAAAACACAACGCTCTGTTTTGGCACACTAACTAAAATATATGTACTCTAAATGATTTTTCTTATTGCTCAGAAATTTGAAAGTATACATATAAAATTATCTCATCAGTTTGTTCTATATCATAAAGAAACATACTGTGATATCGAATTCCTCTGTAATTTCAAATCAAGAAGCTATTTATTTCACAGCACTACTTTTTTTCCTTTTTTCCAGAGTAATATTTCAATGATGAGATTTCGTTAATATGCAGACACTTTCGTTGTAATGCTAAAATCCGCTTCTTTTGTCAAAACAATAGAGTTTACAAATATTCCTCCCACTAACGTTTTTATGCATTTGCAGTTACCACATAATATTAAACTGTATTTAGTAATACTGAGGGCAAGACAAGTTAGTATTATATGAAAATAACCATAAGCGGTATAAAATTAAACAAATTTTTCACTGACTTTGTAAAAATAAAGACAAAGCAAATTTAGTTTTACCAGGTATCCGTGATTCCTTAAAAGTCCATTAATTCATTGAATAAAATCTGTAGTTGCTCGAATAACGCGCTTCATATGCAAGTTTCGTAAATTAATAACGTGACAAAATAAACTTCGCTTTGCGTATTATCATTTCATAAAATCTTGCTTCGATACCTCTAATCATTTATGAGATATAAGGGATTATATGAAAATTTCGTCCCGTTTTCTTCGCTGACGCACGCGATCGGGAACAAGTGCTTTACATACAACCCATTATCTCGAGATTGGTGATAGATAGCGACATCCTTCCAACATCGAAGAATAATTCAATACTTCAGCTACATTTCATCCACAGCAACATATGACCTAACATGTACCAAACGCAATTTCATAGCGACCTCTATTTTTCAATGTAAAATTTTCGGATTCCTTGTAGTACTGTACTAAATCTGTAAATATCACAAGAACTATGACCACTAACAAAATTATAGTCATTTACAGTCTACCCATATCATATTCAATATTAGGATGACGTTGTCATAGCTTTCACCTTTTCTTTAGTGATCTGCTTGACGTTCACAATTCACTTACATTCGAGTTTATACACCATATAAATACTTAAGTGTCACCAAGTTTCTCTTATAACAACATTAAAAGTCGACCACTGTACGTGACAAGAGCATTGCTTTATCACTAAAATTAGCAAACAAGGTCCGTATGAACTACCAGTTACTCCCTGCTATAAAGCCTTGTTCCCTGGCCCAAACTGAGAACTGACTCGTTTCAAATTACTTCAATAACAGGAGGTTAATACTACAGTGGCCAATATACATAGCAGCTCACAACATACTCACATACTCACATACATTAATAAGCAAGCCACCACAATTAAAGTGATCTTAGAAAGGTGGCTAAGAAAACATTTATGGCGCAACACAATTTAGACTTAAGAAATTTTGCATCTGAGCTTGTTCTCAGCACTTGTGAAGAACAATATTAAATGAAAGAGGGGAGGTGCTCTAAAACTACAATTTATAGGCAACTTACGGATTATGCTGAACATAAACTTGTTTATTCAGATAGAAAACAAGTAAAATGGGGAACCAATTTCGTTAACACAATAAAAATTCATCTCTTACATGGAATAATGCGGACGGTGGCCAACCTAAATTATACATGATTTAACACTACTGGGGGGAAGGATTCACAAACAACACTCATTCTCTCACACACACGCAATGCCACAACGAAACTCACCAAAAATCAGCGTGCTGAGACGAGGCGGAAGCAGGCGCCGCTATCTTAGCGAAATTCAGCAAGTCGGAGGTAGCACAATATACAAAAACACATTGAAGCTGGCTGTGGTCCGTAGTGCCTGTTTTGAGATGGTGCGTGTGTACAGCAAGTTAAATTACATCTGAATTGGACCGCGAGCAAACACGCTAAAGGCGATACACTGCTACGTTACATGAACGCACTCCACTGAAGGTGAAGTGGTTGAAAGTCGGATTCATTATACAAAATCACGGTGGATTCTTAAGTTGCAGTCTGTCAGCAATAGATCTAGGTACTGGTTTTATATGAGAAGTGGCGTGAACTTAGGCGACTAGCTGCAAACCCCGGGAGTCAGAACTCGGACCCACGTGGTTCCGAAAACCGATAAAATTGAATAAATTCAGATTCCGAAAAATAAAGAAAATTAACTACAGCATGCAACCCACAGAAATGCTAAGAATTATATAAGGAAGCGAATTAAATACAGCTACAAGCGATAGGGGGGCAATTACAGAGACAGATGAGGTCCTGTCTCAGGAAAACCACAAAAATGAAATAATTACACAGTCGGAAAATAAAAATAAGAATTACGGCATGCAACCCATAGAAATGTTTAGAATTACATGAAGAAGCGAAAGAAATGCAGCTACACGCGATAGGGAGCGCTTACGGAGACGGATGAAGTCCAGCCTCAAAAACTCGTAAAAGTGCAATAATTACAAAGTCGGAAAAATAAAATTAAGAATTACAGCATGCAACCCATAGAAATGTATAGAATTACATAAGGAAGTTATTGAAGGAGATTTTACAAGCCTCAGAGAGAATTACTGACAAAGACAGACTGGGTACTACCAGTCGGAGAAGAGGCAGCAAAATTAAAATAGGCGGGGAGAGAAGATCGCGAAATATTAGTGGGAATCAGAAGGATACCCGCATAGTTACCTGGCTGATGAGCATGGAACAAATGAGAGTGGAAGCTGAAGGCTTTGTTCTATGAACAAATCACGTGGAACACACATATCACTCACGGAAGGAAACGATGAGAATATTTTTAAAAGCACTGTATAAAATGAACATATTACCTATTAGAAATCGCGCCCTGCAAAGCTAGAAAGTATTTACACAGAGTATGTACACCACCATATGAGTTTTTAACATATCAGGCCATTACCAAACTGCAACTAGAATCACACACACTGCGTTTATCTATTGGAAATCACTAAATTGAAAAACGAGAACACATTTCCGCACACGATCGGAGAAAATATTCCAAATAAATGATTGTAAGTTCACGAATCTAAGTCAAATGTGCTGGTCAATGAAAAACTACCATCTCCAAAAAAAAAAAAAAAAAAAAAAAAAAGGAGAACCAACCTTACCTCACCAGACGACGAGCCCAGAATGATCAGACCGAGCGCCCACCGGACGCAGGAAGCCACCAGAAGCCCGAGAACACTCACGCTGGAGAAGGCTCGCAGACTAGACTGTAACCAAAGGGTGTAGAAACCTCTTTGGTAACCTCACCAGCTATCGACTCTGAGCCAGAGAGAACGATGCAAAAAGAGCTATCCCTCCCCACATTCAAACAGCCATAGATTCTCACACACACTTAAAAGTACAACAACTGCACACACAGGGACAGTGGCATAGTGGAGAAGCCGTACTTATGCCACATTAATTAATATAATAACAAATTATTAACATAACAAAATAAGAAAAACCTAGCAATATTAAACTAATATTTTAACACGTGAAATAAAAATGCTATTCCTCAAGCCTTTAAAAGGGTGGGGTTCAGGTTTTAACAAAATGATAATCTAGCGACATTAAATAAATTATAGCTTTACAGAAATATACCAAAACATATATGGAAGACGACAGACGGTCGTTTTCCAACATGAAAATAGTAATAACAATATATGAATAGATGTATCATACAGAAATTTAAAAAAATGGATTTCTTCAACCAACTTCGTCCTTCTTTCATACTGCTTCATGATATTATCATATCACATATACTGACAGACTTGCAACAGTCACTAACATAAATGGATGAATTTATAATTGACATTTAAACCTGTGTCGGAGTTAGGAGTTATTAAGTGCATTTCATTGGGTCTCTATTCACACCTCAGCCTCGTGGCTACCGCCTGGTTCTGTTGCTCCCATGAGTCTTCGCAGCAACACGGAAAAAGCTTGTTGCTCATGTCTCTAGTGGAATCAGCCTCAATGGCCAATTTCTACCACCGTCTACCGCGTAGAAAAGAGCGCGGCAGTGGCAGGACATCGGTAGTTGTTGAAGGCGTTTTCGTGAGTCCCCACCCATACCTAAGTGGCAGTCTCACCACGTATTAGTAGCCAATGACATCTGTGCCTGAGCTATTAGTGGGGACGCCGTCGACAACTACAGAAGTTCTGCCTCTGTCATGCACTGTCATGCATGGACTTGCATGAATTTCATGTGGAGACAGCTTTTGTCCTGGATTAACATATAGGCTACTTTTAAATGTGTACATTACAAGTTATGTACTGAGATATGTATATCAAAAGAAATACTTAGGCGCCATTCACACTAAGGCGCTATAACATAAGCGATACATCGTAAGTGATAACTGATACGCGAAATGCATGGACAGATACATGAAATCTAGAGGGAAGCAACAGAAAGGTTCACATTAGCGCGACTGCGTCAGAACTACATATTTATGTATTATGTAAAAGACGGGTAAATAATCAGATTTTATATTATTAACTTACAATCAAAATATCTCTGAACTCTGTCGCATAAGTTGGTTGCCTGGTTGGTAGGTTGCGATAGGGAGACCAAACTGCTAAGATTATCGGTCCCCCAGTGGGGAGGGCAAGGAGTGAAGATAGGAAAGGTGGGGAAGGGAAAGAAAATGCAGTTCAGGGAGGAAAGACATGAAATAAGTAATTCAATTATAATTCAGAAAGTAATCATCATTCAAGTTGTAGAATTAACAATGACAAAAATATAGCTACAAGTTAAATTTACATTAATGTGGTAACATTAAGACTGTACCATTATTTTATGTTAACAAATAATTGCGTACACCTGAATTTTATTTTAAATGTTCATAAATTTTAATTTTAGGTATATACTGAGATAAACAATTGGTCTTACTAAATTGTTGGGTCTTGTAAACCGACACAATTCCATGAACTTCGGTATTCTATCAGATTACCACGTTACTGCAAGAAAGTGGAACTTATTGGTACAATTTGTAAAACGTTAAAAAAATAAATCTACTCAATTTTGTTGATACACCTGTTTCTATTCGTATCTACACTCAGAGAAGAGCTCTGACGGCTGGCAGCGGAGTTGGCAATGTACACGGAAGTGCATTGGGTCAGTGACTGGGGTGGCGGGGAGAGGTCTGGTAGGCGCTACACCTCCCCCTCCCAGCCTGCGGCGGCCGGTGCTACAGAGCCAAACAATACTACGAGACTCTTTGCAAAATTCTCGTTGGCAGTATTTTACTCAGCAATGTGTTCCTTGATCAAATCTTTTTCTCTTGCGCTGATAGTATTTGCCCTTTACACAAATTGATTTTCGACATTAACAAGGTACAACAAAAAAGACAAATATTACATGTAAAATATTGGCTGAAGACGTTACGTTAATGTTTCGTGTAGGAGAACGGAAATCCCAAGATCGTCGTCATCAGATTGGTCACCGCGGTCGAGTAGCCGAGTGGTCGAGTCTGCTTTCGGCTCGCGTGCTGTGTGGACGTCTGTTTACTTCCTCGCTGAGGCCGGACGCGCGCTTACAGTGTGTGGCGAGTTTGACGCTCTTGTAGCGTAAATAGTAGCTTTATGTATCGAAATGTGTAGGTCATCAAGATGAGTCAACCTAAACGGAAATATACTTTGAAGTTCTCGTTTGACGAACACTATGCTAGACCAACAGCATTTGAAGTAGAGGCGTTCCTTCGAGATGTAGTAAAGCTCAGTTTTAGCGAGATAGTCGGATCCACCTATCGATCGTGAGTAGCACTGTTTATGTAAAAATGATTAATACTGAATGCTGTGAAAAGGTTATCGAACAATGCAGAGGCAAACTGAAATTTAATCATTGTGACGGCAATGTCTGTACAGTTCAAGTTGATTATGTGGGATTTGGGACTAGAACTGTTCGTGTCTTTGAACTCCCGTTCGAGATAACCGAAGATGAGATTAGTTCAGCTCTAAAACCATATGGGAGGGTTATCAGCAATGCTGCTGAAAAATGGACAAGTTTTCAAATGTTCCCAGTACTCAATGGTGTCGGGTAGCTAAAAATTGAGCTACAAAAACATATTCCGTCGTATATTTACGTTTGCGGATACAGAGCCATTGTCATGTACGACGATCAACCACGTACATGCTCAGGATGTGGACAGACAGGGCACGTCAGATCCGAGTGTGTGCAGCGAAGAGTGACGCAGGTGCCGGCAGGTGAGCCGGTCGCGCCAATGAAGATGACGTCACTGCCGGTGACGTATGCCACGGCCCTCAGAGATAACACAGCTACCACGTCGACCGCCGCAATGGACGGAAACTACGGGACTGACGACGCTAACGTAAGCGTGGCAATGGACACCAGTACTAATCAAATACCGGTCGTCGCAACTACAAACACGACGGAAACAGTCTCTAAAGATGAACCTGATAAAAATATCCCAGAGACCTACGCACAAGATGTACAGCGTGAGGAGGAAGCCGTTTCTATTAAAGATGATAATACTCAGGACCCCACTAGCACTTCCGAGAATGGGGAGAGTCCACAATCTGGATCCTCCCCGAAGAAGCATAAAAAACGGCGCATAGCACCTCCTGACGCCAAACAAAAAGTACAGCCAGTGCGTGAGAAAGCGCAACAAATTAGTCGAAAATTAAGTGCTGACATGTCCGAAAAATTGCAACGGAGTCAACAGATGAGTATGGATGTTTCGTCAAATATAGAAACGCCCACACAACAGGGCGGTGCAAAGGCTAACTCTACAAAGAAAGACTCGCGAATCAAAACACCATCTCAACATGGCTCTGAGAATGAGATGCTTCAATACACTCATAGAGGGAAATGGGCAGAGGAAACTGCACAATTCCCTGAGGACGAAGAAATGAAGGAAGTACCGAGGGGTGAGAAAACGAAGGGGACGTCACCTCCACGTCCGATACACTAGAGATATTAGGCGCTATGAGTATCAGTCATGTTATTCACCTATATTGTCAAACTAACTTTTCACAATTGCATTAAAGTCCTATAAAATAGGAACGATAAACATCAATAAGATCCGGAGCCATTTAAAACTTAAGTCCTTACAATATATGCTTTACGCAGCAGATATCGATATAGCAATGTTGCAAGAAGTTACAGTCATCCACCTTGATGATATCACAGGATATAATGCTTTTGTCAATTCAGGAAAACGATTCCGAGCTCGGCACAGCAATACTAAACAAAGAAGGTATTATTGTCAACGATGTTGTCAAACTGACAAATGCCAGAGGCCTAGCTGTCACCATCAACGGCACTAGGCTCATCAACATCTACGCACCCTCCGGCTCCAGCAATAGACGGCGTAGAGCTGAATTTTTTAAAGATGATATAGTTCCCCTTTTCTGTGGACGATATGACCAAGTAATTTTAGGAGGGGATTATAACTGTGTCTTGTCGGCCAAAGATCAAACGCCAAACTTTAATTATTGTGCCGAGCTTGATGACATAATCAAACACCTGAACATGACTGATACCTGGGAGCTCAAAAACGGCGCACTGCCATGCTTTACTTATATCACAAGCTATTCAGCCAGTCGCATCGACAGGATATATGTGTCCGATAATTTAAAAACGCAGGTGCTGCAGACCGAGTTGTGGCCCACCATATTTTCAGATCATATAGCATATATTTGCACCATGAACCTTAAAAGACAAGCAACATACCGGGGACGAGGATTGTGGAAGTTCAATGTGGCACATTTGCAAGACCCCGAATGTCACGATATCTTCAATAGTGTATGGACTGAGTGCGAGAAGAAACTCACCTCATACCCCTCGTCACTGACTTGGTGGCTGAAATGTGTTAAACCGTCTATACGACGAGCGCTACTCACGTGATAAGAATGCCTGGCAAAAACGGACGACTGAATTTTATTTTACAGTTCTTAGAGAATTACACACTAATGATCGATCAGTAATCAACAACCATTTACAGATAAAAAGAATTCAGGCCAAACTCTTAGCTTTGAAACGGAAACAGATTGAAGGCTGCAAAATACGATCAAGGCTTCAAAACGACATAAAAAGACAACATACGTCAATTTACCACGTGATAAATGAAAGAAAGGGCCACCGGAAGAAAATATTAACTGATATTCGTTCCATGGATGGTAGACTGATTACACAGCGAAGTGAGATTAAGAACGAAATCTATAAATACTTCACCAACCTGCTAAGTAATACCAAAACGGACACCATAGCACAAAATTTTCTTACAACAGGACTGACACGGAAGCTGGACCAGGATCAAGCAGATAACCTGTTAGCTGACGTGACGGAAGATGACGTGGCGGATGCAATAACACGAAGTCCAAAAAACAAATCTCCTGGGCGTGACGGAATTCCAGCTGAGCTATACCACACGTTCCGAAGACAAATGATACCTAAGCTAACACGAATCTGCAACGAATTAATGAATCCCAGCAGTGATATCCCAAGTGAGTTTAGAGAGGGAATAATAGTTCTAGTCCCGAAAAATAATGCAGGAAAATCTGTAATAAATCTACGACCGCTAACATTACTGAACTGTGATTACAAAATATTTTCCCGCATCTTGAATGAGAGATCAAAAGCCGTAATGAACACCGTCACTAGTCCGTATCAAACCAGCGTCGGACGCGACAGATCCATTCACCACACTGTGTGACTATAGAGACATCATATCAATTGCTGGAGTTTGTAAAATAAAATGCGCGCTCGTCTCATTAGATTTCGAGAAAGCTTTCGACAGAATCAGTCATGATTATCTCTTCCACACTATGGGTTATATGAACTTTCCGCAACGTTACATCAGAATTATAAATAATTTTTTAAACAGTGCTACCTCCACAGTCATGGTCAACGGACAGCCGAGCAAACCTATCACACAGTGATACAAGGGTGTCCACTGTTTATGTCCCTATTTGCAATAGCCATTGAGCCTCTGCTTTTCCGTTTAAATCAACATCTCCAAGGCGTCACAATAGATGGAGAGAAGATAGTGTGCAAGGCCTATGCTGACGACGTTGTATTTCTGGTCCGAGATAACGAAGAGATATGCAAGGCATTATAAATAATAGATAAGTATGCACTTGCATCCGGAGCCAAGCTGAACAGCAATAAATGTGAACTAATGAATATAGGGCGTGGCTTAGGAGTTCCCACTCAAGGACCAATAAAAGAAACCCCCACATTAAAATGTCTTGGAATCGAATATGCACCAAACATCCGGCAGACAATTGCCTCGAACTATAGAAAATTACTTAATGTCATACGTGCCAGCATCCACCAACATACGCTCAGGATGATTGATGAAATACAGAGAGTGCAACTCGTAAACATCTACCTAACTTCCAAAATAAATTACGTGGTACACCTACTGCCAATGCCAAAAGACGTGGCAAAAAAGGATCCTGGCTGCCTTTGGTCATTTCGTCAGCCTCGGCCACATGTTTAAAGTAAATTTTGAAACACTGACGTTACCACCTACTAACGGTGGCTTAAATCTTGTAGACGTGTATAATAAAGCACATGCGCTGTACACGTGCAAGACGTACAAACAGTGGAAGAGGTCACCGAATAGCATAGCAGCATTTTTACTTAACGAAATAGTACCAGCCAACTGCGATGCCCCAATTGATGTTCACCACATCCCCAGCACACTCTACCACTTAAAACATTTCTTAATAGAGCACAGTTATCTTAGGATGAGGATTGCAGGGAAAGATATGATAAGTGTCAAACAAGTATACAAAAACTAAATGCAGTTTCATAACAAGAATGTCATAGAAACTAAATTCAATGCAGTCAACTGGTCAAATATCTGGAAAAACATCCATTATTCGAACTTACCAACTGACGTGAGGGCAAAGTGGTACTACGCCGTTAATAGAAAAATGACAACGAACGAACGCCTTCATTCCATTCGCATGACCGATTCCCCTATGTGTCTCACCTGTAATCTAAATGACACTGATGATCACCAGTTTGTTTGTGGTGATGCGAACACCATCTGGCAGTCAGTCAGGGAAAAAAATGATTGCTAAATCATCCAGAGAACATCGCCACATACAATAACACCCTCGAGCTCCTTATTACCCGATGAAATATTTTATCCCAAGACCAAGAACAATGCGGTTAACTTGTTAAGGGGACATACAGTATTTTATATACTGAAAAACACTGAAAAGAGCGAACAAGAATTTTGGACGTACATAAGGACCCAGCACCAAAACCTACTGAAAATAAAGGTTATTATCATCAATACGCTAATTTCCTTACGAGAACTATCATGTAAATTGCACATGGAACAATACCATCGACGATGGAGTTTATAGAATGAAAGTAACATTATTTGCACAAATAAATACAATAACCCAAAGAACGGTAAAATGAACAAATGAAGAACTAATTACTGATTAAACGGAATCTTCTGGAAGAAAAGAGTTGTATTTCAGAATAAGTATTGGTTTTCAAACAAGATATATCTCCATTATACTTATTTATATTTTATTACAGATGAATTTTGTGCTCCAGCCTACTGACGTATTTCAGAGTTAGAGAAGGAAGCATTTTAGTATTAGTGCATAACAGAAAGCACAAAGAAACTGAACCTCAACCGGACACGAACAATTGCAAACAAAAACCGAGAAGACGAACTTTGAAATCGACGATGGGCAGGGCCATAGAAAAAGAAGTAAAAAGTTATTTTCTCCAATTGTAAATAGAAGAACAATAGATTATGTTTGCTACTATAGAAGTGGCTTTACTTTTTGTTTGGAATACTTGGGATCCAAAGCTGTGGCACAGCAAGACGAAAATTCGTCAAATAAGTTATATTATTATTATTATTATTATTTTATTTTTTTCCCTACTTTTTAACAAAACTGCTGCAAAAAGGATTTTTATTTGCAAGTACAATATGGAAGGAAGCATTAACACAAATTTAAAAAAGTGGTCTAAAGCGCCTCGCTGCGGAGCGCGCGGTTGCTCGCCGTGGAGGTTCGAGTCCTCCCTGGGGCATGGGTGTGTGTGTGTTGTCCTTAGGTTAGTTTACCTAGGTTTAAGTAGTTTGTAAGCTACGGACTGATGACCACGCAGTTTGGTCCGATAGATTCACAGACATTTGAACATTTGGATCAGATTGATCATCTCTCGCCACGACACAGGTTTCGCTATCTTCGCTGCTGCTGCCCTCATCTTCTGATAGAGAAATGACAATATTTTCCATGGCTTCTTTTCTTATGAGCCAACAGCCATGCCGCAGTGGATCACTGCACTGTCGAGGTGGCTAGCACCTGGATGGGTGCTGTTGGCAAAAGGGGTGCACTCAGCGCTTGTGAGGCCAACTGAGGAGCTACTTGATTGAGAAGTAGCGGCTCCGGTCACGAAGACTGACATAACGGCCGGGAGTGCGGGACGCTGACCACGCCCCCCTCCACATCGCATCTGGTGGCACCTTCGGGCAGAGGATGACACGGCGACCGGTCAGTACGCAATGGGCCTCTTGAGGCCTGGCGGACGAAGTTTAGTTAGTCTTCTCTTACGCCTTCTTCGATGTTCGACCTTCTTATTTGTTTACACGTGTGATTCACGACGTTCTTCCAATTTAGTGGTGTTATTCATGTCACAACCTTATTTATCAGCCTCCCTGTATCACGCAACGTAAAGGCTTTATTTCGCTTCGCGACATCTGAGATAAGTTCGATGGCGTTGAAATGGCAGTGGTACGGTGGAAGACGTATAACTTTGTGGCCGTGGTTCTCTGCTAGCGAATGGATTTCACACTGCATCTTCTGGTGCTTATATCGTTTCACAAATTCGATAATTTCTGCTTTTCGCATATTGCTTCCATGTGGTATACTATTATCTGTCAACCAGCTGACTATTTCGCCTTTCCTTGCAGCAGCCGTTGGTGCCCTATTTAACTGTACGGAATGGTATTGCGCATTGTCCATTACAAAAACTCTACCAGGACTGACGATTGGGAGCAAACGAGTAATGAACCAGTCTTTAAATCTTTCAGCATTCATCTCCTCGTGGTAATCGACAGTTTTTTTGGACTGAAACATCACCATAGCACCGGGCACAAAACCGCTCACAGAGCCAGCGTGAATAATAATTAGTCGCCCTCCCTTACTAATTGGCACACTCAAAGTGCCGTGGCGTGTGTCGTCTGTGTACGTGATGGATCGTGCATGACGCACGTTGACCCATGTTTCATCATTTCATACGACATTCTCCTGATTGACCGAAAGTAACTCACGCAATAAACGACATTTCCATGCTAGAATGTCTCCAAGTTCCATTAATACTTTTCTACCTCAAAACTGTTTCTACCAGAAGCCAATTTTCTTTAAAACAATAGAGAGGTTTGTCGGTTTCCCTCTGAACAAACCACTGTCTGACAGTGATTGCATTAATTTCGTAAGAGTCGAGTACTCCTTCCTGCTACAGTACGCAAGAATATGGTCTGATGGCATTTTCGTCAAAGTTGTCTGTTTCAGTCACAAGGCACAATCTCTTCCTCGATTTCCCAGGCGTCACAATAACAGGGCTCCCAGCTGAATTTTCAGTCTCTGTATCATTTGTGACTCTCTTTACGGTCGCTGTTGAGATATTCAATCCCTCTGCCACCCTGTCAATCATTCTACTTACTGATATCAAAGGCCCACCACTGTCTCTTTCTCTTTCAAAGCAAACACGTAATCTGTAAATAAATTGCCGAGGGGACTGTGGCACGCCAGTCACGGTATGCACGGCCACTACGGTCGGGGGTTCGAATACTCCCTCGGGCATGGATATTTGTGCCGTCCTTAGTGTTATCTAGTTCATAAGTACTTTGTAAGTTTAGAGACTGATGACCCCCGTACTTAAGTTCCATAACCTTAAAAGCTGTGTGGGTGTTGAACCTATCGTTAAATCAGACAAAAAATTGTTCATTAACACAGCTATTTGGTTTAATTATGGCCCTGATATTGATGTATATACTATTAAATAAGAAACAGTGCATTAAACTGATTATGTGCGCAACGGATATTTTAAACACAAAACAACTGGGACAAATCACCATTTGAAACAGACACTGACTATACTCAAAAATTTTGACTGCGAGAAAGATATTAAAAAACCACAAACCACTTTCTTAATGCTTGACTGTGAGAATTTTTATGCAGATCAGTTTCTGATTATTGAAATTTATTATCATAGTCAATTAACTATCATTTACTGTGGCACCAATACCGAAATCTGTTCAACAATATTATTCAAATCAATACTCCACTTTAAATCCACTAATAACTAATTATCAAATGAAGGAAGTAGGTTAATTTTCTAACTACGTAAATGAAACAGGAAAGAAAGGTTAAGTTACTTATTATTAATAATCAGCATTACATTACCTACATAATACAACTTCAGACTTGCTGTCAAAGCAGCCTCTGCTCTACATCGGAACCATACACACAACTCAACCGCTCTCTAAGCGAGCTGAACCACAAGTGCTACTCTCTCTCAGCGCGAGCTACAATGCTATGCAATACATGATCTTTGTCAAAGATGAAACTTCACAGAGTTAAGACCACATGTCGATACATACAGTAGAAGCGATATTATACATTTTCTTGCAAGCAAGTTACTCGATACAAAACAGGAGGCACAATATTAGACATTTTCTTACAAAAATAATTTTTTATGGACACGTTTCAACCTATAGAAACATATGAACATTTTTGTAAATAAATTCGCGTGCTTGTGATATCAGCGTAGCTCTTTTTCCAAAAGGCCTCTTCTCTGAACTGCAGGAAGCTGTTATTCACACCCAAACACGCACACGAAGAGACACACGACAAGAATCCCAGAGCGTTAGCGGAGTACACGAACACAAAGCTAACGAAGCGTGCGGCACCACTGACAGACTCTTGGTGGAGTGGCTCGGGATGGCCTAGTAAGGCAACGCTGGCGGGTTGCCAGGGTAACGTGCACAAAGGCTGAGCACGTGATAGGCCGGCGTGGCCGCCACGGCCACCTCAACTGTCAAAGCTCTTCTGTCGCCGTACGGAGTATAGGTACCCTATTGTAATCAGAAATGTTTCATCTGAAGAAATAACTTTCCTAAAATGTGTATATTCTTTTTTGCCTATTTTAAAGGGTTGATGACACTAGGCGTTTTAGAAAATGAAATTTTTTAGGATTCATTCGATAAAACTTCCTGTATATATATTGTTGAGACAACTCTCGAGAAGCAGCCCAGCTATGGTGCACGGTGGTCAGATTGTAGGGATGCACCCACGGTTTCCATTGTCTTCTCATCCTACACCTGAATAAGCAAGTATGACGACGCCTTCACTTGAGCTCATGTTTGTAACTCAAGTACTGAAAATTGTATTCTCACCAGCTGTTTATCGCTCTCAAAAAATGTTCAAATAGTTATTAAGCTTAAGGGACTTAACTGCGGGGTCATCAGCCCCTAAACTTACAAACCACTTATGAACTACGTTATACTAAAGACGACACAAACATCCATGCCCCAGGGAGGATTCGACCTCCCGACCGTAGTGGTCGTGCAGACTGTGATTGGCGCGCCGCAGACCGCTCGGCCACTGCGGCCGGCTTTATCGCTCTGGTTGCACTGATTTATCGTCTACTGTTGTGAACTCTGTTATCAATATATTGCTTAACTAAATGTTACATCGCCTGAGTATGAACAGCACCTAACAGCCTTAAGATGCTTCTAATATATTAGCGGAAGAATCAAATTCAAATGTTTGTACAGTCTATGGGACTTAACTACGGGGTCATGAGTCCCTAAACTTACAAACTACTTATGAACTACTTACGAACTAGGACGGCACAAATATCCATGCCCGAGGGGGGATTCGAACCCCCGACCGTAGTGACCGTGCAGACCGTGACTGCAGCGCTTCAGTCTCCTCGGCCACCGCGGCCGGCGCGGAAGAATCACTTCACGAATTATGGGAGTAGCCGTGCGCTTAAATTCTTGAATTCATGTAAGTGCGTGGGTTCGGACTTTGATTCGAATTCTGCTACAGTTACATTTTTTTTCTTACCTTATTGTTATTTTTTCCTGTTATTATTATTGTTATTCTGGGATACTGCCAATATGGCTTACACTCGTATTGATTACAACAATTCTGGAAATTAGCTTTTATGCAGCTCCCATTATCATTTGTTGTTACAAAAGAAGGAAGTATGTGCATAAGTTAAAGAATATCTTTTTAAAAAATCTTAGATTTCCATAACAAAATAGAAGTTTTATGTGAAATGGGATCGAATTACCAAGCCCTATTATGTGTAAAAACTGCAACAAAAACTGCAACCTGCCACGTATAAAAAGCGCATACAGCATCTAATGTAAAACTAGTACCAAATGCACTCAATAGATGGCATACGGTGTAACAGTCGCTGTACCTCTCTACATCCGCTGCAGTTAACAAATGAAACTGTTATCCGAACCTTTCTCCTGTTACCTGCATCTCAAATAAAAACTTAGACAAATGGCGCAATTCCCAGACATCCGCTACAAGGTTAACATTTCTAACTCTGTGTAATCGTCTGGTGTGGACAGTCCTGTACCGGGCGGGGTGCGTGTGTCCTGCCACAGAGTAGCAGAATGATGTTGCCCTTGTTGTTATAGATCCAGTTTCCAAGCCTCATTTGCTGCAGATTATCTTCCTCACAACTTCCCACTTGTAGGTTAGTGTTACGTCAGTTCTACTTGTAAGGCTAGGCAAGCTTGGGTGTGACCCCTAAATGATACGAACATGGTGTAGACTCCAATTTTACTCTTTGCCGTAAAACACAAAGTCTACGATGTTTTGTGTTTAAGATGAGAAGCGCACAAGTAGAATTCGATTGATATTAAAGTTTCTTCAAGGTATTTGTCAAGTAAATTTCCTCATAGAACTTGGTCTGAGTTGTCAACACCAGATAATTGCACAACGGACTCTTCTGATGTTCATTAAATGGAAGATGTTTAGAAAGAGCAGGGGCAAATACTTACCCTTTTAGTATTAATTTATCAAAAAGTAGGCTTACGACAAAGAAATAATTATGCACAATAGATTCTTAATCTAACACTGTATGTAGAGGATGGAATCGAAACACCAGTTATTACAGATGCAGCTTTCATAAAACGACAACTATTGATCGCGATAGAGTGATAAAAATATCTATGGCCTTACCAAATACCACATATCCACAAAATTTATTGAACAGTTAGTCTGAAAAATATGTGTATGTGGACTTTCAAGGTAAGTTGAAGAATTTCCGACATTTCGTCCAACGAAACAAAAACTTGTACTAAAATGACATTTGATCCTGCTTATCAGTCCTGGTCCTAGTCATAAACGTGTTGTACCTAATAATTGTCACTATTTTCTGGCGCGCATTCGACGCTCGCTCCATAACATGAAGATGTTCTGTTTGAAATGTAGGAAACTTCTCGTCGATCCTTCCATTTTCCAGTCATCACTTCATTAGAATATCGCTCAATTGTACCTTGTCTCCCAAGTTTTGCCGATATAACTTCTTTGGGGGTAATTTTCCTATTTAATTTCAGAGAACGTGTTAACTGTGTTTTCAATTTCAACGGAGTTTTATCTAAATTAAAACTCCAATACTAATACTAATAATAACTGTTCGTGTTAAAATGCTGACCAAAATGCAAATTTTATGCCATCCAATCCAAAACGATCTTTTGAGCGTGCCCTTTCCTGCGATATCTCTGCTATATCTCGTGTTTACAGAGCACATGTTTATGAAATCACCTGGATAGTTTAGCATGTACATCTTAATGCCTTACTTATTCCGTTTGCTTTTCATGTATAGTATAAATAACAATCTTGCCCCCACCCCCCATCCCAAAGAATCATTGACTCATCTGTTGATAAATCTCTTTCCGGGTAATAAATTTGACACATTTGCAAACTGCAGTGAGCGGTCTCTGATAATACTCATCGCTAATCCTCTATTCTCAAGCATAGATTCTTTTTTCCAGTAGTGTTGTAATGGCGTATATTTAACTTTAGACATACGTAGCGAAAAACGCATGAAAACTAGTAATTCACCTATACTTAAATGTTTCCCTTTACATACCCTAGATCCCTCCGTTGTATTTTCGCTCACAAATAAGTTGGCTTTATTATCGTTTCTTTCGTCAGCTATAAGCTTCAACATTAAGTCCGTTAGCAATATCCTAAAGCAATCCACAGGAGAATTTACATAGGATGAATTTGCAAAACTTCTTCGTTAGTGAACAGTAGATATTGTATATTATGTGGTTCTATCTGCCAAGAATCAACTGGATTATCTCCGTGTGACAGGTCCGACTCTTTTCATTATCTATTTTCATACAATCGTCGTCCATATCTAAAGATTCGGAAATGTCACGAAACATATTCCAAAGCTGTGCTTCCATGTTACCTGCAGTCTCTAAATGACAATATCCATGGTATTCCCCGTCCTCAACACAGAAAATCACTGTCCTCAGTACACTCGGTAACTGTCCGTCAGTAAATTCATGTACTTTCCTGCTCCTTTTCACATTGGAAGGTCCAGGTTTAGGTTGATTATCCGCCGTTTCGAACAATTCACGTTCGATAAGTGAACAAAAATTCATACGCTTTGATACAGTTTAAATGCTGAACGTCGACTGAGTATTCCGAAAGGGAGCGCGGACAGTTACAAGCCTCAAAACAAGCCACAATCCAGTGCGGCTGACGCTTTTAAGTGTCAGAAACTGTTAACCAATTAGGCTACCCAGATACGCTTCCCTTCCAGCCCAAATTTCCAAAGTATCGCACACTACGATGGTAGTGTCCCTGCTCACTTCTTCCTCTTGCTTGCAGCCTAACTGTAATTCCCACAAGGGATCGACCGAATTTATGCATCTGCACAGAAATTGTCAATTTCCCGTTGGGGGTATGCAGGGTGTTAAAAAAAATGTACGGCCAAACTTTCAGAAAACATTCCTCACACACAAAGAAAGAAAATATGTTATGTGGACATGTGTCCGGAAACGCTTAATTTCCATGTTAGAGCTCAACTTAGTATTTCTATTTACATGTAAACTGAAATAATTCGTGCAGACAATTGTCAAAATACCCAATTATTTCGTTAGTAGTCGATTCACGTCATCAATACAGATTTTCTGTAAACATTTGGGCAGGAATTGTTGGTGATGTCTTGATTGGACCTCATGTTCTTCCACCTACGCTCACTGGAGCACGTTATCATGATTTCATACGAGATACTCTACCTGTGTTGCTAGAACATGTGTCTTTACAAGTACGACACAAAATGTGATTCATGCACGATGGAGCTCCTGCACGTTTCAGTCGACGTGTTCGTACGCTTCCCAACAACAGATTCGGTGACCGATGGATTGGTAGAGGCGGACCAATTCCATGGTCTCCACGCTCTCCTGACCTCCTGGGGGCATTTGAAAGCTCTTGTCCACGCAACCCCGGTACCAAATGTAGAGACTCTTCGTGCTCGTATTGTGGACGGCTATGATACAATACGCCATTCTCCAGGGCTGCATCAGCGCATCAGGGATTCCATGCGACAGAGGGTGGATGCATGTATCCTCGCTAGCGGAGGATATTTTGAACCTTGCTGTAACAATGTGTTTGAAGTCACGCTGATACGTTCTGTTGCTGTGTGTTTCCATTCCATGATTGTCATTTGAAGAGAAGTAATAAAATGAGCTCTAACATGGAAATTAAACGTTTCCGTCACATGTCCGCGTAACATATTTTCTTTCTTTGTGTGTGAGGAATGTTTCCTGAAAGTTTGGCCGTGCCTTTTTGTAACACCCTGTGAATACAACTAGCTAAAAACCCGACATTGCCCGTGTATTTATTTATTTATTCGTGCCTTGAGTTAGTACTTCTCCTTCCCCTTCGCATTTTTTTCTAAAAACATGTGATATTTATCGGAGAATATGTAAGAAATAAGGCTGTCTTGCGTAATGTACAAAATTGTAAGTGCAGTATCCAAACAAAGAAAGATAGTAATCAAAACACAAATGACATATAAAATTCGTACGATATCATATTTATTGAGTTATATGTTGTACAACTGTATAATTTTTCAGGTATAGATTCATTTGTGTAAGTGCTGTATGTCTGTAAAATCTGATGCGGATAGAATTAGTAGTAAAGAAGTAGTGGATTAAATCCTGGTGCGTTATGGGGCGGTTGTCCATGAACATTGCTGTTTATGTGCTCATTTCTCATGAACTACATGTCGTACTGTGTGTGTGTATACTCTCTGTAAAATTTCCTGCAGCTACAATTGGTAGTGCAGAAATTATAAATTGTAACGTCATACCAAATGCCGTAGTTTTCTCCTTGAACAGCGGAAAAGTAGTAAGCGAGAAACATTTTTCTCGCATAATTTTGCTATGGTTGTCAGCGAGTAAAAGTTCCTAAAGGTTTGAAATGATGTATAAGTTGTTGCAAGGCGCTAAGTGCTCTCCTTCTCAAATAGTGGACTGATAAAGTCACACTGTCACGTGCCGTAAGACGGGGAATTTTTCATTGTTTATGAAGTTATATCTCCTGAACTATCGGCTCTAACGCAAAATCCTTTCTTAGGTGACGTCTTTTATCTGTAAACTACATACCTGCCAAATTCCAGCTTCATAAGTGAAGTAGTTTTCGAGATTTCGTGTTTAGTCACTGAGTGAGTGAGTGAATGAGTCTCTTTTCGTTTTTATATAAATAGAGATTACAAACAGATGTCATATGTCCGGAAAAGCTCTTAACAACAATTTCACAGAATTGTGTAATTGTAAAGCATTTGCAAAAAACCATCTTACACACATATGTAAAAACTGTATGCATAAGTTAGGAATACTGCAGAAAAATAAACAAACACATTATAATATTCAGTTCCTGTATTGTTTTACTATTGTATTAGGCAGTTTAAATAACTAATACTTTAAACGATCTAAGTTAGAACTTTACTTATTACGTCAATTCACAAAAAACTTTTACATATACGTTAATAAATATCTTGATTCAGTCGTTACCAAGCTTCACAGTATCATCCACTGGGATAATATGAATATTTTCAGAATATTTCACCAAAATTGCTTCAGCCGTGTCTACAGGGAGCATACATAACACATCCATTTTATATATATTTAACCAACTGAAATTTGTTTTAATGCAAAAAGTCTGCTACAGCAGCATAATTAGATTTTATTTGCCAACAATACTGATTCCAATATTTATGCAACACGGATTTTCTGTAAAGATGTACCCATTGCCATGCTTTGCTTCCAGGTTCTACTTCCATAAACTTTACAATTTACCATTTCTGTAAGAATACAGTGTACACAAAAGCTAGATTCGTCCTTACGAATCTGTGTGCTGATAATACATAACTGATTTAAATATCATAACTATGACTGTACCCCTGTGTTGTAAATGGCACGTTACCTACGAAAAGTGTGTAAGGCCACATATGTTTGAATTAAAGAAGTTCCACCTTCGCACATCTGCATATATTGCTCGGAAGATTCTGTTGTTGAGAAAAGGGCCCAGTTTTTCCAGAATAATAATAATAATAAAAGACGTGGTCATAATGACAAAACTGATAATTATATGCTGAGGAAAGGCATTTTTAATTACACCTAAAATCTTCACGAGATAAACACACGTAATAATTTCGGAAAAGGTGTTGCAGTAGTTTGGCTTACCGTACTAGCCAAACAGAAGAAGCCTAATACAGTACTTTTGCAATGAAGGACGCTTCAAAAATGTTCAAATGTTTGTAGAACTTTGGGACTTAACTACGGAGTAATCAGTCCCTAAGCTTACAAACTACTTATGAACTAGCTAACACTAAGGACGGCACAAATATCCATGCCCGAGGGGGGATTCGAACCCCCGACCGTAGTGGCCGTGCAGACCGTGACTGGAGCGCCTCAGTCTCCTCGGCCACCGCGGCCGGCGAAGGAGGTTTCACCCAACTTAGTCATACACACTGCAAGGGAGAGCACGGTAGCAAAAAAGATTGAGTCACCCTAATAAACCCTAAACAGTAACCATTACGGGCTACTACGATCTCTTCTCTAATTACTGTCATATATCAGTCCTGACATTCTCTTTCATTGCTGACATGTCTCCACAGTAGCGTTATGTTGGTGGCCACGGCTGCTGTAGTGGGTAGAAAGCAGAAATGTCACTGTAACTAGAATTTAATGAGTTGTTTTGAGTGGAACGAATATCATCTTGATATCAGAAAAGCTGCGTTCCGGATGAGCACATCACAAGGAACAAGAAATAAGCACATTACAGTGAGTGAGTAGTCTTTAAGTCTTTTAAGAACAAACAAGTAACATTACGTCCGTCTCTGGTTATCTGTTGGATGTTCATTGGGTTCTATTCCTGTTTCTACGCGCGCGCGTGTGTATGAGTGTGTGTGTGTGTGTGTGTGTGTGTGTGTGTGTGTGTGTGCGCGTGCGTGCGTGTGTGTGCTAAGTTGTATCTAGATTCGGATTCCACATTGAAATGCGCGAACCCATACAACTGGTTGCGATAGTCGACTCACATGGGAGTAACAAAGTAAAGTAATAATATAATACCTTCGACATGACCACTCTTTAGTGTCATTTAAGTTTCTTACCATCGTTCTCACATTGTTATCTGGAAGCTAATCGTAATCAAGGAAAAAACAAATGGAAAGGAAAGACTTTGAGTGATCTTTGTAAATAAATGTCAATATTCAACTTTTTTTTTGTATGGGCCCGAAGCATGTACAAGGTCAAAGAACGACATGTTTGAATTCAGTTTCAGGTATTTACTACTTCCTATTTATTTATTTTTCACAATGCCACGAGCTCGTTTCTGATGTTTGCCATTATCAAATGTACCTTAGTATATAATTTAATGTGTATAACACTATATCAAACGTCTATAGTATTGACTATTTATTTGTGAATACTACTTTCATATGTAGTGCATACTGCATCTTGGAACATATGATAATTGAACGCATTTTTACGCTATTATTTACGTAATTTTTCGTGATATGAGGGAGTTCTTTCAATTTAGTTTTAGTTTTGATAGCTTCTGCTCATTTAGTGATGCTGTTTGTTTAAAATACAGTTTCCATCTTCATATCATACACGTTCACTTGTTTTCTTACGTGATAATTTACTCTTATAAGATCAATAACATTTTCTAGGTATTACAAGAACTTCACCACAACACGAAAAATTACGTAAAAATTAGTGCATAAATAATGTGACCATTCGCTCCAAGACGCAGTGTGTACTATCTGTAACTACTCATAGTAAAGTAATATTCACTATACTTCTAAGAAATTACTACCACAGACGTGAGAATATTGTTATACGCATAAAACGATACACACAAGTATGCTTGACAATAGCAAAACGCCGAAAAGATTTCGTCGCATTGTAAAAAATGAATAAATAAAAAGCAGCAAAAATCTGAAACGCAATTCAAATATATTTTTCTTCGACCCTATAAATACAGCAGGCCCACTCCAAAAGAGAATGTTGAATTTGACGTCAAGAGAAATTACGAGGAAATTTATACAACAACTACATCTCAAAATGAAAATTGTGAAACTTATAGAAATCATTCGATGTTGTAAAATCTGTACACAAACGCTGACATAGTGCAACGTCTCAAAAGCTACGGATCAAGATTCTGGGAAAGGCAAAAAATCACCACAATCTTGTATCAAAAAGACAAAATTAATCAAGATCTTCTTACAGCTATACTAACAAATTAGTAAACTGATATAGTCGCTTACCAGTACTGAAATATCACGGTGCCGATGTCATGCTTTCAATGATCCTGATGGCCATCAGTTTTAGCACAATTTGTAAAATACAGTGCAATAATGGAATTTGCAGTTTAATGTAACTAATATAAATACAACCTCGGTCAACAAAGTTCGGTGAATAGTTCTCTCACATTTAACGTAGATGAAATGTGAACTACAGTTACGTTACTGTCCTAAGAAACAATCACCTCCCATAATTATGCACCGCTGAATTCTGCGATTCATGTCCTGGAAATTATGCACGAAGTCTTCCTTTGGGATGGTGTTCAAAAGCCTCGTCATGTTTCGTTAGATGTCAGGAATATCTTCAAGTCTCTTTCCTTTCACAGCGAGTTTCAGTCGACGGAATAGGAAGAAGTCTGGAGGATTGAGACCCGGCGGGTATGGTCGATGTTCAATTTGCACCACTTTTTTTTTTTTTTTTTTTTTTGTCTCAAGCGTTGCCGTGCAAATGAATATTCACAATATTTGCCGGATATCGGTTCTCCAGACTTCTTCCTGTTCACTCGACTCCAACTCGCTTTGAAGGGAAAGGACTAGATTCCTGACATCCAACAAAAAGTTATGAGGCTTTTGAACACAATCGCAAAGGAAGACTTCGTGCAAAGTTTCCAGGACGTGTATCGTAGACTTTAGCGGTGCATGGTCATGGGAGGTGACTATTTAGAAGGGAGTTAAAATAACTGTAGTTCAGAGTTCATATACGTTGATGTTGCAGGACTCATCATTGTCACAGTTGTAAAAATGTACATAGTTATGTTATTGTAACCTTATTGCCTCCTTAAGCTGCCTTCTCCGACCCCAGGTACTCTATCACGGGTTGTTCGGTGGACAATCCTCTATATCCTGTTAATGTTTTGCACGCTTCGGTAGGTCTATGGTCTAGTAATAGTATTAGTCGTGCGTATCTGGAAAATTAAATGTATTTAAGACGATTCAAAGTAGCTTCTCGTCTGATGGTTTATTATTGTTTCGAATTTTGTATATAACTTTGTGGTTTTATTTTGACTAAACAATTACTTATTTGTGAACGCGAAGATTTAAAATGTGTGGCCATCACGAAGTGGCATCAGCATATGTCAAAGGCTCAAGTTCCCTGGCATGACACGGCACTGAAGCTGGTTTCATAGCATTGTGATACTGATTAAGGCATACTGTATTTGCTACAGTACTTGGATTGTTGTAGTTGTTGTGGTCTTCAGTCCTCAGTCAGGTTTCTTGCAACTCTCCCCACTACCCTGTACTGTACAAGCCTCGTTATCTCTGAATAAGAATGGTATCATACATCCTTCTGAAGCTGATTGCCGGCCGCGGTGGCCGAGAGGAATGAGGCGCTCCAGTCACGGTCCGCACGGCCACTACGGTCAGGGGTTCGAATCCCCCCTCGGGCATGGATATTTGTGCCGTCCTTAGTCTTAGCTAGTTCATAAGTAGTTGTAAGCTTAGGGACTGATGACCCCGTAGTTAAGTCCCGTAAGTTCTACAAACATTTGAACATTTCCTCCACTATTTTTACCCCATACACTGCCTTCCAATGCTAAATTCACGATTCCTCGATGTCTCACACTGTCTCTCAGCAACAAGATATGCCAGAAACTTCTTTTCTCCCGAATCCTGTCCAGCACCTTGTCATTAGTTATGCGATCTACCCACGTAATCTTCAGCAATCGTCTATAACACCAAATTACAAATACTTCCGTACAATGCTACACTTCAGACAAATGCTTTAGGAAAAGACTTCCTAAAATTGAAATAAATTTTGGATGTCAATTAACTTCTCGTCCTCATAAATGCTTTTCTCCCATAACCATTCTCACTTCCGAGTTCAGAAGCTATTTTGGTATCCAAACAACAAAACTCGTCTACTTTTTTTGTCTCATTACCTCATTTAATTCCTTTTTTAGAATACATTCCATTACCCTATTTTGCTCTTGTTAATGTTCATCTTGTAACCTTCTTTCAAAACATTGTCAATTCAATTGCTCTTCCATGTCCTCTGCTGTCTATGCCAGAATTACACTGTTATTGGCCAACTGCAAAGTTTTTATTTCTTTACATTGATCTAATTCCTTATCCAAATTTCTCCTTGCATTCCTTCACAGCTACCTCAATGTACAGATTGAACAACATTGTGGAAAATCTACAAGCCTGGCTTACTCCCTTCGTAACCACTGCATCCCTTTTATGCCCTTCGACTCTTAGAACTGCTGTCTGTTTTTGTAGAAGTTGTACATAAAATTCCGTTCCCCATATTTAACCCCTGCTAAGTTCAGAATTTGTTCTCTCAACATTGTCAAATGCTTCCTCCAAATCTACAAAAGCTACTGCCAAGTATGTTCCTGCATTTCTCCATCGTCCAAAATGATCTTCCGCGACGTCAGATTCTAGCAGTTTTCCCATTCGTCTGTAAATAATTCGTGTTAGTATTCCGCAAGCATAACTTGTTAAACTGATAATTCTGTAATTTTTACACTTGTCTGCACTTGCTTTCTTTGGAATGGGAATAATTATATTCTTCTTGAATTATGAGGGTACTTCCCCAGTCTCACACATTTTAGACAAAAGGTGGAACAGTTTCGTCATCACTGGCTTTCCCAACAACTTCAGCAGTTCAGAAGGGACATCATCTACTTCAGTGGCCTTGTTTCGACTCAAACCTTCTAGTGCTCCGTCAAATTCTTCGGGCAGTGTCGTATCTCCTATCTCATATTCAGCTACTTCCTCTTCCCTCTCTAGAATACTGATTTCATTTTCCCTTGAACAGCCCTCTATATATTTTTACCATCCCCCTCTTTGCTTAGAACTGGTTTTCCATCTGAGCTCTTGATATTCATGCAGTTACTTTTCTTTCTCCAAAATGTCTCTTTTATTGTTCTTTCTCCTAATTATACATTCTTCTACGGTCATTTGTCCTCTAGCCACTCCTGCTTAACCAGTCTGCAGTTCCTGTCAACCTCATTTTTCAGCCATACGTACTCCATTTTGCCTGATTCACTCGCTGCATTTTTATATTTTCTTTCCATCAATGAAGTTCAGTATCTCCTGTGTTATCCATAGATTTCTGTTGGCCTTGTCTTTCTACCACATGATCCTCTGCGGCCTTCACTCTCAGAGCTACCCATGCTTCTTCTACTGTATTGATTTCCCCCGTTTCCGACAATCCTTCTCTAATGGTCTCTCTGAAACTTTCAACAACCTCTGGTTCCTTCATTTTATCCCGGTTCCATCTAGTTACCATTCTAACTTAGTCTATAGTTCATAAACAAGAAATCTGTATCTGCCCCTGGCTACGTCTTACAGTTGAAAACTCGGTTTCTAAATTTATGTCTTCGTATTATAAAGTCAATTAGGTATCTTCCGGTCTCTCCTGATCTCTTCCATGTAAACAATATTCTTGTATAGAGCTTGTGATTTTGAATAACATTATGAATATTATATTGCCCATACTCTGTCTTATTTTTACATGAGTACGTAATATTGTGTGAAAAATGTTTTGAGTTTGTTTCATATGAAACATAAGCTGTTTTCGTCACACTGTTCCGTGAGCTCACGGACAATTTTTTAAAATGTTTGTATAGCTTATGGGACTTAACTACGGGGTCATCAGTCCCTAAACTTACAAACTAATTATGGACTAGCTAACACTAAGGACGGCACAAATATCCATGCCCGACGGGGGGATTCGAATCCCCCGACCGTAGTGGCCGTGCACCCCGTGACTGGCGCGCCTCAGTCCCCTCGGCCACCGCGGCCGGCGACAATTTTTTCCTGCATAAGAATCTGTGTGTAAACTGCTCCTTTAAAATCCGTTTTGACTATACTGCTCGTAATCTACTCTCGCCGGTTTTTCATATTCCTCTCTCAACAGAGAACTCCTTGTTAGTGACTTTTAACAGAACTGATATTATACTTTCTTACATCTTACCACTGAGTATACTGCTTTGAATTGTGTCGCTTCTTGTCATTTACAATGGTTTTTAGCCTTAGTAACTAAGTCGTTCTAACTTGCAAATGCAAAAGTAAGTACCCATAAATATCCACACTTATTAACAGATAAATGCTACCAACAATACATTTTAACAGAAATGAATATACCTCCATAAATCATCTTCCCACTCTAATAAACAATCTAGCATAAATTCCGTGACGAGATGTAATAAAGTTGACTAACATTCTCCCAACGGCTGCTAACGCGAAGTTTCCAATTAAATACGAGAAATTACGAAAAACTCATGCGAATTAAAGCAGAAGACGAACGATACAATTACAAAATATTTAAATCGAGTTATTCACACGTGCGATTCGGAGGGAACAACAAAGTTTACAGAACATTATGCAACGAAAGCACATAGTTTTATGTAAAATATAAACAAATTTTGATACTTTTACCCCTCCAGTGTCAAGAATGTTAGCAGAAACAAAGCAGCATACGAGAAACATATCACAATGCAAATCAGATAGTACAGCAGACAAAGTCGAAATCAAAAACACGATGTTAAGGAGCCTATAAACGATCAAACATTTTGCCAAACTGTACTATGATTTCCAAATATTTGGCCGTGTATGGTGATGCTTGGCGCATTTGTAAAGGATAGTGTCTGACAGGTATTTTGATTAATTGGAAATTTGGCAAGAAGGCGAACGCCTTTTGTATTTGTATTATGTTCACCTTTCCTTGTGTTCTTATCATGAATCTTCTTGTTATCGGATATCCCTATATGAGTTTCATCACCGTGCTGAAACGCTACAAAGGAAGTATCATTGTGAGACCCGCTGGAAACGGTGTGCCCGCGTCGATGGAGGCACCATCTATGAGCAACACAACAGAACTGCAACAAGTGAGAAGCCAAGGCCACAGAGAGCAGCACCTCCTTGTGCACGTATTACTGACACTTCACATTAGCGGAATTTTTAAATACTGTTTCAAGACTAACTTCTTCGGAATGCAATGAATACCTACCTGCAATTTACCTGTGGTAACGAATATAGAAAGCAGCATAAGTAAAAGCTATGAAACTGATACGGTGCGTAGACGTAATAATTCAACTACTTTTGTTAATAAATCTGAAACAATATCCGCGTGTTTGTTTCACAGCAGGAGAAAAACAACACTGTAGTTAAATCTATGGTCGAAGAGTTACATAAATGGCAATTACAACAATATACAAATCAGGGGCGTATTCTTCATCAATGCAAAGCATTCAGTGTATCCCTCATCAAATATATCCAAAATTTGTTATAGATCTGTTCTTAATAATAAAATACTAATATAATTCCTGTTTCACAGGCTGTATTTCCTTTCTTTAGAACCGACTATTTGTTTCAGTAATGCACAAGCCATGGTGCACCTGAATGGGCGCTTTCATGTAATAATTCTTGAAATATGTACTTGCAGACCTACGTAGTTGCTACTCTACTCCCTTTGCAACATTCGTCACACCACGCTCGCGTGAAACATGGGTATATGTCCGGCTATATGCATGCAATCTCATTCGGCGACTTTTCTCTTCTGCTACCCTGAATTAAGCATGCATTACTTCGTTCAGGAACGGATTGAATACATCTTGTTTAATTTGTTCAAATGTTTGTAAAGCTTAAGGGACTTAACTGCGGGGGCATCCGTCCCTAAACTTACAAAATACTTATGATCTACCTATACTAAAGACGACACAAACATCCACGCCCGAGAGGGGATTCGAATCCCCGACGGGGAACTGCCTCACGCATCGTAGCATAGCGCCTCAATGCGCTCGGCCGCGGCGTTTAATTTGTATAATCATATTTTAGCCAGTCGTTTAGCGAAATTAGTGATAGTTATACCGTATTTTAACAAATCTTTCAACTCAAAGCCATTCAGTGAAAGTTCGAACTTGCTAAAAATAGTCGACCTAGCACACGCATCAGTGATTTAAAGACAAAAAACAAATCCAATTTTTTTCATACGATCATTTAATCATGAGAGTTACAACAAAGCAATTCGGTGCCAGTTAGTGCAGCAATAAAGCATTGTTCGAATTATTTGAAAAATCACGATCTCTTTACACAGTGAAAGTAGGGGGTAGCAGAAGCGGTAAGCATTTTAAACCACTAGGGAAGAGTGAAACACAACCCAGAATCCCTAACAGACTCATATCAGCACCAGGTGTTTAGGACTATACGAAATATTTTTAGAACACAATTGGCTGAGATTGACGACAAATTGAGAACCAATGTATTTACAGCCTCTGTGTTCTCCAAATTGTAGGGTGACGTTCTTACGTGGAGATCAATAAGCTTGCACAGGATAGAGTAGGATGGAGAGCTGCATCAAACCGGTTTCAGGACTGAAGACCACAACAATTATTCAAAATCTATAATTCAAACCATGTACACCATGGTGTGACACTCTCTGAAATAAAAACTCAGATGGAGGAACCGATAGTTCTTTGCTTTTTTAGTAGATGGAACAACGAATAAAATAAATAATTTAGGGTGATCCCCATTTTACGTAATGGGCATAAAAGTAATGCTTTCGAGTGCAGTGACCTAGAGCTGCCTTTATGTACATTACTGGTATTTTTAGAAAATACAATCTTGTTGTGGACTTCAGTCCGGTTTGGTGCAGCACTTCATGCTACTCTATCCTGTGCAAGCCTATTCATCTGTGAATAGGAACGGCAACCCACATCCTTTTCAATCTGCTTACTGTACTCGTCTCTTGACCTCCCTCTTTGATTTTTACCCCCCCCCCCCCCACACTTCCCTCCAGTGGTAAATTGACGATTACATGATGTCTAAGAATATATCCTATCAATCGATCCCTTCTTTTAGTCAAGATGTACCAGAAACTCCTTTTCTTCCCAGTTCTGTTTAGCACCTCCTTATTACTTACATGAACTACCCAACTAATTCTCAGCATTCGTATGTAGCACCACATTTCATAAGCTTCTATCAACTTTTGTCTGAACTCCTTATCGTTTACGTATACTACTTCACTCCGGTCAAATAACGTTTGTCATTTTCAATCTTCAAAGTGGCACTTAATCTAGAGTATAAATGTATACTGTTTTTCAGGTTCAACCTCGCTGCTGTTTCTCTCGAGACAACTTGCCAACTACAATGAAAACAATACATAAGGCAGCTGCTCGCAAGGCTATCCTACCTGACAAGCCCAGTTGCTATGAGACGTATTGCTGCATCTCAGTACGAGTGTGAAAGGTGAAAACGGAAAATGTCTTGCCTGGTAGAGCCTATTTGTAACGATGAGGAAGAGAGGGGATTTGTGATGCCAGAGGAGAAGGCGACGGAACCAACTGAGCAATAAATAGCAAGGTTTTCAACTTATGGTAAAAGGGACTCGAAAAAATGGAATGTTTGTAATTCTAAAAGACTAAACTGCTAAGATCATACGTCCCTAGACATTCAAACTATGTAAACTAACTTATCCGAAGCACAAGACTTACACCAATGTCCGAGGGAGGATTCGAACCCTCGACGGAGCGGCCGCGCAATCCCTAACATGACGCCACAGACCGCGTGGAACCACTACGGTCGGGGGTTCGAATCCCCCCTCGGGCATAGATATTTGTGCCGTCCTAGTTCGTAAGTAGTTCATAAGTATTTTTTAAGTTTAGGGACTGATGACCCCGTAGTTAAGTCTCATAGACTATACAAGCATTTGAACATTTGAACCGCGCGGAAACGAATGCAAGTTTCTACACCACAGAATGAAACGCACGGTGATCACAATAAATGTCGCACTATGTGCCTCAGATCTGTTATCTGGCAGCAATATGTACGAACGATATAAAGATATACCAACTTCGTAAAAACTACACAGCTTATTTCACAAAGAATTCAGGAATAACAAGGGAGAAAACTGTTCTGTTTATGGGATTTAGTTTAGAAACGTGTGAAAGAAACCATGTAATATGTGAACGAGAGGATAGCTTCAAAGCGGTTATTGTACTAGGAAAAGTGACAGTGTCCTAGGAGTATGCTCAAATAAAAGCACCGTTCAGAATTCAGAAATAGACAGAAAAATTTTCAAGAACAAGGGCAATTTCACTTTGTACAAGGCTTAACCTCTATAAGTCCTGATGATACTCCACATCATAACAAATATGACAACATATAGGACTAAATTGTAAATTATTACACCCAGTTGCTCTCATTGGCGGAAGATCCACAATCAGTTGCTGGTAACAAAACTTTCAAAAACTCACAAAATGCAGGGTTTAATAGAAATTTTCAAAGTATCTGACAAGCAATGAAGTTAATATGACGTTTAAAGCACTGTTGCAAATGATTAGAAATAAAACACTTTATAACTGACTGAAACAAATTAATGGATAAAGTCATTCTGTTAGAGCTTTATAGTAGTATAGGTTGATTCGTACTGTTTTACTAATTCAGAATATTTCTAGCAATTTAAGTGACCAAACTATGTGATTACGACGATGTCGAACCACAAAGCACTTCGTTATTGTATTTTTTATTTCTCATGTTCTAGTGTAACTAGAAAACCTTCTCTCTCTAATAACTAAAACAAAAAATATAAACTACGAAGGCGCTGATAATTTCACTTAACGCAGTTGTCTAAACCAGAACAGCGCATTTTCATGACCTAATCTGTACGTAAGAGACATTCGCAAACGGATAATTCATCAATTCCCAATTATTTATTTATTCCCCAACAGCCGTAATCTGTCGTTCTATTTATGCAACAGGTTTCGGTATCACATTAATACCATCTTCGGGCCATGTCATACCACCCATCCAAGTGAATTGTAAAATGGCTTTTTATACCGGTTACTTAATAATATTTCCACAGCTCCTTACGAAATGTGCCCGTCGAAGTGTGGTTAATGCCAGAGATGGGGAGTAACGCGTTATTTGTAACGTCGTTACTAGTAACAGTTAACGGACGGATGGTAACAGCGTTAATATTTTCATAAAGTAACTTTAACTGTAACTAAGTTACTTTTATCAATTAACGATTTCAAAGTATCGTTACTCTTTTGTCGCAAGTAACGTAACGTATTTTCATATGTTGAAAACAGTAGACTGGCAGGGCGGGATTAAAATAGGTGAAAACAAAATAAGCAGTCTCGCATATGCGGATGACTTAGTGGTAATGGCCGATTCGACTGAAAGGTTGCAAACTAATATTTCAGAGCTCGATCAGAGGTGCAAGTATTATGATAGGAAGATCAGAATCTCCAAAACGAAAGTAATGTCTGTGGGAAAGAGATTCAAACATACTGAGTGCCAAATAGGAGGAACAAAGCTAGAACAGGTAGACAGTTTCAAGTACCTGGGATGCAGTTTCTCACAGGATGGCAACATAGTGAAAGAATTGGAATCGAGCTGCAACAAAGGTAATGCAGTGAGTGCTCAACTAAGATCTACTCTCTTCTGCAAGAAAGAAGTAAGTACCAAGACTAAGTTAGCAGTGCACCTCTATCTTTCGTCCAACTTTGTTGTATGGGAGTGACAGTTGGGTGGATACAGGTTACCTTATTCATAAGGTAGATTTTACAACTATGAAAGTAGTAAGAATGATTGCAAGTACTAATAGATGGGAACAATGGCAGGAGGGTGACCATAATGAGAAAATCAAAGAAAAACTTGGAATGAACACCATAGATGAAGCAGTGGACAGGCTGAGATGGTGGGGTCATGTTACATGCATGGGAGAAGCAAGGTTACCTAAGAGACTCATGAGCTCGGCAACGGAGGGTAAGAGGAGTTAGACCATGATTTTGAAGTAAAAGGCATAACATCAGACGATGATCAATGTTAGCGTTGAATAAGGGATAATGGAGGAATTTTATTAGAGGTACTATGCTCCAGACTGAACGCTGAAGGGTATAATCAGTCTCTAATGATGATGATGATGATATCAAGACTGCAAGTCTGCTTTGATTTTAGTGAAGAGAAAAAAGAAACAATGTTTGTTTCTAAATCAAATCTTTTCAATAAAAAAAATGTTCAAATGTTTGTATAGCTTATGGGACTTAACTACGGAGTCATCAGTCCCTAAACTTACAAACTACTTATGAACTACTTACGAACTAGGACGGCACAAATATCCATGCCCGAGGGGGGATTCGAACCCCCGACCGTAGTGGCCGCGCAGACCGTGACTGGAGCGCCTCAGCCTCCTCGGCCACCGCGGCCGGCTCTTTTCAATAACGTACGCTAGAAATGTATGAAATATATATTTTAGTACCATTATACCCATTTCATAGTGTCCATTCATTCATAACATTTTATTATATAATTATGTATGCAACAATGAGTATATAACAATCACCTGACGCGTCACAAGTAAACGACGATTATTTTTGACGCCTTTCAACATGGAGAAGGAAGAAGATACACGCCTACCTTGGCCAGCTTATGCTGAAGGGATCGAATTTTTGACGTTGCTGCAAATTTTGTCGTGGTAGGAAAACAATTCAAAGCAGTCGAAACTCCAAACCGAAGAATTCATGTAGAGGCTAGTTTTTTGCTTTCTCGTTGGTGTTAACCCTATAACCGGAACATGTTTTATACGCACTTTCTAGGAACTCCAGTCTCCTAGACCTGTAGCACCTTTCAATTGAATTTTTCTCCACTTTCTTGACTCTTTCGCGCAACTACGGTGTCTTCGTCACTCACTGACGTCTAATGTGTTTTAAACTACACTAAGAGCCGAAGAAACTTGTATACCTGCCTTGCTATCATCCATTATGAGGGTATCTCAGACCGATGTTCCGGTCACAAGGTTAAGGCGCGTTTACGATGAGTATGAAACATTTTCTGCAACGCTGTTCACTGCTGTTTCTAGACTACGTACGGTAGCGATTTTCACAACATGCTTGCAACACAGAAGCTGCGTTCCGTGGAAGTGGCAGTTAAGAAACAATGTCCGTGGCTTGCTAGCACTAAATGCTCCTTTGCAGCGGTCGTGTTCAGATTTTCTCTGTGTATCTGTAGCGTTACATGTTGTCTTTCCGTGTTCTTTTACGCAGTGAAGTAGACAAGAAGCAACAGTTACGAACATGTCTGCAAGGGTGTCATAAAAATGTTTGTATAGTCTATGGGACTTAACTACGGGGTCATCAGTTCCTAAACTTACAAACTACTTATGAACTACTTACGAACTAGGACGGCACAAATATCCATGCCCGAGGGGGGATTCGAACCCCCGACCGTAGTGGCCGTGCAAACCGTGACTGGAGCGCCTTAGTCTCCTCGGCCACCGCGGTCGGCTAATTTTCAGGAAAGTAACTTTAAGTGTAACTACTTTAGAAAAGTAACTTTCCCAAACCTGGTTAAGAAAGCAGGAAGTAGAAGAGTACTGACAAGAGGCACCTTTCACCTCAAACACTCGGAACAGAATAAAGCCATATTTAGAATAACACTAGTTCATAAAAATGCAGTGGCCTGTGTCACTTCCATGCACCGTAAGTGACATTTCAATGTACAGAAATAAAGAAATAAGATGTCAATGCCATATAAGTTAAATTGAACATAATTCAATGACGTCATTTTATCATTATTTTTCCAATCAACAGTGCTTAACATAATTATAACAACGCAAAAGCAAAATATCATACACACCTTAAAGTGCTTATATTAATCTACGCCTTAAAGTGCACATGCAGGAATTAACTTACGTGGTTGAAACAATGAAGAAAAGGACAATGTGTACACCTTACTTAAGCCACGTTTTTACATTCAGAATTACTTTTGCATTCAAGCATTCCAAAATCGAAAACCACATTAATTATATTCGTAAATGATGATTTGGATTATGTCGATGCCGTGACTCGCACTTCGCCAAGCGTACTGCAACAAAAGCTTTTCATTTGGCGCAGAAAACTGACTACAAATTACAGGATAAAGTTGTATAATGGTAAAATTATGCTTTATATTTAGTTGCCATTTGGCACATTGTGGTCCTGCAAGATCAGCAAGCCTTCAGACATAGAGCTTATATTTTCGTAAGAAATAAACTTCAAGGGACTGGCAATATATCATTGTTTTCAGTGGCAATATCACATAACTCTACACAACCTGGATGTTTAACTCTGGCCTCTAAACAGTGAATTCCAGCGTGCCTGCACGTTCATGTGTTTTGAATTCGGTTTCTCAATTGCCCGTCATGTTATAATTTGGCAAACAGTTTCCATCAGTTTATACACGAAAAACAAAAATTGCGTACTTACCTCTTGTTTTGAACGCGAGATCAAAGTGCACTGTATTAACTTCGTATTTTTTGTGTTCTAGTAATATTTCTTAGCAGATATGTTGTAATCTGACAAGAATATAAATATGGACTTCCGTGTGGGTGTGGCTGCTACGCTCATCCAGGCGGTATATATATATATATATATATATATATATATTTTTTTTTTTTTTTTTTTTTCAGTACAACCCAACCAGGGTCTAACACAAGAGTCGCGAAACTCCTATTGATTTTCTGCAACACCGCAACTGCAGCGTAGCCAAGTGACTGGGCCGTAAAAGAGTACCGTGAAACAATTGTGTATTCAATGTCTATTTGGAGTGCAGCAGCACATTCAAAATACCATCGCATTTAGAATCATTTATAGCGTAAAAAATTGTAGAAGCTATCAAAAATATATCCGGACATTTCTCATTTCTTGGGAAGTAAGAGAATAATGTTACGAATAACAAGTATTCATTTACGATGTGTAGTTACACTTTTAGGTAAGGAAACTGATCTTGAACGAGTCATGCCCTTCAAAACTTCGGCTCTTAATAAGAATTTTAAATGCTTCATAATGCTGCAGTTGTACAAAAGTAATCTCTAAACGTTTCCGATTGCATTTAATCAACTATTTCAGTAAAGCATGCTTTGTTTCGAACTTCGGTTTCACAAAAATTGTAGGCCTAGTCCTACTTCTTTAAAAAAGTGAATGCGTAGCTACAAATAAATAATATCTTAGTGTATATACTGTTAATATTAGCACTTCACATTCTTGAAGATATTTAGTTTGATACCTGCCAAGTAGCTAAAAAAAATAATGGTAGGTACACGCAAGGCACAGAAAAAAGCAAAAGCTGAAAAGAGCGTTTATAAGCAGTTGTATAATCTAGTCTCCATGACGTCTAATTTTGAAAAATATTACTATGTCCGAAATCCGCTAAAACAAAACTCATGGACGTGAAAGTCTGCACCGACTACGCGAATATTTTCATAAGCAGTTCATTTTTTACTTGAACACATCGGGTTGCAATTCATTTCAGCTCTTCAAACGGTTTTGGACGATACGATTACGACTCAGCTACTGTGAGGCACGTGAATTACACTGCACTATTTTGTTATTTTTATACTGTCATTACCTAATACTTATATTAGTAATTTAACAGTAAATTTTAGTGATTAGGTAGTATGAAAGTAACAGCATAAAAACAACAACTAATCATTTTGTATCATGCCATTCTTCTGTTATCCCTTACTGAAACGTTTGGAGCGATAGCATCGCTTCAACTGCACTTTTCCCCCAGAGAGGTTCGGGACTGTGTTAGACTGTGGTGCAACACCTTCGTAAGGGAAACGAATCTAGGAATGTAGAATCTCTAAGACCTGAGATCGAGTCATATATCCATGGACTCTCTTCAACTTGTTACAAGTTAGAAAACATTTATTTCAAGTTAGAAAACATTTCAAGTGGTCTTTAATCATTTTAACACTTTTATTTTGCTTCACAAGCATGTTTTGTGGACAAATTCCATTGAAATATTTGGATCGTACGTGCCTTGTGACTCTTGAAAACATATATACACGTTGTCTGCTGCTCTGCCCGTCATTTATAAAGGCACACCAGTTGTATAGTTGTGGGGAGATGTACAGACTACAACACGCTACCTGTAGCTTTCTCTGATCTGACACGGTGTACATGATGAGGACATTTCATGCTACGGGGTGCATCCTGAAAGTAAGTTTCCCTATTTTTTAAGCAAATAAAACGTAGTTACATGAAAAGCTTTATAAGCAATAGTTACAGAACCGTTAGAGCTATTTCTCGACATTGTTACCAAAATAATTGAGACAAATGTTCAAATGTTTGTACAGCTTATGGGACTTAACTACGGGGTCATCAGTCCCTAAACTTACAAACTACTTATGAACTAGCTAACACTAAGGACGACACAAATATCCATGCCCTAGGGGGGATTCGAACCCCCGACCGTAGTGGCCGTGCAGACCGTAACTGGCGCACCGCAGTCCCCTCGGCCACCGCGACCGGCGAATTGAGACACTTTTGATATACACCTACGTCATAGAACTTGCGCCTGTGATTGGAGCCAGAGTATGACAGCATATCCAGTTCTAAACCGTTGTCAAAACGCTAGTAATAGGACAGGGATTTCTTGAGCTGCAAGATTAGATGGAATGCTTATTGCAGTTATTGTGCTGCTCTATGACAATTCTCTTCTCATACGGCTAGGCGCATAGCAACTGTTTTGGAGAAATTAGTGTCGAATCTTTTTGATCATCTAGCATACTTTCTTCATCTAGCTTCCAGCGATTTCCATCTTTTCTTATACCTAACGACTGTCACACTGAATCCATTTACAGGCGCCACACGTCTAAGATTTTCATTTGTAAATCTATGGGACTTAACTCCTTGGTTATCAGTTCCTAGCTTACCAAATATTTAAAGTAAGTTAGGCAAATTTAAGGACAACACACACACCCATGCGCGAGGGAGAACACGAACCCCGACTTCGAACGCACTCGCGCCCCGCAGCACGTCGTCCCAGTGCGCACGGCTATTCTGCCGCTGCCATCTAAGATACAGGGTTAGTAAAGATGATCCCTGCTTGAAATCTTTTGGTTGAAAAATAGCTGAAACATTCAGAATGATTTTTCACTCTGTGGTGGAGTGTACGCTGATATGAAACTTCCCGGTATATTAAAACTGTATGCCAGAATTGGGTTAGAACCTGGAACCTTTGCCATTTGCAGGCAAGCGCTCAGCTGAACTATCCCGGCACACTTCACGGTCTGTCCTCGCAACCTTACTTCTGCCAGTACCTCGCCTCCTACTTTCCAAACTTCACAGACGTTCTCCTGCGGACCTTTCAGAACTAGCACTTCTGGAAGAAAGGATATGGTAGTGACATGGCTCTTCGGTTTACTTCCACCAGTACCTCCGTAAAGCTCTGAGGACGACCCGTCGTGCCGGGATAGCTCAGTCGGTAGAGAGCTTGGTCGCGAAAGGCAGAGGTCCCAGGTTCGATTACCAGTTCCGTTTAAATCTGCCACGGAGTTTCATATCAGTGCTCATGCCGCTGCAGAGTGAAAATATCATTCGGAATGTTTGAGATATTTTTCAACCAAAACCAAGTGGAAATCAAGTTTCTGCACCAAAGAAGGAAAAGTTGTGAGAACTGGCCGTGAAGCGTACCGAGATAATATTTTATGGAACAATACTTAGCGCTTGCCCCCGAAAGGCAAGACCCCAGATTCGAATACGGGTGCGCCTCGTAAAATTGACGTAGGTCACTGTTCCAAACCTTTTTTTTAGATCCCATGAAGAGTGTAAGTAGTCAATAATTACCAAACTATCAGAAAATTCGGGCTGAGGCACTATAAACTATTCTAAATTAGGTAAAACCTGGGCGTTTCTCGGTTATTTATTTATTTATTCTTGCCTTCTATTATTCTATTATCCCTTCTCCCTCTGTACATAACCTTTTTTTCTTTTTTTTTAATGTTATATTTTTCGGAGAATATATAAGAAATAAGACTGCCTTGCCTAATGTGCAAAATTATACTTGTAGTTATCATCTTGTGATGGTGCAGCTCTTGTCTCTTCCGTGCTTGCAGTATTAGATTTGTGGTTGATTCCGTCTTATGCAAGACACTTTTTGTTTTGTTTGAATACCCAAACTAGTTTCGGCCCTTATTGTGCCACCTTCGGTGGGTTACTGTTGTTTATTTTCTATAACAACTTGTTACATATTTTGGTTATACAATCGTTTGCACAAGTTGTTTGGTTTGACAGTTTGTTAGATGTTTTGGCCTAATTTATTCAAGGTCATTCGCAGGATTTTGCATGTGCATTAATTGTGGAATGACAAATTTTGACAGCCTGTCATCTGCAACAACAATACGTTTTTGTTTACGAAAACAATCTAACTAAATTGTCAAACAACTTGTGCAAACGATTGTATAACCGAGATATGTAACATGTTGTTACAGAAAATAAACGACAGAAACCCACGGAAAATGGCACAATAAGTACCGGAACTAGTTTGGGTATTAAAACAAAACAAAAAGTGTCTTGCATAAGACGGAATCAACCACAAATCTATACTTGTAGTATCCAAACAAAGAAAGATAGAAAATACAAATGGCATATAAAATACGCACGATCTCATATTTATTGAGTTATATGTTATACAATTGTATAATTTTTCAGATGTATATTCATTTGTACAAGTGCTGTATGCCTGTAAAATCTGTTGCGAATACAATAGCAGTAAAGAAGTAATAGATTAAAACTTGGTGCGTAATCGGGCAGTTTTCTATGAACATTACTGTTTATGTACTCATATCTCATGAATTACGTGTCGTACTGTGAAACAATTTTGAAGGTACATTCAGCTATGTGTGTGTATACTGTCTGTAAAATTTTCCACGGCTGCAATTTGTAGTGTAGAAATTATAAATTGTAACGTCCTACCGAATGCCGTAGTTTTAGTCCATGAACAGCGGAAAAGTAGTAAGCGAGAAACTTTGTTCGTTTCATAATTTTGCTATGGTTGTCAACGAGAAAAAGTACAATACAGGGTTGAAATTATGTTTAAAGTTGGTCGCAAGTCGCTGAGTACTGTAATTCTCATACAGTGTGTGAATAAAGTCTCGTCACATTATGTGGCAGTTTCTTGAGACTATATTGTTTAAACGTTGCATCTCTTGAACCGTGTATCGTATGCGGTCCTTACTCCGACAGCATTGCTACCTCACGGTAAGGAATATGTGTACCACCTTTGGTTGAAATCAGTCCAGTGGTTTAGGAGGAAATGTACAACACTGTCGTTTGACTGTAGCAGTTTTGCGCGCATCTCATTGATCCTAACACTTGCGGCTACCGTGCAAAGTGTGCAAAGTTCCATAAACATTGCAAGAAAACTATAGATTTGTATACAACACGTACACACAGACATACGGACACTCTGATTTATATATAAAGGAGAAAGTAAACATGTCAGGTAATAGGAGAACATCATGTAGCAGTACATAGCTATCACCTCCAGTGCTCAATAGCAGTATAGCAACTGTAGTCCACAACACGAACTTAACTGAATACAAACACCGTGTCAGTAACCGCCACATTTCCATTTTCCTGCTGTCGCAACCAGGTGTGCGTAATTTTCCCCAGTTAAGCAATGGAATTGCATGATTCCTTCTCCGAGTGACTTTTCGTAACTAAAGAATTTACTGTGAAAGTTTCGTAGAATTGACGAGGCGCGTTGTTTGCAGAATAACTGATGTTCAAGTCAGCTACCAAGCGGCATTACTTCTGCGCCTCGGTGAAGTTTTTACATAAGGCAGTTAGACGAAAACGCCGTGGAAAATTCTCTCAGCGGCTTATTCTGCCCGCTAAGATGTGGTCGACCCAAGGACAGAAAACTATGCTGCCAAGGAACAGAAGATATGATGTCCGGCAAAAGTCGGCAATAGCAAAATGTGGATCTTCTCTGAGCAGTTTGATCTCAGAACTTTTTCTCAAAGCACTGTCCTTTTCTCAGCACGAATCCATAAGAATATTTATACAACAGGCAACGGGGTATTAATTTAATTTGATTCGGAAGGCTTTTATAGCTTTTACAATTATAAATTTTTAATTGGAACATTCTACTCATACTACTGTTTGCGATTTTCCTATTCATTCTTTGCATTTACCAGACTAACAGAACGTTTTTGCATACAAATACCTTTCAAATTACCACAAAATTTTGTTATCATGATTTTCGTTTTGATATTTGTAAGCTGATGAATCTTGAATGGACTTTTCATCTACTACTTGTCTTCTATCTACTTCCACCTTCGTGTCTTCCTTCTCCTCCATCTATCCCTCTTGTTTACATACATCTACTTCTCTTCTCCTTCTGATATAATAAACATTAGAACGTGTAATTCACAATAACAGAAAAAGTTTACAATGAAAAATTACAGAAACGTGCGAAATGTGTTGGTGATTGGCTACACCAAATATGTCGTACCTATCGTCAGCTATGATGGAGAGTGCATACAAATTTTATGATTACACTTTGTTCGCATTTTCCAACTTTCCGATTTTTTCTCTGGAGACTTCCAGTACCATAAAGAACAAAACAAAAACAAAAAAAAAAAAACAAAAAAAAAAGAATTACCCCTCTCCATAGCCCGAATCGTGAGGTGCGGTGTTGAAATCGTTCAAAAACAAACTGGAATAGACATATTCAGTTTTTCTCAAATTTCTAATTTTTCAGTTGATTTTCCAAAATTTTTCTATCATACAAACCATGTTCTGATAATACAAACAAACGTCAGTCAAATCAGTTAAGCCTTTCTTAAGTGATACACTTACAAACATGTGGCAATTCCATTTTATTGCTGTATATAAAAGAAACGAACTTCTGTGTTGTTGGCTTCATTATTTCTCTTGCTGCTGAGCAAGTACCAGAATAGAGGAAATCTTGGAACGAAAAACATTTAGATGAAAGTGAAATGGATGATAACACGAAGAAAATTTGAACTGATTCACTGTCTAAGAATGGAGTTAAGGAATAGCACAACCCACTGGATGCTAAGAATTTTAATTCAAATAAATTGAATGCTGAAATTCAATCCGGATTGGCTACGGGTCTTCTCGTTAATATCGGAGTTCTGTACAAAATATGGTGCGAGAAAGAACAGCAAGCAAGAGGCTATTGAGCTCTATTTTACACCTCATTTTACGAGTCTCTAATAAAACTACATTCAAATGAAGAAGCTTCTCAACTACGCATTCAACACAGTGATGAAGTTACTTTGTTATATGGGGCTCTTACTAATCGTGGGTTTATATCACGACATACGACAGGCCTTTTTCCAAGCTTTATGGTCTTTGTTACAGGACTAATAAGTGTACTATGGGTCAATGTGTCGGACTCAGTTTTTCGAATTGACTAAAATATTGAGGTTTGATGATAAGAATACAATAGAAATTCGCCACCAGACCTACAATTTTACTCCAATAAAGGAAATTTGTAAGTTATCTGTTTCTCTGAGATTTTGTTTAACACATTCTCTCGACGGTATTACCACCACACGTGTGCCAATGTCACAAGATTTAATTACGTAGCACTGCACGCGAGGTCCGTAGAACTACATGCATCTCAGTGCGTGCAGTTAAAGTTTCTGTTCACTAACCTGGCTTCTTCTTTTCCGTTTTATCCCCACGCACTCGTCGTCGATCCTCCTATCTTGAAGTGAAGCGCTGTGGAACTCTAAAAACTTGTGGATAGGCTCTTTTTTTTTCTTTCTTTCTTTTTAATTAAAAAGGATGCCAGTTGTTTTATAATGTGTATTTATATGTCGTGAAATAACAAGCGACATATGTGTCACTATCCATGATTTTCGTACACTTTTGAGAGCGCGACTGCAGTAAGTCTTCACGTGAGAGCGGTCTGTGCTGGACTGCCTGGAACTGGGCAGTGCTGGTTCCGCGCACCATCAATTTTGGCGCGAAGCACACTTTCTAGAATATCTACATTCAATTGTTTCCTAAAACTAGAGCGTAATTACGTAATCAAAACAGACAATAATAAAGCTTCATGTAAACACATTAATTACACAGAATTACGTTAAAAGGTAAAAAAAAAAGCAGTCAACAATCTAGAGATTGGGTTTGAACACCACAGTGCTTTACTAGGCATGGTCGTGTCTGGAGGTGGTATGCCGTTGCCTTCCTCCGACCTTCGAACTGACTTACCCAGCCAGTTATAGGGAGACCTACAGTTTAACGTGGGTTCCGATCCACGGTGCTACTCGGTATTTTTCACATGAGCAATACTGCCAGAGATGAAAGAAGTGGAAAGTGACAGATAAAAATCCCAGGGCCTGCCGGGGATCGAACCCGCGACCTTTGGATTTCTAGTTCGGCACTCTACCACTGTGCAACCGAGGCGCACAAATAGTTTATCTGTTTGTTGTTATGGTCTTCAGTCCGGAGACTGGTTTGATGCAGCTCTCCACCCTACTCTATCCTGAGCAAGCCTCTTCATCTCCTCATAAGAACGGCAACCCACATCCACTTGAATCTGCTTACTATACGTGTCTCTTGGTCTCCCTCTGCGATTTTTACCCCACACACTTCCCTCCAATGCTAAATTTACGATTCCCCGATGTCTAAGAATGTGTCCTACCAAGCGATCCCTTCTTTTAGTCAGGGTATGCCAAAAATTCCTTTTCTCACCAATTCTGTTCAGTACCTCTTCATTAGTTATGCGATCTACCCACCTAATCTCCAGCATTCTTCTGTAGCACCACATTTCGAAGGCCTCTATTCTCTTCCTGTCCGCACTGCTTATCGTCCATGTTTCACTTCCGTACAAGGCAACACTCCACACAAATGCCTTCAGAAAAGACTTCCTTGCCCTTAAATTAATATTCGATGTTAGCAAATTTCTCTTTTTCAAAAATGCTTTTCTTCCCATTGCCATTCTGCATTTTATATCCTCTGTACTGCGACCATCGCACGTTATTTTACTACCCAAGTAACAAAACTCATCTACCACCTTCATTGTTTCGTTACCTAATCTAATTCCTTCAGCATCGCCTGATTTTCTAAGATCGCATTCCATTAATTTTGTTTTGCTCTCGTTAATGTTCATTTTATATGCTCCCTTCAACACGCTGTCCATTCCATTCAACTGCTCTTCCAGGTCCTTTGCTGTCTCTGACAGAATTACAATGTCATCAGCAAAACGCAATGTTTTTATTTCTTCCCCCTGAACTTTTATCCCTATTCCAAATTTTTCCTTGCTTTCCTTCACCGCCTGCTTGATGTACAAACTGAATAACATCGGAGAAAGGCTACAACCCTGCCTTACTCCCTTCCCAACTGATGCTTCCCTTTCATGCCCTTCGAGTCTAATAACTGCGGTCTGGCTTTTGTACAAGTTGTAAATAACTCTCCTTTCCCTGTATTTTACTCCTGCTGACTTCAGAATTTGAAAGAGTGTATTCCAGTCAACATTGTCAAATGCTTTCTCCAAATCCACAAAAGCTAAAAACGTAGGTTTGCCTTTCCTTAATCTATCTTCTAAGACAAGACGTAAAGTGAGTATTGCCTCCCGGGTTCCTATGTTCCTCCTGAATCCGAACTGATCTTCCCCAAGGTCAGCTTCTACCAACTTTTCCATTCTCCTGTAGATAATGCGTGTTAAAATTTTGCAACCATGACTTATCAAACTGATGGTTCTGTAATTTTCACATCTGTCTGCACCTGATTTCTTTGGAATGGGGATTATTACATTTTTCTTGAAGTCTGAGGGCATTTCGCCTGTCTCATACATCCTACACACCAGTTCAAATAGTCTTGTCATGGCTGGCTCTCCCAGAAACTTTAGTAGCTCTGACGGTATGTCATCTACTCCTGGGGCCTTGTTCCGACCTAGGTCTTTCAAGGCTCTGTCAAATTCATCTCTCAGTATAGTATCTCCTATTTGATCTTGATCTACTTCCTCTTCCCTTCCTACAACATCGTCTCTAAGTTCATTTCCTTTGTACAGCTGCTCTATGTACTCTTTCCACCTTTCAGCTTTCCCTTCTTTGCTGCAAACTGGTTTCCCATCTGAGTTCTTGATATTCGTAGAGTTGCTTTTCTTGTCCCCAAAGGTCTCTTTTATTTTCCTGTGGGCGGTATCTACTTTTCCCCTTCTTATACATTCTTCTACAGATTTGCATTTGGCTTCTAGCCACTCCTGCTTAGCCATTTTGCACTTCCTGTCAATCTCATTTTTTAGTCGTCTGTACTCCATTTTTCCTGTTTCATTTACTGCATTTTTATATTTTCTCCTTTCATCAATTAACTGTAGTATCTCCTGTGATACCCATGGATTTTTTGTAGGTCTTGCCTTTCTACCTATTTTGTCCTCCGCTGCCTTTACTATTTCATCTCTCAATGCTACCCATTCCTCTTCTACTGTTTTATTTCCCCCTGTTTCTGTCAACTGTTGCCTAAATCTCCCTCGGAAATTCTCCAGAACTTCACTTTCCTTCAATTTATCTAAGTCCCATCTCCTTACTTTCCTACCTTTTTGTAGTTTTTTCAGCTTCAGCCTACAGTTCATGACTAACAAGTTATGGTCAGAGTCTATATCTGCCCCTGGGTATGTCCTGCAGTTTGTAACCTGGTTCCGGTACCTATGTCTTACCATTATAAAATCTATCTGATACCTTCCGGTGTCTCCTGGTCTCTTCCATGTATACAACCTTCTTTTGTGATTCTTAAACCACGTGTTTGTCACGATTAAATCATGTTCCGTGCAAAATTCTACCAGGCGACTTCCTCTTTCATTCCTCCTGCCCAGTCCATATTCACCTATTATTTTTCCTTCCCTTCCTTTTCCTACTACCGAATTCCAGTCTCCCATAACAATTAAGTTTTCCTCTCCCTTAACTGTATGAATAATTTCCTTTAGCTCCTCATATATTTCTTCGATCTCCTCATCATCGGCAGAGCTAGTTGGCATATAAACCTGTACTACTGTTGTCGGTGTTGGCTTCGTATCTATCTTGACAATGATAATGCGATCACTGTGCTGCTCATAGTAGTTTACCCGCATTCCTATTTTCTTATTCGTTATCAATCCTACTCCTGTGATACCCCCAATTGATTTTATATTTATAATCCTGTACTCACCTGACCAGAAATCCTGTTCATCCTGCCACCGAACTTCACTAATCCCCACTATATCTAACTTCAACCTATCCATTTCCCTTTTTAAATTTTCTAATTTTCCTACTCGATTAAGGGATCTAACATTCCACGCTCCGACCCGTAGAATGCTAGTATTGTCTTTCCTGATGATCACATCCTCCTGAGTAGTCCCCGCCCGGAGATCCGAATGGGGGACTATTTTACCTCCGGAATATTTTACCCGAGAGGATGCCATCATCATATGTTCATACAGTAGAGCTGCATGTCCTCGGGAAAAATAACGGCTGTAGTTTTCCCCTTGCTTTCAGCCGTTCGCAGTAACTGTGTGGCAAAGCCAAATTAGCTGATGTTACAAGGCCAGCTCAGTCAATCATCCAGACTGTTGCCCCTGTAACTACTGAAAAGGCTGCTGCCCCTCTTCAGGAACCACACGTTTGTCTGGCCTCTCCACAGATACCCCTCCGCTGTGGTTGCACCTACGGTACGGCTATCTGCATCGTTGAGGCACGCAAGCCACCCCACCTCAGCAATGTCTGTGGTTCATGGGGGTGGATAGTTTATCTAATATCTATAATTAAATAATCACAGAGGGGGGCAGCGAATCAGAATACCTCAGGGCAGAATTGGCGCAATTTCCCACGGGAATGCGATGTGTTACACCATATGTCATCTTTTCCCACCCATTCCATCTATGACATGGTCTACTAACAATTAAATTTCTTATCAACTCAATACTTGCAGCCTATACAGGAAAATCTGTTTTTTTTAATGAGGAATCAGGCCGCAATTTTACCAGGATCGGTACTACACTTCGGTGGATCTTGCTGAGACTCTATGGAATGATTTTCCCTCACGCTTGTTGGCGCCCTGAAGTCGTGTAGACGACATATACCTGATGAGCTGAAGACTACTGCTTGCCATAGTGTACGCTTGTCCATCTTTGTACATACTGATCTTCAGACACAGAGGCCACCATTTACTATTACATCAACTCTAGTCCGTGAGAAACCAAAGCGGCTGCTTGTTGATGCTTTCGACGTATTACTCAGAAGGACTGATTACTGAAAACTAAAATAAGACAAACTTAAATCTCTTTTTTTATAATTCTACAAAGGAAGGCGTGTACACCACAAGCAAGATTCCAAGACAACACGAAGAAAGCAACAAGAAGATGACCTATGTTCATCCCCCGAGGGCGCTCACGGTTCTTTCTGGAGTACGTGTGTGTCGAGTACGGGGCTCCCAGCTATTAGCAGTCTTTCTTCCTTCTTTCCTCCCTGAACTGCATTTCCTTTCCTTTCCCCTTCTGTCGTATCCTCACTCCTTACTCCTCCCCCCCCCCACGAGGAAATGATCTTAGCATTTTGGTCCCCTTATCCCAACCAAACAACCAGCCCATGTCACTCGTCTACAAACTCGTTGATATAGCAGCAATAATGTATGTTCACTCTTTCTTATCGACTTTCCAAAATGGAGAAATAATTTGCTATATTGCCGAACAATTTTTCTTACTGACTTAGAACTAATAAAGCCTCATATAGATAACCGGACCCAAAATTTCTACAGACTTCAGACGTCAGTAATAATGGCACACAAAAGTAGTTTAGCTGCGTGGACGGTGCCACAGATGCTGCCAAGAAGCTGCATCTAAAAAGGTCACATGAAAGTTGGAAAAATCATCTGTTACCTTCACTCACTACCGCAAACACATTTGCGCAAAACACAGTAACAAACAATGTTGTGTGAAAAATGTGTTTCATAATGAGGGAATAAATTCACTTTGCACAATGCAGTGGACTTAAATAGTAGTTTTTTATATATAAGGCAACACGTTTATTAAAGTAACTGGAAGAATAAATTAAAAAGTTAATTTATGACATTTTGATTTTGTTCCTATAATAATTTAATTTTTCATTATCCAGTACATAAAAATAATGTCTAAGCAGCCACAAACGATCTTAATTATGACAAATTAAATTGCTACTTTCTTTCTGTCGCTTTGTGACTTCCCTGTAGGTATTATATGTAACATAAATTACCATGTTAATGCTTGGGTTAAGACAGAACAGACTTGTGTCGGTCATGCAGTCAGGGAATAGGTAACAGACCTTATATGGAAAAACGTAGGAGCTGGAATTTTTTGAAACAATTCCGTAAATATTTTTTAAACGTTTGTAAACATTAATGTACGTTATTTCTTCTGTGTCCACTCAGCATAATGTGTGATTTTAAATGAGAAATGAGTTTTCGTTATGATTTCCTGTTAGTTTGACTCTTTTAAAGTGCGCTATTACATGACTTGGACTCCGTTTCACAATATCGTTGCTAGATTTTAGTAACTTGTATTACTTGTAGAAATATTTAAGAGTAATTATTTGAAATCAGTCATAAGGTAAGCAAAATTTTCCTTATTATTGAGAGAAAATTTCAGTCCTCCCACACTAATGTCATACTACGAATCGATGGAAATTAGTGTAATTGTTTAAAATTAAATTAAAATAATACATTTTAAAACAAACTTTTCTCACTTCCACAATGTCAGGTGCATTTCCCATTCCATTATAAAAGTCACATTCTTATCATTTTGTATCTGCATTGCAACTGGCGGTACAAATTGCAAAAGAAAGAAAGATCCTTCTTTAGCTAACTCACTGCACATATTTTAAGCAATAGAAGTTTCACATCACTGCAAAAACACAACATGATTTCGAACAATCATGCAATTTGTTTGAAAACATTTCACTTCAAGTTTAACTTCATTTTCTTTGGCAAACTTTCCTATGTTTGTCAGTGCAGTGTTTTCATTTATAATTAGTAATTTTATTATGTTTGGTTACATAAATTGTTTGTACATTACAGTAGCATTTGAGATACGTGTTTCTGTCAAATGTTCAGTTTTAAATATTATTTTGAATTCTTACTTTAAAAAGTTTTTGCTAGAATTACTTTAGTAGTCATTCCGTGACATCGGGTACAGTGGCACTATTGCCTGGTGTGTGCAACACAGAGTTTCATAACATAGGAATGATACTTGAATATACATCTCTAGATTCTTCTGACCAGTTCCAGTAACATGTAATTGCTTGCTTGACAGTTATATCAAATTCTTGATCATTTCTGGTGACTCATTTTATCAGGTAGCATTTTAATAATTAGTCCTGTGGCTTTGTTAAACTGAAAAAAGCTCTCTCCCACACAAGCAAAAAGGAATCATAGACCATCAAACTTAATAAAAGAAAAGGTTTCAAGGTAATGGTAGAGAATAAGAAAGTCATTGGTGAAATATTGTACATTAAATAAATTTTATTTATCAAAATCTTTCTTACAGTAGCTGCACTTTGTACGAAAATGTTTACAAAATTATATAAATAGTTAAAGTTTATTATACAATCTGTTGCACATTTTAGGAAAATTTTACCTTTAATAATGTCGTTCAGTCATGCAATGCTTTGCCCGCAGTGATCAACTATGTCTAGCAAGTGACTGCATAGTTACCGAGCTGGAGATTCTCAGCAGGTATCAGTAACAAGAGGGTTATTTACAAACCCCAGAGCAGAGAATATCTTGCCGGAAACGGTATATTTTTCACTCTGTCCTAATAGATCAGTGCTATAATTGGAAGTTCTAACATCAGCTGCAGTGATGCAATCAGAGATTATGAATACAATAAAATAACCTAGGTACCTGTTATGATCACAAGAACTTTATCACCGACTCATGCACCAGTTTCAGCTGGACTGCAAATGTTCACAGGTAAAATACGCTGATCAGGCATTACTGAGCATATGTGTCATTAATATAATAAATTAAACATTAGCAAGTAGTATTCTGTCAGTTGCTACGGCTACATTTACCACTAAAATATCTAAAGATGTAAAACTCTTTCATTTTTCAGTCTTTAAGTATTCACTAAATTCACAGTCTTACCTGAGGGTTTTTAATGTTATCTGCAATCAAAACATAAAGATAATTCTTTCAGTATCCTAATTCCACTAGAGTCTGTTACTGATACAATCAACAGCATGGACACGACCCCGAAACTTTGCCTTTCGTTACATCCTTATTTATATAATATATATTATATATTTATCTCTTATTTTCTGAAAGGTCTCCTTTAAACATTTCTGTAATCTTACTCCTAGAAGGAATTATAGAGCGGAGAAATGACTTAGCTGCAGGCCATGATCTGTGTCCAGAGTGAATGTTTCTACTGCGCAGGAATGAATCTGCACTTCCCAGCAGAATAAGAGTAATAAAAAAAAATAGAACAATCTGACCTTTTCCAGTGGCCCCATAAAAACAGTCATTTGCATTTATTCTTCTCGTAACACACACTAACTGATTACAAAACTTGGTGTTTTTTTATGCTAACTGAACTCACTTTCTAAATACTTTCCATATAGGAGCGCTTGATAAACGACCCTTCACCATGAAAACAGTTGTGATCAAAAAAAGACATGACTATTTTCTAGGTGTCCTTCCAATGTCGCAATGTGATACTACAGCCGTTCTAAATATAATATAGTCGAGGTATTGTTGTATCATGTGCTGTAATCAAACAACATGGGCATATGAATAGTTGTGCCAGGGACGGTGATCTCCTGCACGTACCCATATATGGGCAATTCCATGTGAAATCACACAAAAAATGAGAAAATTGACCAAGTATTTTTTAAATAATTAATAATTTCTACATGTGCCAATTAATGTAAAAGAAAACATCTGTCATGAATTTATGCCTTAAGTGATTACTACTTTTCAAGTTAAAATTCTGTGAAAAGTTAGAATTAATTTCCAAATTAGACATTTTGTGTGCCGTGTAACTCAAGAACCACATATCAGATTACAGTGAACCACAGTTCATTTTGAAGCTGAATATCTGAAGTTGGTGTAGGTATATAATAATAACATGACAACAATTAATTCATTGTTGTAAAAACTTTTTCGTTTATTAAAATAAGTGCATTTATCTTAAGGATTAAACTTACATAGGCTTGAACTTCTTTTTATTACACGATGGTTTCCGTTTTAAGTATTATGGAGCCCCTTATCATGAACGTGGAAGAAAATGTAGTAAAAATACGTAATATACTGCTGCACTATAGTCGGCGTCACATAGGAAGGCGCCGCCGTGGAGTAGTCGAGCGGTCTAAGGTGCGTCAGTGCAAAGCGCAAGTTTGCTCGCCGTCGGTAGTTCGAGTCCTCCCTGGGGATGTGTGCGTGTGTTGTCCTTGGGTTATTTTAAGTAGTTTGTAATCCTATTGTCTGATATCCAAAACAGCTAAGGCCCATAGATTTACAAACATTTGATTTGAATGTAGGAAGTTGGCCCAGTTATCAGCTGTTCTGCGCATCACCCTCCATTACCGCACTGGCAGCCAATAATGCCATTCTCTAGGCGCGTGGCTGGCGAGAGTTACGCAGTGTTTCTCACAGGCTCTACTGTGGGCGCTCGGCCTTCATTCTTCTCCCATCGCTCCGCCTCTATGCGCTAAAGCGCCTTCCTACGTGACGTCAACTACAGTCAGCGCTTCAATGAGTGATGCTAATATACTGGGCAAACAACAGAGCGGCTATACACATGGCGTGGTTACAACATAAGATCACGTGACTGTTGGCAGACTTTAGCCGTTTGCAAAAAAAAAAAAAAAAAAAAAAAAAAAAAAAAAAAAAAAAAAAAAAAAAAAAAAAAAACTCTGTATTTTTAAAGAAATGACACTATTTTAAATTGATAATACTTATATTTGAAATTTAATGTTACTCAGCTTCACAGAAAACGCTTTTTTAAATTCATAAGCAAGTCTGGACACTATCACGTGACTGTTGGCAAAGTAATGGGGATAGCTATAGAGATGTTGGTGCCATGAAAGCAATGCCATGCCCAGTCTACCAATATCTGTTGTCAAAGAGTCTGCGTCACCTACGAAGGCAGCCCAGTTTTCAGCCGTTCTGCACATCCCCCCTCCATTAAAGCAATGACAGCCAATAATGTTCATTCTGTAGGCACATGGGTGGCTGTGAGTTGCGCAATGTTTCTCCGACAGGCGCAACTGCTGCCACTCGGCCGTAGCTCCTCCCCTCCATGCTTCCCCTATCGCTCCGCCTCTATGCGCGGAAGCACCCTCCTGCATAACGCCAACTATAACAAGTCAGACTGTGGCGGGCTGCCGTTCGCCACTCAACAGTGCGAGAGGCCTCGCCTCGCAGCTGGACACGATTGGTCAACAGCAGCTGTAACGACTGAGTGGTTGCACACAACACATCGCAGCACAGCCGGCGTAATATTGTGCAGCGCAGACAGCAAATTTAGCGCAGTTTCTGGATATATACTTTATTTTTTCTTTATATTTCTATAAAATTGTTTACTGATACTGTTTTTTAATTTAAATTCGAACAATATGACATACTTTTTATTCCATTTAAAAATGCATGTTATAGACAAAAGGTAACAAATGATGAAGTGTACTTGAAATTTAAATTCTAAAAGTACCGTATACCACATAAATAGTGCCTTCATTTTGTAATTTATTTGAAAATTTTTGTAGGAATATTTGCCAAACTATGAGCGTCACAATCACGTGATTTCATGAAATTACACTACTTTTGCTCCTCCCCCCACCTCCCCCACCCAAAAAGGATGCATTTTCTTACAACGTTTGGGAGTCTGTCAAACATATTAACTTAACGAAACTTCCTGGCAGATAAAAATTGTGCCAGAACCAGGACTCGAACCTGGGACCTTCGCCTTTCGCGGGCAAGCGCTCTAGTAGATTCGGTAGAGTGCTTGCCCGTGAAAGGCAAAGGTCGCAGGTTCGAGTCCCGTTCAGGCACATGATTTCAATCTGCCAGGAAGTTTCATATCAGCGCACCCTCCGCTGCAGAGTGAAAGTGACTTAACGTCTACTTTCTATGACAGAAATATGAAACCCCACAAAAATGCAAGGTTTCCTGCTGTCCGATTTGAAATGGAATGTCCCATATTATCGTACTTTGACCATTGCATTCCATGGCTAGCAGCTAACCCTGTATCCCCGCCAGGATTCTGGTCATCTTGTGCATTTGTAATGAAATAAGCTGGACTTGTTGGATTACAGTTAATATCGGTGGTGACTGTTGTTTCGGAATTTTGGCATGTCCATGCAGAAGCTGAGACAGAACTCTAGTTTTTTTTTCCCACTGGGGCACAGACGTGATAGTGGCGCCCCCTCTTTCCTTCCCCCGCTCGTCAGGGGAGCGTCATCCCCGCATCCGGGGCTGCATCAAAACAACTAAATCTACATTGGAACGTTATGAACTGGCATCTAGCACCTGCCGGTAACTTTATGACAGCTTAGATACAGTAATAGTTGCACTATCATTCTGCTCGTGAAAGGCACGATCGTGGTGTAGAGTTGCGGAAAATTATAACCGCAGGCGAATTCGTGCCGTTTAATTTGTGTGAGTGAAAGTCTGTCACCTACGTTCCACAAAATTACACACTCTTCCTGGCGAAACATGTGAAGAAAGAATGCGTCTGGGATGCCAGTAGAGGAGACTCCTCGTGGTAGAGCACGAATGAAAAATTCCAGATGGGCGCTCGAAATATGGGACGTATTTGATAGGATGTGGTCGTGTATGTGATGGGCTGCTGGAGGGGACAATAAATACGAAGAAGCGAAGAAATTAATGAGTATCGTCGGGAAAATGGAAACGATGTAAGATGTGTTTATCGGCCGGTTCCTCTTCTGACGGATATTGTGCCAGACGTGACCGGAGAGACGGCTTCGTCGCCGAGTCCGCTCGGCGACGAGGCGACCGGCGGTCAGGGCTGCAGGTTGTCGAGCAGCCAGCCGAGGTATGCGGCAACGCGCGTGTAGACGCCGGGGATGCCGTCGGAGCCGCAGCGGCGCGCGCCGAACGAGACGACGCCGAGCAGGTAGTAGCGCGGCTCGCCCACGCCCTGCTGGTGCGCCAGGCAGAGCGGGCCGCCGCTGTCGCCGTCGCACGAGTCGACGCCCGCCGCGCCGCCCGCGCACACCTGCGTCTCCGCGCTGAGCGCGATGCGCGTGCGACGGTACGCCGCCGAGCACTCCGCCGCCGGAGACACCGTCAGCCGCGTCCAGCGCAGCTCGTCGCTCGCCGTGCCTGCCGACAGCCAGCGCTACCATCAACACCGGTATACACGAGGAACAGTAAATACTGCAGGAGAGGATTCTGAAGACTAGAAGCCGGCCGTAGCCCACTTGTATGCTTCTGACAGACACGGTGCTTCCCGGGATCAAATAGGTATAACAGTGTCGGTGGAATTTGCAACTTTTGCCACGCGTGGCCTCTCATACGGACTGTTGCCTCTGCTACTAATACTATATGTCAGTGGACTATGCCTACGTTCTCCCAGCCGGTGAAATTATTACTATCAAAGTCGTGCATGCTCGTGTCAGCTGTAAATAATGAGTATCTTATATATCATTTGCTGAATTTGTTGGGTTTGAAGATTATCATTCAACTCCAATCTTCTTTTAATGGTGGTAAGGAATACAGGTATAATGCTGAAAATGTTTTTGTAGTACTTGCATTCTTACTGCATATTGCTGATAGTTTTAAATATTTGCGAAAAAAATACATTGATAGAGTGCATACAAGATAAATTGGCTGGTCGATGCGCTGACTAGCGTGGTGAGAGCGGAGGTGTTGGTGAGGGAGGGGGAGGGGGTAGCGGCCGGAGCAGTGAGCGAGCGCTGGAGGGGAAGTTCCCAGCTCCGCAGACAAATATATACAGACGGGAAACCTCCGTAAGGGCCCGGTCCCACGCTCAGGGGGCGGGGGGTGTTGAAGCAGTTGCGTAAGATGTCCCATGATGGCGCTGCGCTCAGAAACAGCTCTTTAAACTGTCCAGAGCAGGCGGCAAGTAGCGGCTGACCCCACCACCATTTCCCCTCAAACGCCAGTGAGCCGGACATAGCCGTGGCCTCATGGCTGGCGGCACGAGCTCTCCCCTCAGCCTCCCCTCCACGCTACCCTCTGATGTGCGAGAGGCACCCTCAGAAGGGCCTCTAGTGTTGTCTACCAGTACTAAGCCGGGGAACCACCTGACACCTACTAGCATCTTACGGAACTACTAAGGGAGCGTAGGACAGTGGTTTAGGGGGGGGGGGGTGCTTCTCTGTCTATTGTTACTCTGTGCCGCAGAGTAACATATACAGAAGAGAAGAAGCCCCCCCCAAAACCACTGTCCTACACTCCCCTCATAGTTCCATACGATGCCACCAGATGTCAGGCGGTTCTCCAGCTTACTACTGGTAGACCACACTAGAGGCGCTTCTGAGGGTGCGTCTCGCACATCAGAGGGTAGCGTGGAGGGGAGGCTGAGGGGAGAGCTCGTGCCACCTGCCATGAGGCCATGGCTGTGTCCGGCTCACTGGCGTTTGAGGGGAAATGGTGGTGGGGTCAGCCGCTACCTGCCGCCTGCTCTGGCCAGTTTAAAGGGCTGCTTCTGACCTCAGCGCCATCATGGGACATCTTATGGAACTGCTTCAGCACCCCCCACCCCGCACCCCTGAGTAGGTGACCGGGTCCTTACTGAGGTTTCGCGTATATATATGTCTGTGCCAGCTCACTTGTTGGCAGGCGGAAGTGGACTGAACCCCCCCCCCCCTTTCCGAACGAAAGGATGAATTCTGCCAACGCTTCGAACGAAAACTCGTGTCTGTGCATCGTCCACCTTATCCTGCACAGACTCTAGTACGCTTCTGCGATCATACAGCCCAATAATCTTTAATACTCTCCATATTCTTAACAGATCCCATACTGCTGTTGAGCTGCGGAAGCTCGCTTTGTGTCGTTGTTAATTTCTAATTGGGAAAGCTTTTTCGTGTGAGGTTGAGCGGCTCTGATTCGTTCTGCTGCCTAACGTGTTAGTTTAAGGCGAGGAGGTTGAGCCATGGTAGCTCCTCGTTCTGATCCAGAACTTCCTTGCTGTTCGACATCATCTTATTGTTAGTGCCAGGTAGTCTGTCTCGTTTGTTTGTTAATGAAACTTTCCTACAGAATTAAGTCTTAAAACATCTCTACCAACTTATTTTACCTCATCTTGTTATTATATCTAACTTGTCACTTCTATTTAAGTCGCATTACTTGATGGGCGCATGGATAAACGATTTACTTTTCAATGCCTTCTGTGGTTATCGTTTGATCATATATTCATGGCCTATCAGAATCGATTGCGGTTTCCCATGCTGCCACCGACAGCGTTGTTGTTGTTGTTGTTGTTTGAAATGCTCGCCTGTTCGTGCTTGCGAGCCCATAATGTCTCGCGTCGCTCGGGAGTCAGCAAGGTGTAAAGAAGCGTCTGCGGAGTGGCTCGCGCAGCGTCGCCGGTACGCCGAAGGTTTTTGTGCCAGCGCCAGGCGTCCACTGTCAGTGGCAGCTGATAGCTGTCGATCCTGGAGTGACAAGCAACGGATCCGCTGAGGTGAGCCTAACGAGGTAGCATGGCCGGAGCCTGTTTGTGTGATGGCCCGGTTATGAAGCTGTGTATGTCGGTTGAAGTCCTCATGCACTAAGACTTCCATGTTAATTGTACTTCGCTCCTCACTAAGGGACGGTGGACAGAGGTGAAGCCACCAGTATGCATGGGCGGTTCGAGCTATCCGTGCGCGTTAATTGTGCCAACTATCAGTGTGAAAGTGTCTGGTTTAACCATCGATTGGTAACTGTAATGAGAACAAATGTAGTCACTGCTATCAATGGGTGTGTGTTTGGGTAGTCTCAGTGAGACTAAATGTAGTTGCGGCTATTGGAAGGCGTTTTGTGTGTAGTTGAGGTCATCGCTGATTGGGTGGTTCGGCTGTCAGTGTTTTGGGGGCGGACAACCTGCGAGCATGCTGCCCTTCAACCTAGAAAGGTCTCTTTCTTCTGCTTGTTTGATTATTTTCACTGGGTACTGTCTCTCTGTTTTTCCCTGTTGGATGTAATGCATGTTGTGAGGAGACACTGTACGTCAAATTCGATAAAATTTGACATTTTCTATTTTTTACTCCATAATTTACTTTGGAATTTTCTGAACATTTTGGTATATAGTTCATTAAAAACAGACAGTTCTAAGTCTTTCAAATAATAATTTGAAAGTTGACATGTGACTGTCAATTTTCATCACTACGCATACACTGCCACAGTTGAGCAGTCATATCTTCGGAACTACACATTCTAGAAGGCTGCTACTTGGTTTGTTTTTTAAGACTCATAAGTTTACATTACGTACAAACTGTAAACAAATCAGTCAATTGTTTCTGATACTAGTTCTGGTTGAACGTAGTGTGATTGTCGGTTATTTTTGTAGTCAACTCACTTATATTACTCTTTTATACGTAAATAAAATGACTAAACTGTGATAGAGAACATGAAAACAGCAGCTTTGAGCAATTTCTTTCATCGAATATCAACTCGTGAAAACCCGTTTCATGCTCTGTGTCCACCTCCACCAAACGCATGGTGTAAATATAGGCAAGCCGAATTTTCTGGCACCTTAAATGTATTTACACATAAACATTCTGTTCCTTTGGCAGTAAAGGAGACAATCAAACCCATTTTCAGAGATCTGGCAAATCCAGAACTACCAAAGAAGTGTTTACATGGGAAGACTCAGAATGTGAATGAATCCTTCAATAATGTCCTGTGGTGTCGTGATTCTAAAAATGTTTTTCTTGGCTTAAGACTGTAAAGTTAGCAGTGTCTGGTGCTGTGATAACATTTAATGGTGGGAACTATGAATGACTGAAAGTTCTGCAGAAGTTAGAGGTAAGATTTGGCCAGAAACCATCTAAAGGACTGCGAGAAATGGATGAGCTTCATGTACGCGAAGCAGAACTGGCTGCCCTGTAAATGACAAAGAAGAAGGCAAGGACTGGGCGGTTGTGACACTGAATAGCACACAGACTATAGGCAAGGGCGATTCTAGTGTATGAAAGACTAAGAAATGAAAGTCTGTAAAATAATTTGATGCCTCCGTGCAGGCGTGCAACCCATAGTGGCTAGCTCTTTGTGGGGAAAAAAAAAATGTAACGCAAGCTTTGCAGCAGAGTTGTAACTTTTATTATGTGACTTGTTTTAATTTATAATTTCTGATGAAGGCACTCATAGTTATTGCCGAAACAAAGTTAAAGAATTTAAATTTTTGCGACCGAGGGCTGCATTTTTATCCTTTGAAATATTAATATCTCAGAACTACATTTTTTGTCATAAATGACCCTTTTTCTCCAAACGTACTGAGAGTAGGGAGATGAAATTTTCACAGCATGCCAAGTGTAAGATTCTACACATATGCATTAGAATAATAAAAATATCTTTTGTTGTTAACTTTTTATGTTCATTTGTTTACACTATTCAGTCAAAAAAAATGTGGTTGAGGAAAATTATATAACAAGACTCACAATACAATTTCTGAAATAATTCTAGTTCAGTATATTTATTGAAGTGCATTCAAAAATTATAAAAAAAATGGAAGCTGGTATCTTGAAAAGTTGTGATACAAATATCAACAATAATTTAGTTCCTAGAGACAAACATTGTCTCACTATACCGAAGGTATTGAATATAAGGAGAGGCAGAATTAAAGTATGTGGTTTGGAGGAAGGCGTGCTTGAAGACAGTCCATGTAGGCGCATTATCCATAACGCTGTGTTAGTTGAGCGTTTAAAATGTCTGCCTCGTAAGCAGGAGGTCCCAGGTTCGACTCCCGGCCATAGCACAAATTTTGATTCAACGCCTCTCCTTATAGTCAATGATTTTTTATCTGTTCTAATAAAGAAAATGTAATACGAGATCGAGTCAAACATATATTCGCGTTATGAGATTCTCTTCTATGTAAAATAATAGCATCAAGAAAGTTTACGCTCGCGTCACGACTCTCCATATAATCAAGATGAGAATTCAGAGAAAAAAGATTTTACGAAACCCTCAGTTAATAATTAAATATCCTGTGACGTTCTGATCACCGAGAAGCTAGGAAACAGATCTATCAAGGAACCTGCATCCATTTCACACGATCGTTAGCGCTTTTTATTCTTTTTATCTGCGTTCGCAGAGCACATATCGTTTTCTGTCGCTTAGCTGGAAACGTCATATTTACAAAGTAAATGAATTTAAAGGACTTACTTTTATGACACATAACAACTAATGTGCATTTGTGTGAACGCTTAACAAGCACATAAGCATAAAGACCTTTAAAGGTAACTATGAATATACCAAGAAAAAACAAATAGATATAGCATCTGATATGGCGGCGTATAAAACAGCGAAGTGTGATTGAATTTCTCTCTGCTGAAGAAATTGCGCCGTTTGCAATCCGTCGACGCTTGCTAAACGTGTATGGAGGAGATACATTTGACGAGAGCAATGTGAGGCAATGGGTACAATGTACTGAAAAGGGTGTGTGTGAAAGCCACAGCTGTCATCACTCGCAATGTAGAGCTTTTTAATCAACTCATCATAACAACCAGAAAACTGTATGGAAACCTGAATGTCAACAGCAACATTGGAACAACCACTTTATGGCGAAGTCTGTGCGAGAAGGGTCTCGCATAAGCTTACAGAAGAACAAAAAACTAATCGAGTCTGTCGGGACCTACCGAACCAATATGAAGCTGAGGGTGACAAATTTTCTCAATAGTATTGTCACCGAATATGAGACGTAGTGTTATCACTACGAGCCGCAGTAGTGTGCTTAAGACTCAGTTCGTTCCGCTTTTTAAACCGCGGATTGCAGGCTCTCGTTCATCGTTGGCAAAAGTGCTTAACAAATGGTGATGACTATGTGAACCCGTTGTCAACGATGTGGAAGGCATAGTATACCGTTAGCAGAGCCTGTTCTGTTGATAGTACGAACGGAACTGTCTACTGCCTGTTGAATCTATGTAACAGTTCTGAAGCGAATGCCACGAAGTGGTTCCTTCATCTTCGTAATCAAATCAAAGTCACAAGGACTTAAGCCCGGAGAGTATGGTGGATGGTACTTCCCAGTCCCATCGACAGAACAGAGCAGTCACAGCTTCCGCTGTATGCTACCAACGTGCCACTGTTCTGTAGGCTACGGCAGTTCTAATTCCCAGCACGCCTCTTGAAGACCTTGATAACACTGCCGTGCTGTGCAACCTCTGGCACATTCAATCTTGATCCAACTCCGTTGTTCCTGTTTTGAAAACATAGTGACACCGTCACGTTAGACCGCTCGCTCACACGTGACTGTTTTTCCCTCGACTGTGCCAACACCACCTAGAAGACAAGGCCTTACAACAGGCCGTGCCTACGTCACACTTAGAGGCCCCATCTGCCATCTGACTGGCCGGCCGCTGCGCGGCGGTAGGCGTGCCCCAGCGGCCAGCCAGTGAAGTGGCGGCCGGGGCCTCTAAGTGTGACGTAGGCGCGGCCTGTTGTAAGGCCTTGTCTTCTAGGTGGTGTTGTCTGTGCGCACGCCAGTGACGTGGAATGGGCTAGTCCATTTGCTGGGAAGTAAGGTAGGTTTGTCAACAACGGGTGCTACCAGCGACAATAGTAGATTCCATTGCATTGTGTCTCCTCACAGTGTTGCCCAAGCCTCATATCTACACGGTGTCTTGCTTTACCTACTTGTAGCTTTTAATTAGCTTCGAATCTTACAGGTACTTCTATTTGTCACAGAGTTGCTTTCTATCATATGATTTATATTTTACATAATAATGATCAAATTACTTGAAAGTCACAGGGTCAAGTTTCTTCTTTTAAACTACTACCGGATCAAAGATTTATATCTTCAAGAGTAGTCGCCTCCGTAGTTCAGTGACTGTATCGCTGACTGTCGAAGCAAGGGGGCTGGGTTCGAATCCCGGCAGGGGATTGGGTGTTGTGTGTTTGTCCTCTTCATCCCTATCATCATCGACAGCAAGTCGCCGAAGTGGCGTCAATAGAAAGACTTGCACTTGATGACCGAACCTCTCTGTGGATATCCCGCCCACGAAAAGCCACACATTCCATTCATTTATTCCAGGCTGAGCTATTGTAACAAGAGACAAGTAAGATAAAATTCGTAATTAGATAATATTTGATTATTGGACTGAAGTCGATGATAAGTAAAAAATATTCATTATTTTTCAAGACGTGCTGAAGAATTACCAATATTAAATAGATTTTCCACTTTTTATCAACTGTTCTTTCATGACTAAGGTACAGGGCAATCATGATTTTACAAATCGGTTAGCAGATGCAGAACAATATTATAAACTTTTATTACCTACGAAAAGAAACTAAACGCGAGATGTGAAGTTCTGAATGGTAATTTCGTCGTTTGACAAAACGTAAAACAAAACAAAAATGGAGAGAATCGACCAGAAACATAGCTGTTTTCTCTTACTGGTTCCTTATAGCCTTCGTGGTTATTAGCTAAATGCATTCTCGTGGGTTATGCAAAAGAAACCCAGACGCACAAACATCGTAATGACTGTCGACTCGATAGCAACCTACTCCACGCGGAGAGGATCACTTCAGAAAATATTTGACTGAATAATAACTCCTTGAAAATAAGCGCTTAAATGTTTTGTGAAATTATGTATCTAAAATAAAGAAAAATAGATTAGAGATGTATTTGACGCAATCCATTTTCAGTACATGATTTCGACCATCATTTATACTTTATTTCTATCTAGACTACTCTTTATGAAAAACTTGACATATCTTTTTCAATTTTTTATTTTCAAGTTTCTCTACAAAGAAAAATGTTACTGAGACCTTATTTTCTTTCCTAATGCCTTCTGTCCTCAAATTGACCTAACTTTAGCTTTTGATTCGGAGGAAAGCGTTTTAATTTTTAAATATTACCCTAATGTAATTCGTTCGCTAAAATATAAGGCCTTGAAAAGAGAATCTTTTTGGCGCTTCATTTGTCTTTCTAGTGTCTGCTGTTCTCAAAGCTCCATAAAATTAGTATTTTATTCGAAGGAAGTCGTATCAAATTTAACGGCGATGCAACCGTTTTATGGAAATAGCAACATCTTGAAAAGATGCACTTTTAACACGTCATGTTCCCTCCCAGCGTCTTCTGTCCATGAATTTCCCTAAATTTGGTACTTGATTCGAAGTAAGCGTTTTTGACTACAAAATATCACACTAATGTAGATTCTGAGTGGATGAATTTTAAACTTTCCGACATTGCAATGAAGTAGCTCTTGCCCATGAAACATTTCAATTTTTCCTTAAATTACTTATTAAATGTTTTTTTCATTAATTTGATTACTTTTCAACAATCAACAATTTTTGGGAAACTGTACCTCACTTTGGTCACTTTGATATCGCAACTGTCCGTTCGCTAATGTTGACGTGTGTATAAGAACTATGCAAATTCGAACAAAAATTCACTGTGTAACGTTCCCATAAATCGCTATTCAAGTTTTTCTTAATAACCATAAAACTTGAAAGCAATTACTTTTTTTCTTTGCTTTCGCAGTACTAGGACTCATGCTGGTCAGTTTACCACTCATCGTTGGCTACAAAATTCAGACAGAAATATTTCACCAAATTGACCACTATATTTTTCTTCATTACCCTGAATACTTTCAAGCAAATTAACTAGTATTTACGTGCAGAAAAAGACTCTACGTGGGTCAGTCGGCACGAAATTCGGCGAGGATTCTCTTCTTGTCACAGATGAAGCTGTATGAATCAAAAATCAAATGTTTGTAAATCTATCGGACTCAATTGCTGGGTTATCAACTAAGTTAAACTAACCTAAGGATAACACAAACACTCATGCCCGAGGGGGGACTCGCACCCCCGACAGCGAAAGGCCGCGCGCACCGTAGCACGGCGCCCCAGTGCGCACTGCTAATCCGCTGCTGCCTGTATGAATTCATTTTCTCCTCTGAGAAAGCTATGGCGGTATTTCTTAATACGTTGTAGTTTTGATTGTCTCCACAATTGACTGATGATTCCGAGAATTTAATTTACAACATGAACGACGAACTTGCGCCCGCTGGATTGGGTGTAGTAGTAAAGATTATGTGACTGGCCACACCCCTTAGCAGGATGGCGCCCAAACGGCTCATATTTTTATTTCCTTAAGGATACATTAAGGAGCATGTTAGTAAGGAACGAAATTGAAGATTCGATAGAAATATGTAGTATGACAGAGGGGCAGGCAAAGAAATGCAAACTATCTCAGTTCATGGTTCTATTCATGCATCAGTCATATCTTTACATGTAACATTTCGGAAAATATACTACATTGAATTATGTTCGAGTACTATCAAATTTCTGGAGACCAGAAATCTTCACTGTAGTTATCAACAGGGTTTCCGAAAACAACAACCATATTAAACCCAGCTCACGATATACATTCAGGGGGCACATGGGACAATAGATACAGACTCCCAGGTAGATGCTATGTTTCTTGACTTATGAAAGGCCTTCCATTCTGTTTCCCAGCGTCACATGGTGAACAAACGACGAGCGTATGGAATATCAGACCAGCTGTGTGATTCGATTGAAGAGTTTCTTACTGACAGATCACAGCACGTCATTCTCAATGGAGAGAAATCTTCAGATGTGAATGCGATTTCTGCCATGCCCCAGGGCACTGTTACAGAACAGTTGCTTTTCACAGCACATAGAGTCTGTAGAGTTATGAACTGTAATTTTTGAAAGCATTATTTTGGAACAGCTATCTTCAAAATTTTAATAATTAAAATAAGACAGTCTATATCGCAATTTCACTATGGAAACTTTGCGGCGTCCTGAAGAGTGTCATCTTTGACTCAACGTATTTTTATAAGCTTTCTGTAAATTCCCATAGAGGGTAATGGCTCTACGTATAGCCGATTTTAATCGTCAGTTTTATTCAATGTTTCCTATATATTTTTAATGTCATGAACGTACTATTTTATACAGAAGAGTTTACGATACTGTGCTAATAATCATAACTATTGAATTTCATTACATTAACACATCACGCTTACTATATTTCTGATTGGCTTACGTGACGAGTGGTGTGCGGAGCATCGTGTGTTTAACTGAGAGTCTCAGCTGCCTTCACCAGCGGTTGACGCTTGCTCCGGCCACCGCCACCGTCCACCAACAAGGGTATAAACTTTTGCCATTTTATTTGCTACTTTACTATTTAATGTAGAATGTAATTATTGGTATCACTTAAGTCTGTCTTTGTTATATTACAGTGCCAAAGACCTGAAGATGGTTCTATAAAACCGAAACCGGTTTCCAGCAATAAACGCAACAAATTGCGATCTAGACTGTCTTATTTTAATTATTATGAACTGTAGACTAAAACTGAAGAAACTGCATAAGGGTTCGAAAATAAGGAGATGTGACCTGGAAAAATTTAAGGAACCTGAAGTTTTTGAGAATTTCAGAACGAGCTTTAGCAATAACTGACAGAGATGGAGCAACATAACACATTATAAGATGAATGCGTAGCTTTAAGAAATAAAATAGTGAATGCAGCAGAGGACCAAATATGTAGAGAGAAACAAGGCCTACAAAAGTCGTTGTATATCCTGAATTTAATTGATAAAAGGCGAAAAAATAAAAATGTCGTAAATGAAGCAGGCAAGGAAGACGAGTAAAAAATGATACTCACAGGAAGTGCAAAATGACTAAGGATAAGTGGCCAGAAGGAAAATGCAAGTATGTAGAAGAATGTATAACTAGAAAAAAGATAGATAACGCCTACAGGAAAATAAAAGAGACGTTTCGAGACATGAATATCGAGGACATAGATGGGAAACCAGTTCTGAGTAAAAAACGACAAACCTGAAAGGTGTAAAGAATATATAGAGGAGCTCTATAAAGGAAATGAACTTCGAGAAAATATTGTAGAACGGGAAGAGGAAGTAAATGAGGATGAAATAGGAGATGCAATATTAAGGGAAGAACTTGACAGAGCACTGAAAGACCTAGGCCGAAACAAGGCCCCTGGAGTAGACGACATTCCTTCAGAGACACTGATGTCTCTGAGAGAGTCGCCACAACAAAACTATTTCACCTTCTGCTCAAGATATATGAGACAGGCGAAATACCCTCAGACTTCAAGAAAAATGTAATTATCCCATTCCAACGAATGCAGACGCAGACAGGCTCGAAAATTACAGAACCATCAGTTTAGTAAATCATGGTTGCAAAATTCTAACTCGAATTATTTTCAGAAGAATGGAAGAGCTGGTAGAAGACGACTTCGGGGAAGATCAGTATAAATGTAGGAGCACGCGAGACAATACCGATCTTACGACTTATCTTACAAAATAGATCTAGGAAAGGCGAACCTACATGTCTAGCTTTTGAGGATTTGAAGAAAGCTTTCGACAATGTTGACTGGAATATACTCTTTCATATTCTGAACTCAGCAGTGATAAAATATAGGGAACGGGAGGTTATTTACCACTTATACAGAAACCAGACTGCAGTTATAAGAGTCGAAGGGCATGAAAGAGGAGCATTGGTTTGGAAGGGAGTAAGACAGACTTGTAGCCTTTCCCCAATGTTATTCGATCTGTAAATTAAAGAAACTGTGAAGGAAAGCAAGGACAAGTTTGGAGAAGGAATTAAAGTTCAGGATAAAAAATTTAAATTTTGCAGTTTGCCGATGGCTTTGTAATTTTATCAGAGACAGCAAAGGACGTGGAAGACCAATTGAACGGAAAGTACAGTGTCTTGAAAGGAGGATATAACGTGAACACTAACAAGAGCAAAACAACGGTAAGGGAATGTAGTGTAAGAGAATCAGGCGATGCTGAAGGAATTAGGTTAGGTAAGGAAACAACAAATGTGGTGGATGAGTTCTGTTACTTGGGCAATCTTTCTTTCTTTCTTGTGTCCGGGTTTCAACTTCAGAACTAAAGTATTTCAACCCAGTACTGGGTCACGTTGAGAGCATTTTCTCTTGCGAGCCATAAATCTTCGGAATTGCATGTAGACGGACAATCAGAGCAGTTTGTTATGTGCTCCATCGTCTATGTCTCTCCACATTCACGGGATACGTCTAGATTGTTAATGGATTCCCATTTCGTTAGGTATGCACTGACGTAAGCCATACCAGTTTTAATTCTGTTCCGTGACCTCCAGATTTTCCATTCCAGGTGCATTTCTATTGGTGGTTCTTGTTAGAGAGGGAAATTTTCTGGCGGCTCAATTCTCACTGTATTCAGAAAGCTGCTTCTGGATTTAAGTCGACTTGCGCAGTAAAACAACATATGATGGTCCATCACATTTGATGTAAAATGCAAAATAGCAATGAGAAAAAAAAGAATTTCTGAAGAAGAGGAATTTGTTAACATCAAATATCAAGTGTTAGGAAGTCTGTGCTGAAGGCATTTGTGTTGTGTGTTGCCTTGTAGGGTAGTGAAACATGGACGATAAATGATTCAGACAGGAAGAGTATAGAAATTCACGACGATCTGTGGCGTATGGACGCATGGTGCAGGGAATGGCAATTCAGTTCAACATAAACAAATATAAGGTTCTTCGTTTACACAGAAAGAAAGATCCTTTAAAAAATAAGGAATAGCAGGAGAAACAGTGTAAGGAATTTCTCCCATAAGATATCTGGGATTTGAAATGGAAGTACGATATAAAATTAATCATGAGTCAGGTCGATGCCTGGCAAATTCGTTAGAAAAATGCTTAGTATGTGTAGTCCGCCAACAAAGAAAGTAGGTTACAAAACTCTCGTACTGGCAGCGCTTGTGTATTGCTCATCAGTGTGGGATCCGTACCAGATAGGGTTGATAGAAGATACAGAGAAGATCCGAAGCAAAGCAGCACGCTTCGTTAAAGGCGCATTTACAAGCGAAAGCGTCACAGTCTTGATTAGGAAACTCCTGTGGCAGACGCAGCACGGGTTCTGTGAAAGTTCACGGAGCTTACAGATCTCGAGAGGTCAACCAATATTTTTCTTCGTCTTACGTATATCTCGCGAAACGACCACAAGGATAAAATTTAGGGCGCACTCAGAGACATATCGGAAATCGTTTTCTTCTGCTAAATATATGCCACTGGAATACGAGGCGGAAGTGACAATGGTACACAAAGTACCCTCCGCCACACACTGTGAGGTGCATTGCATACTATGCAAGTACCAAAAGCCAAATTTTTTAACAAACCGACAAAAATAGTTTCAATGTTCATCAAATCGAATAATTCTTGATCTTTAATGAACACTAGATAATGAATCGTGTGTCCAAATCACTACAATATTATAACAATAATATCGACATTTCCGCTTGGTGGTTATTCGTCGATTTCGTTCACTGAATGAACATCCTTAGTACACATTAAAGTTCAGGGAACTCATGTACAAGGCACTGTTTTTTAACAGCTAAGATATACAAAATGACCTGTGAGGTCTGCATTACAAGTTTAATTCAATGCTTGATCTCTGCTAATAACGATGAAATAAAATGAGAAAACTGAAATATTATCATATTATTTATTTAGCCTTCAGTGATTTTGTGAATAAATTCTCTTCACAGTCCCAGTCACCATCACGAAACGTAAACACTGATCACGTGGGCACCCTCCCACCACAACTCAAGACAGTTCTGCGCATGCGCGAATCTGGCAGCTTGAGCGCACCAGAAATATTTTTCCAGGTAGGAAGTAGATCAAGATGAAATAGGAGATATTATACTGAGAGATGAATTTGACAGAGCCCTGAAAGACCTAGGTCGGAACAAGGCCCCAGGAGTAGATGACATACCCTCAGAGCTACTAAAGTCTCTGGGAGAGCCAGCCATGACAAAACTATTTGAACTGGTGTGTAGGATGTACGAGACAGGCGAAATACCCTCAGACTTTAAGAAAAATGTAATAATCCCCATTCCAAAGAAATCAGGCGCAGACAGGTGTGAAAATTACAGAACCATCAGTTTGATAAGTCGTGGTTGCAAAATTTTAACACGAATTATCTACAGGAGAATGGAAAAGCTGGTAGAAGCTGACCTAGGGGAAGATCAGTTTGGATTCAGGAGGAACGTAGGAACACGGGAGGCAATACTCACTTTACGGCTTATCTTAGAAGATAGATTAAGGAAAGGCAAATCTACATTTTTAGCCTTTGTAGATTTGGAGAAAGCGTTTGACAATGTTGACTGGACTACACTCTTTCAAATTTTGAAGTCAGCAGGGGTAAAATACAGGGAAAGGAGAGTTATCTACAACTTGTACAAAAGCCAGACCGCAGTTATTAGACTCGAAGGGCATGAAAGGGAAGCATCAGTTGGGAAGGGAGTAAGACAGGGTTGTAGCCTTTCTCCGATGTTATTCAATTTGTACATTGAGCAGGCGATGAAGGAAAGCAAGGAAAAATTTGGAATAGGGATTAAAGTTCAGGGGGAAGAAATAAAAACATTGCGTTTTGCTGATGACATTGTAATTCTGTCAGAGACAGCGAAGGACCTGGAAGAGCAGTTGAATGGAATGGACAGTGTGTTGAAGAGAGCGTACAAAATGAACATTAACAAGAGCAAAACAAAAATAATGGAATGCGGTCTTAGAAAATCAGGCGATGGTGAAGGAATTAGATTAGGTAACGAAACAATGAAGGTAGTAGATGAGTTTTGTTACTTGGGTAGTAAAATAACATGCGATGGTCGCAGTACAGAGGATATAAAATGCAGAATGGCAATGGGAAGAAAAGCATTTTTGAAAAAGAGAAATTTGCTAACATCGAATATTAATTTAAGTGTAAGGAAGTCTTTTCTGAAGGCATTTGTGTGGAGTGTTGCCTTGTACGGGAGTGAAACATGGACGATAAGCAGTGCGGACAGGAAGAGAATAGAGGCTTTTGAAATGTGGTGCTACAGAAGAATGCTGAAGATTAGGTGGGTAGATCACATAACTAATGAAGAGGTACTGAACAGAATTGGCGAGAAAAGGAGTTTTTGGCATACCCTGACTAAAAGAAGGGATCGCTTGGTAGGACACATTCTTAGACATCGAGGAATCGTAAATTTAGCATTGGAGGGAAGTGTGTGGGGTAAAAATCGCAGAGGGAGGCCAAGAGACGCGTATAGTAAGCAGATTCAAATAGATGTGGGTTGTCGTTCTTATGAGGAGATGAAAAGGCTTGCTCAGGATAGAGTAGGGTGGAGAGCTGCATCAAACCAGTCTCCGGACTGAAGACCATAACAACAACAACAGAATCTGGTAGCTTGCGGTTGCTGCTTAAACAGCAAAAATCCACTCGGCAACTAGCCAGAAGCGGGAGAAGGCGCTGCTTGAACTTAATTTCAGCTCTGCGCATGCGCGAGTAGCTCGCTAGCAGCTGCTTAAACGAGCCTATGATGTGACAGGTTTTCATCCACCGCATTACATTTGATTTAATATTTATTGAATTTCATGTTGTACACTTGTATAATTCTGCAGGCGTATATCCATTTCTATAGTGCTGTATGTCTGTAAAATCTGATGTGAATACAGTTAGTAGTAAAGAAGTAATAGATTAAAACTTGGTGCATGATGTGGCGGTTTTCCATGAACGTTACTGCCTATGTGCTCATATCTCATGAACTAAGTGTCGTACTGTGATACATTCAGCTGTATGTGTGTATACTGTCTGTAAAATTTCTTGCGAGTACAATTTGTAGCGCAAAAATTATAAATTTTAACGTCATACTGAATAACGTAGTTTTTAGTCCATGAACATCGGAAAAGTAGTAAGCGAGAATCTTTTTTCCTTTCATCATTTTACTGTGTACGTCAGCGAGAAAAAATATATTTCATGTTTGAAATTATCTTGAAAGTTTGTTGCAAGTCACTAAGTAGTCACATTCTCATGAATAAAGAAAGTCTCATCGCATTATGTGGCAGTTTTTTCCGATTCCTATTGTTTATTATGTCATATCTTCTGAACAATGTGTTGTATGTGATTGTTAACCCAGCAGCAACTGTCACCTCACGGTAAGGAATATGTGTATCAAATTTAGTTGAATCGGTCCAGTGGTTTAGGAGGAAATGTGCAACATAATCGCGTGATGTAGAAGTTTTTCTCCCATCTCATTGTTTATGACGTCATATCTCGTGAACTGTGTGTTGCACTTGATCCTTCTTACAAATTACGGCGGCCATCCTCATGGATTGGAGCTTACGTGTGCATCATTTCACATAGATTGGAACAAAGCTGTAGATCTGTATGAAACACGCACATACAAACACTCTGCCTTATATAAAAACATTATCGGCATTAAGAGCCGCCTCTGGATCATTTTCCCAGTCGGTTAGGTTTTATATCCCACTTCTGAGTATGGCATAACATCTTCAGTATATGTGGGGTGTTGAGCACAGTAATTAGATCCTCACTGTATTTAATCTGTCTTGCATTCCACTCACTGCTGTGTTCTTTGCTAAAAGATCGACCTCATTTCTTAAATTCTCGTCATACGCCTTGGTCAATAGAAATTGCACTTCTCTCTCTTTTTTCCCTCGTTGTTGTCATACAATATAGCCAATAACAATGCCTCTTTCTGGCGCCTGGACTGACTATTTTCGGTAGGCTAAATATTTTTTGTTGACAGTACAATGTTACTGAAAAGTCATTTACCACTAGACAATGTAAACTTTTTGCAGTTCTGAAGAAAGACCCATAAACCGTACAGTCGATTGAAATTGAGATTAATAATTCATTGCCGGCCGCTGTGGCCGAGGTGACAGGCGCTCCAGTCACGGTCAGCACGACCACTACGGTCGGGGGTTCGAATCCCCCCTCGGGCATGGATATTTGTGCCGTCCTAGTTCGTAAGTAGTTGATAAGTAGTTTGTAAGTTTAGGGACTGATGACCCCGTAGTTAAGTCCCATAAGCTTAACAAACATTTGAATAATTCATTAATTGATAAATCGGTCGTTAAATTTTCGCCCTGTTCTTAAATGGTAGACCAGACGTTAAAATCTCGTCTTACCAGTCTGTTTTAAATTTTTCGTCAGTTCCTGAAATCACTAGATAAGAAGGTATGAATAGTTCCTTTACTAAGAGCGCGGAGGGTTTCTCTGCATACTCTTCCCTATCGAATAACTCCGCGTCTAAAGATATGACCATGTCGTTAAACTCTGACCTTCCTTATCTCTCTAATGACTTGTATGTCCGGGACATTTAGACCCTACAGATTGGTCTCCAGAGCTATCGGTTACTGCGGCAGGTGCTTCGTCGATCTCCTGGACTTACCGTTCTCTGTGGCGCCCCATCCCGCCACGGTCACCTTGAGGCCGGTGTAGTTCTTGTAGGCGATGTCACCCAACGGCAGGCAGATCGGGCTCACGTACGCTGAAACACACGCCACAGATTTCACCACATCACATAGTTCAGGGAAATAGTAATGACTGCCATACATCTTAAAGACAAACGTGAAGCAATTAATTAAAATTTGTGGTGCGGCCGGGAATCAAACCCGGACCTCCATGCTTACTAGGCAGGCGTCTTACCGTTAGACCACCGCACCTCTAACGGCTAAGGCGCCACGGAATAGTCTAAGCACGATTTTCCTCCACGTCACAAATTTTAATTCTGCTTCTGTGTTCCATATATAATTGTCACTACTGCCAAGGCTCTCCATACAGCGGAATAGCACCTCGGCTATGGACATAGTGCAACATTCCTGCTAAGATGATATAAATATCAATTTAAATATAAATTTGGTAACCCTGAGATGGGTTTTCGTCTCGATTATGTCCAAGACATTAAAGACAAACGTGAAGCAATGAATGAAAATTTGTGACGTGGAGGGAAATCGTGCCTAGACTATTCCGAGACGCCTTAGCTGTTAGAGGTGTGGTGGTCTAACTAGCCAGGCGACGTGACTCAGTGGGCCTGATCAGAGATCTCTACACCCTCTGTAAAAAAAAAAAAAAAAAAAAAAAAAAAAAAAAAAAAAAAAAAAAAAGGGCTGAGCCATGAACTCATCGAACAAGAACTAACAAACACGATCAGCGTCCGCAACGAAGAGAACAACCCATAGAGAGGGAGAGGGGGGGGGGGGGTAATACGTCTGTCTAGTAAGCATGGAGATCCGTGTTCGAATCCCGTACGCACCACAAATTTTAATTCATTGCTTCACGTTTGTCTTTGATGTCTTGGACATATTCGAGACGAAAAACCGTTTCAGGGTTTCTCAATCTGTATTTAAATTGATATTTATATGTCCCACTACGTCCATTGCCGAGGTGCTATTCCGCTGTATGGAGAGCCTTGGCAGTAGTGACAATTATATATGGAACACAGAAGCAGAATTAAAATTTGTGACGTGGAGGAAAATCGTGCTTAGACTATTCCGTGGCGCCTTAGCCGTTAGAGGTGCGGTGGTCTAACGGTAAGACGCCTGCCTAGTAAGCATGGAGGTCCGGGTTTGTTTCCCGGCCGCACCACAAATTTTATTTCATTGCTCCACGTTTGTCTTTAATGTCTTGGACATATTCGAGACGAAAAACCGTCTCAGGGTTTCTCAGTCTATATCTAAATTGATATTTATGCCATACATCTGTTTTTCAGAAGGGCACAGTATAGCCGTATGTGTTACTTCATTTTGTGACTTTTTATTAGTTATTCCATAAATGATCTAATCAGATTCTACCGAAAAATTGTGGAAGTAGTAAGTTTACAGACACAATATTGGTTCCAAAATATACTTTTATTGATAACGCGTTTTGACTTAGTGGAGAATTTTAAGATTATCTACAGGGATAGCAACAAATAAGCAAAAAATAGGGTATGGCCCTAACACACTGGACTACAAAATCTGAAATGATTGATACTGTCCTTAAAAATATTTTCTTCATATCGTAAAGAAAACTTAAAAGGACTTCGTGTTACAATGAAGCGCGCATCAGATTAGTTAAAACAGGTGAAGGCCAGGTCAAGAACCACATCAACATAAAAATACTGAACAAGTAATCAGATTGAGAGGAGCATTACATAAGGGAGAAGCATGTTAGTGGGTCACGGTGGTAGGAACACACAAAAGTGAATACACATTTTAACAATAAAACGAAGTTGTCACCAAAACTCTACTGCAGGACGATCAAGCCGAGAAATCTTGAGTTCAAAAAGTTTAAGGGGGCACAAAGATGGCGCACAAAGCATTTACAGCACAGTTAAAACATTTTATACTTGCTAAGACGTGTCAGAATGGTTTAATCATTGTGACTAATTGGAATTAAGCGGTGATAAACACAAACAACAGATCTAAGTTACTTGGAGCGAAAAATTAAGCTAGTCAAAATACGTACAAATAAATAATAGCAACATATATCTATGTAAAACTGAGATAACCATCGGAGGTGGACGACCTCTGAATATACGTCGTACAGTCAAGAAGTTCTGAGACTGGTCGCATGACTGCCCTTTGGTGCACTAAAGCGCATATGTGACGTCATGGTACGGTACCGTGTCAGTTAGTCTCTCGTCCCTGCAAGAGGCAATTAGGTGCATGCACTGGAAGCAGACGTTGTTGTGACTATGAGATGATTGCGCCAAACGGACATGTCACAGTTTGAACAACGTGCAAACATCAATTTCTCCCAGAAATTAACAAAACTGCTGCCGAAACGTTTGTAATGATGCAGTAGGTATACGGTGAGGACGCATTGAGTCGCAGTGTTGTGTTTAGGTGGCGCAGTATAGCGTTAGCAGAGCCTGTTCTGTTGATGGAGCGAATGGAGTGGTCTGCTGCTTGGTTCCTTCATCTTCGGAATGAAATCAAAGTCACAAGGACTTAATTCCGGGGAGTACTGTGGATGGCACAGTACTTCCCAGTCCCATCGATCGAACAGAGAAGATCGTGCAAACTGATGGATGCTTTGCTTAGAAAGTGTTGCCGCTTCTTTGGTAAAGCTGGTCGCTGGTGATACTCCATAAACGACCAACAAGACTGAGCACTGATGACGTGAAGGAACGTAATGCGTTAGGATAACATGATCACATTCGTACACGATAATCACCATAACTTTCGACATTCGCGGCGGCACATAATGATATCATTCGTTGGATTGGCGTTTCAGTTTTGGCTCGTACGATGTGGCCCATCTCTCATCCAGTGCTATGATAATGAGTAAGAATGCCCCTCCTTAGTGCTCATAGCAGCGTCGTAACGCATCTATTTCTGCATTTCCGTCAATTCATGCGGAACCCATCGTGATGCAATTTTTCGCACGCCCTGGCATTCCTTCAGAATGCGAAGCACAGTTGTATGCGCTAATCCGGTTTCGTGGGCGAGCTCATGAATCGTCTGGCGTCGATCACTGTCCACTAACGCGGCAACAGAGACGCCAGGGGCAATCTGCTCGATGGATGTCTGCCACAGTTTGCCGACCTTCGTTAAAGGCTTTTACCCAACGTGCCACTGTTCTATACGGCAATGCCGAAGCCTCGCACGCCTTGATGATACTGTCTTGCTGTACGGCTTCTGGCACATTCAATCTTGATCCAACACCGTTGTTCCTGTTTAGAAAACATAGTGACACCGCTACGTCAGACCGCTCGCTCACAATTGACTGTTGTTCCTACGATTGTGTGCACGCCAGTGACGTGGGACGGGCGTGTCCATTTGCTTGGAGGTAAGGTAAGTATGTCAACAACGTATGCGACAATAGTAGATTCGATTGCATAGTTTCTCCAGAGCAGTGTTGCCAGTAGTTATGTTGCAATACTCGCATTGTTCAATAAAACAATTATAACTAAAACTAATAATATGCTAAAAGTTCAAAGGTTTAAAATGTTCAATCAAAAAGTAGTAAAACACAAAACCCATTGTGAAGTCGGACTTGATTTACTGCAGTAAATATTTTTAAAACTGACACAATAAAATCATTGTAACATTGCATGCTACTAATTAACCGATCGCATAGCAATTACTCTTGAACTATAAGCAAAAGCATCACATACTACTCGAAATGTAGCTTTCTTTCAGAACAGCTTGATCATGTTGTTGCAGTGAACTGATTACAGATGATTGCGTGAAGGTTGATGATAGCTTTGCGACTGTGGAGTTACTTTTATCAAGGCCTTTCTTGCATTGGGGAAAGGGGTGCCAGGAGAAAATATTTACATCTCACAGAAAGGAACAATTTGTCGTTTTCTGTAAGTCGCCTTTACGGTTCGTGCTTTCTCAGTTTACTTTCACCGCTCACTATTTCCGTCTTTCTTTATTCCTTGGGAACACAAGCATCATATTGTGGTGTCGCACAAGTCTGAAATGCGCGCCACGTACTTCCGCCGCGCGCCGCCATGCAAGCACGGCGCGGCGTTCTTACGACGTCAGCCACGAGCGCCCTCTGCTGCAACTCCGCTCGTGGCCATCACTGAACTCTATCGGCCACTTGGCAATAGGAGAGGCACTAGACAAGACTCTCATCAATAGGCAGGCCTCTATCTAGTTCACTATGTATCTGCATTCCACTAGTCTACATCAAGTATTGTAATATTTCTAGGAAATATACATCTTTTATACTATAGCTTAATGTTTCTAGTTTCTGCTGTCCCACTGACTGGTCACCTCAGACTCCGTACCCTCACGTGCGTGCATCCTACTTCCCTGTGTCGGTCTCTCTCCACTCGGCCACCGACATCTAAGACAACCGGCGGCGACGAGACATAAAACATATAGCCAATTTCACTTCGGTTCTTACATTGAAAAGCAGAGTTAATGATTGTGTAATCGACATTATTAGTTACACTCATTAAATCACTTCAAATCAAATTCATGTAAACTGAAGTGTTTCAATTTATTACTGCATGAAATACGAACTTTCTAATGAAATACCCTCATATTTACTATCAAAAAACATAAGCATCAAATTATTCTTGACAACCAATTTTTCAATAATTAAATTCAATATTCTCTGCACTATAGGCCTAATAATTTCCCTCGTAAGTAACTGTTGTCAGTGTTTCGACGACTCCGCAACTGACGTCAGTGCACGACTTGCTCTATCTGATACCTCCTGCCTCGGTAACCTTCTCAAGAAATGACTGCACGCCTGCAAGCTCTCCTGCCTGTTAATAGCTTGTTTGTTCCTGTCCGTCGGCTCAGGGCCTCAGGTACTTGTCAGTACAATACAGCCGTATGCTGCAACGTCTTAATGGGACGCTCGGCGCATCCAAACATCCGGTAAGCACGCGCATTAATGAGCAGTTAGGACAGCAGACGCCACCAGCATTAAGGACGCTCATCTCACACTCGATAATCCTACGTCTTCCTCCGCCCCCATCATCCCTTTCTGCAATTCTACAACTCTCTTTGAAGCATACCAACTTCTCAATAAAGTCCATGTCCAAGTCAAATTTCCCTGAAGTTTGTTACAGCGCATTCTGTATAATAACACTGTCCGCATAATACTACCTACACAAAAGGTTAACACACATAGATGCAAATAGAAATTGTTAACTACACATATCAAGCAATAAATTAGAAAAGAATATAGACGATAGATCATACTTATGGCAAAAACTGAACAGGTGAAAGTATACCTGAACATAGAAAGAAACTTTCCAGTAATCGTGGGTCTCTAAGCGACCCGTTAAAGCGATTTTAGTGAATTTGCAGTCACCAGCCACCTCTGACTTCACAATGAAGTATTGCCCGAATTATTTTGAATGCATTTAAAGTGTAAAGTTCTCAATTAATTCAACATATAATTGGGCTTAAATTTCATACAAGTTCTATGTTAAGATATATAACGCTAAAAGTTATAAACGCTACAATTTACTGCACACCCGTATCTCTTAAAGAAGGAAGGAAGGAAGCTTAGGGTTTAACGTCCCGTCGACAGCGTGCTCATTAGCGACGGAGCTTATGCTCGGATTTTTGGGGAAGTATATGGGAGGAAATCGGCCATGCCCTTTGAAAGGAACCATCCCGGCATTTGTCTGGAGTTATTTAGGGAAATCACGGAAAACCTACATCTGGATGGCCGGAGGTGGATTTGAACCACCATCCTTCCGATGTCGTACCTCTTAAAGTAGGTGCACCATTTGACTGCACTGAGTTACGAAATATTTTTCAAAAACCCGGATCACCTCGAAAATCTTGACACTAAAGCCAAATGGTGTTTTTTTTTTTTTTTTTTTTTTTTTTTTTTTGCCACAGCTTATATAAGAAAGATATATGTCGAAATCATACTTAACAGTTTCGAATAAATTTAATGCACACAATTTAGAATAACAACTTGGGAACTAACTTTAAATTATTTGTCCGTAGTAAAGCATTAAACTGCCATATGTGCAAAGGTTCCGTATATTTCTCCTGTTAACGGACGTAGTGGAACTACTATCATTCTTTAGACACTGAAATAAACGCTTTATGTAAGTGAGATGCAGTTTATTGCCGTTATATTTATGAAGGTATCAGATTTTCTCATTTACGTCATTGTGTCACTATTGTTTTCATGTATAATTACTAAGAAAAAATCATAAATCAAATTAGTTCGTTCGTTATACGGGCACCTGTTGTTTACTTAATTATGCTGACGACAATATTTAAGTTACTTAATTGTAATAGTGCTCCTGAACCACGGTACTGTTGATTAAATTCCAGATTGAAAAACTTTACATCCTTTCTACACGTAAACTTTCAGGTGACGTACAGTCCGATTACTTTCTATAATCATACACAGTCACGAACAATTTCAAATGCTATCAAAAGTACAGTCTTCTACGGTCAAATTGTTGTTTGAACTAAGATGTCTAATTATACATATTTGTATGACTTAGCCGCTTTGAGCATTGAAACAATACAACAGGTGCACTCGGGAACTGGGCAAGAATCCCGACTTGGCGTTTATTGTAAACGCTCACCTTAACCACTTAACACGCTTCTCGCCCGATCCAAAGTCCCAAATACTGCTCACTGTTACGGTGTTGTAGCCCCGATGATTTTCCCATTACTCACAGCATCACTGTGTCCCCCAAGTGCATCTTACTGCATGTCTATGCAATTACAGGTTGCAACGCGTTTAACTCTAGATAGCAATGTATGCGTTATATTAAAAATATGTACACACATCAGTGTATTGGTTGTTTTGTTTCTCTGCTCCTTATAGTTTTCCCGCAAACAAGCCATGAACTTCACGAACTGTTACTTTCTGCCTGTCAGTATAGACTAACCATTTTGCATCCAAGTCAATGAGGAAGTCTTACAGAGAAATGAGACATTGACTGTGAAGGAATATGAGTACGACATCTCAATCTCCAGTAAGGCTCATTTCAAAATGTTGTGCAAACAATTGTTACAGGAAACGTACTAGCTGTGGACTCACCAGCTGCATCAGGAGAGCGATAGAAAATGAAGTCAACCTTCTATGGGATGTATGTATATAAACGCAGGCAGAATTGTCATGGAAAAGTTCTTCCTTTGGTATACCTCAACCACCTCATTTATGTATGCACTTTGTAAAACATGCTGTGTTTTACAACATGAAATTGAAACCAAAAACTGTTAAAAATCCAATGGGATGACTGTGATATACATTGTTGACTCCTACATAGGGATAAATGATCTTGAAAACAGAATAAGAGGTATCAGAGCTTGGACAGATGTACCGTTTATTCCCGCATGATATTCTAGAATGGAATGATACAAGAAGAATGGTGTGAAAATGATTCGATCAACCCTCTGCCATGCATTGTGATTTGCACAGTAGCGATGTACAAAACATTCAGTCGCCTCTTGGAGAGTCAAGGAAAATCTGCTGTTCAATATTCTTGCCTTCCTATGAGCAGGGGTGGGGGAGGACCTTATATAGTTTCAGTCGCTCAATACGTACATTAATACGATTTACATAAGTCACAACTTTGTTCTGAAGTTGTAATCTTTCCGTAAATAAAAACTATATTCATGGCCGACGTAAACTGTGTAAGCCACCTACGCGTCCGGCCAAATACAGGTCGGGATACAATAGTCCTCTTACGGCGATTCCATCTGCTCTTCAACGTCTTCCTCCGAACAGGATACCATACGTACATCGCTGTCCTTCATCACTGGTCTGCATGTCCTCCTTTAAATACGAATAATGACGGATATGACAGCATGAATTACCCTAAGATGGGAAATCATTGAAATAACAAAGCAAATTCATTACAATTCGTAATAGGACAAGCCTCGCTCTTTGTCGAAACAAAAAATAGGTCTTCGTACTTTTACTACGCTGAACTTCGAAAACACCATCAAATGTACTAAATAACCATAATATCTTGTTACGTCTATTGTCCAAACTGTATTTATGTATATGTGTAGATGGGTAACATTATCAACAGCAAAAGGTTCTTCACCAACACAATATTCCTGTAAAATCATTGTACTCTGTAATCTATGCAGAAATATGTTCTTACCACACACAGCTGTACAGTCCACTGTAATAAAGAAAACCTGACATGAGGGAAGACGTATCTTCGGAGACAAATGTTATAGAGCAGATGGAATCGCCGTAAGAGGACTATTGTATCCCGACCTGTATTTGGCCGGATTTGTAGATGGCGTACACAATTTACGTCGGTCGAGAATATAGTTTTTAATTACGGAAAGATTATAACTTCAGAACAATTTGATCAAAATGCAAGAATCTTGCCCTGTTTAGGAAGTGTGATATTACTGACGGATTTAAGTTTTTGCAAATAAGTATGATTCTCTAAATATTAACGAAGTTGTGACTTATACAAGTTATATCGCATTAATGTACGTATTGAGTCGCGGCGGAACGGTCGAGCGCATTGAGGCGCTATGCTACGATGCTCGAGGCCGTTACGCGTCGGGGGTTCGAATTCCCCCTCGGGCATGAATGTTTGTGCCGTCTTTAGTATAAGCTAGATCATATGTAGTTTGTACGTTTAGGGACAGATGACACTGCAATTATATCCCTTAAGCTTCACAAAAAATTGAACATTTGTACGTGTTGAGACACTGACATAGGATAAGGACGGTAACTAACATTATTTTGAAGAACAAAGTGCAATTCAAAAGGATAGTGTTGATGGACGAACAAAATTAATTACGTCATAATCAACAAATTTTCCATGAAAAAAATACAGATATAAGTTTGTAACGTATTCTAAACCAGAAACAAGTTCTGATATTAATAAGTTATCGATTGGACTAACCAAGAAACCTGTGTAAAGGAAAAATAAACTTTTACATAGGTTTATTCTTCTTCCATCATTCCTCCCGGGTCTGAATTTGCTTTCATTTCTACATCTACATGGATTCTCTCAAGTCATATTGAAGTGCACGCCAGAGGGTTCATCGAACCATTTTCATGATATTTCTCTGTAGTTCCATTCTCTAATAGCTCGCGTGAAAAAGGAACACCTAAATCTTTCCATTTTCGATCTGATTTCTCTTATTTTATTATGATGGTCATGTTTCCCTATGCAGGTGGGGCCTAACAGCATACGTGCAGATTCTGTAGAGAAAGTTAGTGAAAGAAATTTCGCAAACAGATCTCGAAGCAACATATAACGCCTTTCTTTTAATGATCTCCACCCCAACTCGTGTTTCGTGACACCATCTCCTCTATATCGCAGTAATGCAAAACGAGCTGCCCTTCTCTGAATTTTCTCTAAACCGACCGTCAGTCCCACAATGTCCAGCAAAAGGAGGAACAAGTTTCCCCTCCCTTTTGTATCCTCTCTCCTCTTCCTCCCTCCCCCCCCCCCCCTCCCGGGGACTGATGACCTTAGCAGTTTGGTCCCACTGTTCGAAACAATCAAACAAACAATATAGGTTTACAAATTTCAAGTGATGAAGTTAACGCAAATAATAACATTAAAAGGGAGGCAAACATGTATCTTATGTAATCCGTACCCGTGTATGTGTGACTTCATGTAAAAAGAAAGAGAAGGTTACTTTCTGAATAAAGGTTTTTGTATTGCAGCTATTGTATACGTTGAAATTTTTCTATAATAACTGACAAGGAGACCCATGGGTATCGGATTTTAGAATTTTTTGATTTTTATGGTATGTGAAGTTCAGAACTTTAATACCTATTACCGAAAGCCATTCGACGCAACTCAAAAACTCTCGAGAGAATCGACTTTAAAGTTTTGCAAAGTACCCTTAAGTAGCAATAATTATAATATTTACAACACCTGTCTGTGTAGCTCAGGTGGTAGCGTTCTGGCGTCTCAGCCATAGAATTGGGGGGTTCGAATCCCCTGTGACAGATATTTGTTTAGTATTCGAGTTCAGTTATATAAAACATTTTGGGGTCTTTAATTGCACGTGTTGTGTCAGTGTTTCTTTGTGTGTATGCAGACGAGCTTAAAATCTTGTAGTCACGTAAAACGACTGTTGTGTAGATTAGCTGGTTGGAACGCCATTAGTAGATATGGAGATGACTTTCCCTGAAAAAGTGTGGTAGCTCTTCACCAATTGAAGAATCAAAGACCGTCGTCATCTAATAGTGAAGCCAATATGAAAAAATGTAATTTACATTTTTTTTTATTGAAACCGTCATTATTAACAACCTTATATTACATATATAAAATTACGATTAAACAAAAGTACGTGCACTTTTTGTAAAAAGTACCATTAGATATTAAAATTGTATAAAGTATTCGAACACAATGGGAAAAAAAAACAACAACCTATCACAGCAGGTTGAGAACCACCGATCCTACGGTTGTCAGACCAGAACGCTACCGCCTGAGCTATACCGACAGATGATAAAGCTTATTTAATGAGTAGTAGTAAAGCTTACTTGCAAAACTTCAAAGTCGATTTTCTCGAGAATTTTTGAGAGTTGCGTCGAATGGCTTTGGCTGATTGCTATGTGAGTTCTGAACTTCACGTACCATAAAAAAAAAAAAAAAAAAAAAAAAAAAAAAAAAAAAAAATTCTTAAAATCGATTACCCATGTGGTCTCCTTGTGAGACAACATCCGCCACTACGCAGACGAGCTCCGTCTTCAATTCCTGCACTCTAATACACAAGCTAAGCAACAAGGGTGCTAAAAAGAGATTGTCGTTTATGCGTGATTTGCAAGGGACCACAACCGAGACGAGCCGAGACGGCTCTCGGGAGGACGACGGGCATCTGCAGGCACGTCGGAGGTGTAGCGTAGTCTTGTGTATTTCGCGAACGAACTAGTTCGGAAGAGCGCTCCCACAGGCGGACTACGCGAACTAGTTCGCAGATCCCTCCCCTCTTAACTCGTCCGCTCCCATTCCGAAGACTGGCGGGTAACAACGAGAGGACGCGAGAGCGCGCAGAATCGCGTGATTCCCTTCTGCCAGTTGCCGTCATTTCGGGCTGATATGCAGCTCACCTGTAGTTTTAGTAGCGGTAGCAAAAACCAAAACAAGCGGACGAACTAAAAAGAGCGACCTGCGAACTAAAAGGAGAGCTATCAGTCGCGAACTAAAATATGCTTGATAGGTCGCGAACTAAAATATGCGCGATAGGTCGTGAACTAAAATATGAGTGATAGGTCGAGAAGTAAAATATGCGCGATAGGTCGCGAATAGAATTAAAAATCAAGTGTTTGCCTTCTACTGATGAGAGCCATTTCGAGGTTAGCGGCGGTCTAAAGCGTCTCGCTGCGGAGCGCGCGGTTGCTCTCCGTGGAGGTTCAAGTCCTCCCTGGGGCATGGGCGTGTGTATTGTCCTTAGGTTAGTTTACCTAGCTTTAAGTAGTTTGTAAGCTACGGACTGGTGACCACGCAGCCGGCCGCGGTGGTCGAGGGGACTGAGGCGCTCCAGTCACGGTCTGCACGGCCACTACGGTCGGGGGTTCGATTCCCCCCTCGGGTATGGATATTTTTGCCGTCCTTAGGATTTGCTAGTTCATAAGTAGTTTGTAAGATTAGGGACTGATGACCCCGTAGTTAAGTCCCATAAGCTTAACAAACATTTGAACAATTGAGGTTAGCGTCTGCCTGCTAGATTACATAGTTCAGTGCTACAAAATTTCTGCTTTGATGTATTCTGCACTCTGCTATATCTGACTAATCTGACTAATACCAAGATATAGAGGTAACTCTAAACTTAAAGGCGAGAAATAATCCACAAACTGTTTCTTTTGGTTTGCGTGATATCGTTAGCGGCACAAGCAGCAAGCGCATGAAGGAGCTAGGTGGGGGGACTTTCCCTCCACCTGCATGCGCAGACCACGCCGCTCAGCCGTCACTGGGAGCGGACGAACTAGTTCGCGGCAGAGCCGTGAACTAAAGTGTGCGCTCCCGATCGCGAACTCTTATGCGCAAGTCTAGTGTAGTGTCGGCAGGTACTCACGCGAGAAGCGCGCCTCGGCGTCTAGCCGGACGAGCGCCAGGTCGTGCCGGAACTTGGGCGAGTCGTACTGCGGGTGCACGGCGGTGGCCGCCACGCCGAAGTCCTGCACGGGCTCCGCGCACTGCACCGCGTCGCAGTCCGGGTCGGTCCGCGCGTCCACCTCGCCCAGCCGCACCGCCTTCCTGCAATCACACGTACAATCACACACATCCATCAACACAAAAATACCTGCAAATGGATATATAGGGTGAAGCGACAGTCGAGCACTCTGACTTCGCAGAGCGATTTCTCACATGCCAGTACTAAAAAAGAAACCCCATTTGTTCCACTGATTTCGTGAAATTGCCCAAACAGTTTATAACAGTGTGTGACATAAAAAAATGATAATGTTTTTATAATCATAAAGGTAGGTGAATTTTTATTATAGAGTATTCCAGGGAATAAGTAAACTTCAAGTACCAATTGAATTTGAGTCCAAATATTGTCGACCAACTGGGATTTATTTATTTTCAAACTAGTTTAAACCCGCGGCTCCGCTCGCGTGTTGATTGATTATGATAGATAATGCGCGAAACGTCCAATCGATTTTTTTAAAGAGATGTATTAAAAGAAATTTCTTTTTTACTGCTTTATTTATTTATTCTTATATTTCCCTACTCGTATGCTTATCCTTAAAGAGAAAGAGCTGAAGACATTGTAGCACGCATAGACCAAAGATATGGTTTGTTGCATCACGTTTCGCTGTATGTAACCTCCTTGCTATAGAGTCGCAAACGTCATCGCTGACCTTCAGTCCGAATTTTTTTATAATTTGACGAATTTCAACCACCATATCTTCCACCCCCTTATAGCTATCGGCATGTATGGTGTACAACGGGAAACTTCGGACAACAATAACACACAGACCATTCGTTTGCGTTCTGTTGTTTTCGCTGCAGAGCGAAATATTAACACACACACACACGCAGAATTTTATATACACCAATAACTTTCCATCTCATTATACTCCACCCTTTTATCATTATCAACCCTCAAGCAACAATGCAACCAATAAAACCATTTTCAAAGAGTAATTATTGTTCCGCATTTCATGTTATATTCTTCAAATTACAATGCCTAAAACCATCCTCAGGTATAAATTAGTAACTGTAAAAATATTTAAATCTCTGCGTCTTGTCATTCGGACGTGATAGGCGTACACCGAACAGACATTCACATTAATATATATAGAAAAATAGATATCCAATTGCTATAAAACCGTGCCTAAAGCCTTCCCCGGGTAGATATTAGTAACTGTACAAATTTTTAGCTCTTTATGTCTTGTGGTTCAGACGTGATAAACGTACACCGAACAGACATTCACATTTATAGATATAGATTTTCAAATGAAAAGTGTCCATTTCCGAATGTATGCTGCATCCAAACATTTTTATACTAGCACTTTCTTCTTTATTAATACGGACAGCAATTTAGGGTTGACCATTGTCAATATTTTACCCATGTTTTATTACTAATTTATCGGAAACTTCAACTTTGCATAAATAAACTCTACGTAAAAATCATAAGTCATTCCAGATTTTTCACTCCCTCTTCAGTACTGACGCATTAAATTGGTAGAATGGATAAATATCGCAACATGAATTGCCTGGGAGGGAAAGTCGGTTACAGTTGCGGTCGGATAGGGTATATAGTGTGTGGAGATCTAGGGATTGTGGGATGTGACTGTGAGTATAAGGGATTTGTGTTAAGAGGGGAAACAATACGATTATTCGAATCAAGTTTGCGGATGTTATAGGAAATGCGGATGTGTACGATACGGTCCAGGAGGGGATGCAATAATGAGATGGTAGAGGATCCACGTAGAAGACGGTAAATGGGTGCGCAAAACGACACGGATCGCATGGCGTTAGAAGGGTCTTGTAGAACGCGGGAGAGCAGCTCCACACTCGTCAGCAGTTAAATTTAACGTAGCAGTCAAATGAAAACGATATTATGGAAAAAGCAAATGTACCGTTTATTAATTCAAAATGAATTGCTATAGCTTAATTATTGTGAGACAAGGTTGACTACCTCCAATGCCCGCGATCACCTACGGAACTACGTATTAGCGTCCGCGCCTGACGGTGCAAGAGACGAATTTTGTCCGTTGCGCTGTCCGAGTTCATTCTTTGGTCGCGACGGGACGTCACGTCAGTCCACTACCGTGCAGGCTGAGGTACCGCAATGATGTCCAGTGTGTCATAGCAGTTCTCAAGCATCTCTCGTGGCGGTGGTAGTGTAATATTTATCACCTGGTTTTAATAAAACTATTTGCCGAAAACACTGAATTTTTGCACATCATATGGTCTGATATTTTCGCTTGACGAAGAATTTAATTCTTTTCCTTTCTCGTCATAATTACTGTGCTTCATTAAATTAAATTTCACATTATTTTATTCTGTTTATAGCATTTCATAAACTTTAAGTGAACTTTATCCATAACTAGCTGAAAACTCAATATTGCCCGGTTATTTATTTATTCCTACCTTGAGTTAGTATTTCTTCTCTTCCCTTTTGTCACTGTCCATATCCTCTCATCTCCTCCTCCTGTGTCGCAGCCCATCTCTTTCCTTCTCTATCTCCTCCTACTCTCTCGTTCTCCCTTCGCTTCATCATTCCATCGATTCCTACCCTCGTCTATAAAAATCGTGATCGGTGAAAAGGTGTCGAAGGTCATTCAGCCATTCACCGTATAAAACATTACGTAAACATTAATGTTCGTATTTGTTTTGAAGGTGAAGTGTTCAAAATTCCACCAATGTCGCTAAAAAACTGTAAATTTAATCGAAAGCCGTAAATACCCACCGCCATGCCCCGTGTGGAATTTTATGTTGACAGTGACCTTTCCTGACGGTAAGGAATGTGCTTACCAAAGATGGTTGACATCGTTCCAGTGGTTTAGGAGGCGATGTGCAGCATTGTTTATGACGTTCATATCTCCTAAACTATTTGTTGTACGTGACCCTTACAACCACAGTGACCTCTTGGTTGGTATGACATGTGTGTAACATTACATCAAGATTTTAATGGAACTGTAGATTTGTACGCAATACAAACACACGGACACTTTTATATGTAAAGAAGAAGATGGATCCACTACATCTACATTTACATGGGATACTCTGTAAATCACATTTAAGTGCCTGGCATAGGGTTCATCGAACCACTGTTATACTATTTATCTCTCATTCCGTTCTCGAATAGCGCGCGGGAAGAAAGAACACCCGAATCTCTCCGTTCGAGCTCTGATTTCTCGTATTTTATTCTGATGGTCATTTCTACCTATGTAAGTGGGAGTCCACAATATATTTTCGCATTCGGAGGAGAATGTTGGCCATTGGAGTTTCGTAAGTAGCCCACACCGCAGCGATAAGCGCCGTTGTTGTAATGATTCCCATCCCAGATCCTGTATCATTTCCGCAACGCTGTCTCCCGTGTATCGTAACAATACGAAACGAGCTGCCCTTCTTTGGACTCTTTCGATGTCGTCGGTCAAACCCACCTGATATGGACCCCACACTGGGCAGCAATACTCAAAAAAAAGGACAGACAAACGTAGTGGAAGCAGTTTCTTTAGTAGTTCTGTTGCATCTTTCAGCGTTCTGCCAATAAAACGCAGTCTCTGGTTCGTCTTTCCCACGACATTATCTACGTGTTCTTTCCAATTTAAGTCTGCAGTAATAGTAATTCCGACGTATTTTGTTGAGTTTACGGCCTTCACTTTTGATTGATTATCTTGTAAACAAAGTTTAACGGATTTCTTTTCGTACTCATGTGGACAACTTCACACTTATCATTATTTAGAGTCAATTGCCAATTTTTACACCATACTGATATCTTATTCAGATCATTCTGCAGTTGGTTTTGATCTTCAGATGATTTTACTAGACGGTAAATGACGGCGTCATCTGCAGTAGAATACCGTGGCTCATTTTTAAAAATACAGGATGTCCCATTTATCTTGGTGACCCAAAATATCTCTGCAACAACAACAGCTATTGTAAAACGACTTTCACCGGTATCAATCTAAGGCGTATTGCGATGCAACGAACGCCATTATTTATGTGATTTATCATGCTCTAAATTGCTTATGAAGTAATATAGGGTGTCCATTTAAAAACACACAAATTTGTGTTAAAAAACACATATGCTTTCGTTTTAGAAAGTTTCAAAATATTTACATTCATGAGTCCCTGCCTTACATCGATACCGGTGAAAATCGTTTTACAATAGCTGTTGTTGTTCCAGAGATTTATGGGTGGTCACGATAAATGAGACACCCTGTATATAGCGTACAGAATACGCTACTAGCCACAACTGGAGAGGTTTTACTTATCCCACGACCAACCTCGTGCCCATTTCAGGGGGTCATACAATCATTAACATCTCTCCATATTCCATATTTCATGCTGACGTGCAGTGTTTACATACAAACAAATTATGTAGAAAGTACTGTTTATCTACTTCTGAAACATCTGTATGTGCTGGAGTAACATGTTTCAGAAATATCAGTTGTTGGGAAGTGCATTCGTCACATTCTTTACACAAATATTTCGTATTTATCGATGCAACATTATGAAGAGAAGCTTCGCACTATGTTCGAACTCTTACGAGTATCTACGAAATACCGCCAGTAAAGGTGGCAGGCGCATCACCCCAGTAATGTGGGGATAGATAGAAAATGTGAGTTGAAGAAAGGCGTGCTAGGATGGTTCCTCCTTATGAGATGACGGATGCCGCAACTGCCTGGTGAGCAGGAGACCCGGGATGGAATCCTAGTCCAAATCTTTTTATCATTTACCATTGCTGTAGTTCAATGCCCACAAACAGATAATATCTTAACTTGCTTTGTATCTTGATTAATAACGCCTGCAGGATAAACATTTCGCTAACATATTTATAAAGGTAGTTGGTCTGTCTTTTGAACAGTGGGGAACTCCAAGACCAGTTCTTGGGCCGTATGAATAAGAAAGAACACATGCTCCAGAAAAAATACTCAGAGAAAAAGAATATTATCTGAGTAACTTCTCAATTTGGTATGAATAAAAATTTTGGAGCATATGTCCTGAGCAGGAAGTTCATTCTCGCTAGCTCCCCTCCTTCTTGAGTAAGTTCTCTGTGTCATGTCCGACACAGAACAGCTGTTCAATCGCATATTTCTTTAAACTAGCCCAATCAGGCAAATTATACACTAAGCAAATATGGAGTAAGCATCTACGTGTTCAGGAGGAACTGTACTATGTGTATTAGTTTGTTGTACAGCAGTATATTATTAAGACTAAATATAGACTTTTACGAGAATGTATTATTCTGATGATGTTACATAAATTTTCGTCATGCGAGAAACTGTTTTGTTATTGAAGTTGGGTTAGCACAATTTGCGAACGAAATTTCAAGACTGCATCACATTTACACATGTTTGAACGTGGACCGCTGTCAGAATTTTCTAACACGAATATGATAGCCAATGCTCTACTCATAAGCGATAGGCTACGAAATTTTGTTACTGTACAAGAAACTGACTGTTCGGTGTATAATTAATCAGTTATTAATTTTCCTGTCGTGTCTACTTACTTCTAAAATAACAGAAGTTACGTTAACTGATTCTTCCGTCGTTTCTTGGTAGAACTTCTTCATTATGAAGATTAAAATAAACAATTTTGTGTTTGTTCTACGGTTTTGTTTATTTTTGAATCGATTTTTGGTTTATTAGGCCATCATCAGACAAAACTGTAGAACAAACACAAAATTGTGTATTTTAATCTTCAATAGAAGTTACGATTACGAAGTCAGAAAAGGCATCTTCAATAGGCCAACCAGTTTGAGTAGACGAACAAGAGCAGTACACAAAACAATACGTCAGTATCCGGTATTCCAGCGATATTTATTTTGTGATATAGACTGAAATCATGGGATGCACTTTATTTGAAATTAACTTCATAAGACCCCATTTAAAAACATACAATATTATTTTGCTATGTAGCTGTTTAAAACTGTAAATATTCACTCCATACAACGGGTAAAACACGCAGCTGAATCCACTTGTGTTCCATTTCTCGTCACTATATAAAATGCTTGAAGTGTCACACTTATGATTTTTGTGAAAAAAGTGACTTGTCAACAAAATGTTTTAACTGGATAAACATTTTAGTTCCTCTCGTATTTCTACATACAAATCTACATACAAATGAACTATTTTTGCCATCTAAGAAACACAAATTATATTATTTTTATTATAAACTACAGTATAACGCAACACTGATAGACGTTACTCAGCTCGAAATATGCTAGAGAGCTCACTACAGAAAACGAAGATTGTTCTCCAGTCCCGAGGACCTTCTCTAGTTTTATTCATAGGAAATCAGAGAATGTTCTCTGTTTTGAGCGATATCCCCCGACCTTTCACTCATGCTGAGAACATACTCGGTTGAAGTATATGCTCTGACTCGCTTTATTCATATGTACCTGAGCATGTTCTCTGTAATCCAGAGTATAAAGTGATACTCTTTAAATTTATACGGCCCTTTAGCTATTACCGAACGAGATGGCGCAGTGGTAACACACTGGACTCGCATTCGGAAGGAAGGTGGTTCAAATCCATCCTTCGACCATCCAGATTTAGGTTTTCCGTGATGTCCCTACATCTACATCTACATACTCTGCAAATCACATTTAAGTGCCTGGCAGAGGGTTCATCGAACCACCATTATACTATTTATCTCCTATTCCATTCTCGAATAGCGCGCGGGAAGAAAGAACAACTGAATATCTCCGTTCGAGCTCTCATTTCTCGTATTTTATTCTGATGCTCATTTCTGCCAATGTAAGTGGGAGTCAACAATATATTTTCGCATTCGGAGGAGAATGTTGGCGATTGTAGTTTCGCAAGTAGCACAAGCCGCAGCGATAAGCGCCGTTGTTGTAATGATTCCCATCCCAGATCCTGTATCATTTCCGTAACGCTGTCCCCTATGTATCGTGACAATACGAAACGAGCTGCCCTTCTATGGACTCTTTTGATGTCCTCCATCAAACCCACCTGATAAGGATCCCAAACTGGGCAGCAATACTCCAAAAAATGGACGGACAAGCGTAGCGTATGCAGTTTCTTTTGTAGTTCTGTTGCATGTTTTAAGGGTTCTGCCAATAAAACGCAGTCTCTGGTTCGTCTTTCCCACGGCATTATCTACGTGTTCTTTCCCTAAATCACTCCAGGCAAATGCCGGGATGGTTCCTTTGTAAAGGGCACGGCCGATTTCCCTCCCCATCCTTAACTAAAAATCTGAGCGTGAGCTTCGTCTCTAACCCCTAAATTTCCCTCCTCCTCATTTAGCTACTGACTCGAAGGGAAATCCATGTCTGGTTGAGATTAATCAATGTCTTGTAGAGCGGAGCTATGATTTCAGCAGAAAGCGAGCGAGTAATGCGGCAGGGTAATGTCGCGTCCGGTGAACTGGGAAGGTGCAGGCTGTGTGTTCCGGCGATACTCACAGCTGGAAGTCCGAGGGCAGCGAGGTGACGCAGTGGGCCGCCGTGATGACGTAGCGACTGTTGATGAGCGCGCCGCCGCACCGGTACAGCGTCCGGCTGTGGCCCTTCACTGCAAGCAGAGCAAACACGTCACGTCACCACCAGCACGTCATCACTTTCTACCGGCCCGGCCAGTGGCGTTGGCACACTCACTCGAGGCGGGCGCCACAACAACAACTAGCTCAGCCCGGTCACGCTTCCCTGCGGTGCAATCTGATGTGAAATGAAAGGGAAAGTAAACAACAGTATTCTTACCAGCACTGACTCACAGGCAGAATCAACAATCTAATCACAATCCTGTTTCGTGTTTTTGCGTTTCTGTGGCTTCACTGAGTGAAAGAAAAGGAAGAAAAATTGTTTCCCTAGAAATTAGTTGTCTTTATATATAAAGCATTGTCCGTATGTTTGTTTGTTCCTTCCAATGTTTAGGCTATGAAATTTTGCACACGTAAGCTTCAATCCACGAGGACGGTCGCGAAAATGTTAAGATCACGTAAAACACATTGTTCACGAGATATGACGCCATAAACAACAGGATGGGCGGAAAAACTGCTGCATCAAACGACAGTGTTGGACATTTCCTCCCAAACCACTGGACCGATTCAACCAAATTTCGTGCACATATTCCTTACCGTGAGGTAACAATGCTAACGGGGTAAGAACTACATACGACACATGGTTCAGAAGATACAACGTCATAAACAATATAGTTGCAAGAAACTGCCATATAACGCGACAATATTTTATTCACACACTGTATGAGAATAACAGTACTTAGCGAATTGCAACAAACTTTAAACATAATTTCAAACCTTTATTGAACTTTTTCTCGCTGACAACCATAGCAAAATTATTGAAAGGAAAAAAAAAGTTTATCTCTTAGTAATTTTCCGCTGTTCATGGGCTAAAACTACGGCATTCGGTATGAGGTTACAATTTATAATTTCTACACTACAAATTGTAGCCGCAGGAAATTTTACAGACAGTATACACACATACAGCTGAATGTACCTTCTAAATTGCATCACAGTTCGACACGTAGTTCATGAGATATCAGCACATAAACAGTAACGTTCATAGAAATCCGCCCTATCATGCACCAAGTTTTTATAGCATCCGGTATCTTAGGGCCCGTTGTTTCTTTTCTTTTTTTTCCGATTAGATGACTCCTGCAGGTTCCGTTACCGGTGTAATAATATTTTATCATCACGTTATTCCAAGCCTTCAATAGAGTGAATAAATGGATAGTATCGTTCTGGTGCACGATGGTACACCTCCGCACATTGCAAAGCCAATGAAGCAGTTTCTCAAGAGCCACATCCGTCAAGGTCAAGGGACATCAATCATTGAGACTTCGGGCTGTGGGGTTATTTGAAAAGTGTTGTATTCAATGGCCAAATAGCGAATTTGGCCTAATTGAAGGCACGTATTACGCAATATGTTCAAAATGTGACCACTGATACACGGAGTTCTGTTTTGCTATTTTGGGACATGCTACTTATCAGTTTCAACAACTAGCGGAAAATGGTTAACAGCACGCTGAACACGACTTGCGCAAGTCCCGTGATAATTAACATTTGTTACATTACGTTCTTTTTCTTCGGTTTTTATCCCAAGGACAATTAAAAACCGAACCATGAAGTCCTTTTTCTGCGGTTTTTAGTCCAAGTACAAAAAGAGAACCATTACATGCTATTCTGCGGTTTTAGCCCAAGGAAGACCTTGCTGTGGTGGATGGACTTTCCACAAAGAGTACTACGAGTTGTGGATGACATGGACGTCAGTTTTCGTCATCCACTTTCCTTACGCCTCTTAAACCGCCATCTATTGATGAGGGTTGGAACTTAAATAGTGGCATCTATTTATTCACAAGCGATATGAGCACATGTTACTGTCCTTCAAATTAGTTACCAGCGTTGTGCAGAGCCCGTTTTCAGCGATGTGGAAGGCGTAGTATATCGTTAGCAGAGCCTGTTCTGTTGATGGTGCGAAGGAGCTGTCTACTGCCTGTCGAATCTCTGTAACAGTTCTGAAACGAATGCCACGAAGCGGTTCCTTCATCTTCGGAATCAAGTCAAAGTCACAAGGACTTAAGTCTGGGGAGTATGGTGGATGGTACAGTACCTCCTAGTCCCATCGACCGAACAGAGCAGCTACAGCTTGCGCTGTATCCACCCGCGCATTGTCGTGCAAAATGATGGGTGGGTGCAGCACAGAAAGTGTTGCCGCTTCTTTCACAAAGCTGGTGTAGGTGACGCTTCAAAAACAAATAGTAATACTGTGCATTGCTGTGGAGGAACATAATGCGTTAGGATAACACCATCACAGTGGTACATGAGAATTACTATAATTCTGACGCACTTGAAGACCTTGATGACACTGTCGTGCTGTACGATCTCTGGCACATTCAGTCTTGATCAAAATCCGTTGTTCCTGTTTCTATAACAGTGACACCGTTACGTTAAATCGCACGCTCGCAAGTGACTGTTTTTCCCCGGTTGTGCGCACGGCACTGGGGAGTCCATTTGCTCGGAGGTAAGGTCTAGCTATGTCAACAACGTGTGCTATCAGCGACATTCCCAGACATTCGTTTCTTATGAAAATGTTATTTACCCATTCCCTTGAAAACTCTTCGAAGTTTGTACAGTGCATTCCAAAAACCTGTAAAGAGGAAGATAACCCTCATTACAGCATTGTAGGTTTAGAGAAATCGTCTGCGTTTCTTCTAATTACAGAGTTATCCGGAATAAAAATATACAGAGAACAAAAGGTTATCTATAAGTGATAAGACCATAGCGCAATTATAAACTTCTAAAAACATTAAAGGGAAGTAGTTGTGGATAAGTGAGTGAGTCTTGCCTCTAAACTATTCCTCATATTATTTAATCTTTTTTTTCTAAACTTACAAACTACTTATGAACTTTTTACGAACTAGGAAGGCACAAATATCCATGCCCGAGGGGGGATTGGAACCCCCGACCGTAGTGGCCGTGCAGACTGTGACTGAAGCGCCTCAGTCCCCTCGGCCACCGCGGACGGCTTATTTAATCTGTTCATAGAGAAAAATACAAGTAGGATATAAAAGTTTTCAGGTTTGTCAACAGCATGCAGATCCGTGAAACTACAAAGTTACTTTGTAAACACTGAAGTGCCTGGCAAAGGGTTCTTTGAGCCGCGGCGGAATAGTCGTGCGCACTGAGGCGTGCGTACGACCTTTCCCTGTCGGAGGTTCGAGTCCTCCCTCGGGCATGGGTGTTTATGTTGTTCTTAGAATAAATTGGTTTACGTAATTTGTAAGTTTAGGTACCGATGAGCACTGTAGTTAGGTCCCATAACTTTACAAACACTTGAACATTTTGATTTTTAGGGTTCATGAACCACTTGTATACAATTTATCTACATCATTTGCATTCTGTAACAGTACGCGGAAAGAAATAATAGTACCTCCGTTGGAGCTCTCTTTCCCTATGTACATGAGAGTCAACAACGTATTTTCGCATTCGCAGGGGACTCAATGAACTAACTGCTCTAAATGTTTTTCATCGAATGCGTTTAGCAAAATTTCGGACGATTTTGACCCCATCGTCAAACATATATTTTCGTCAACAGATCAAGAGCAATTTGAAATCACTGCCTACTATAATTGTATGAGTCGGCTACGTGTGTGAAATTATACTCAAGGTTCTGTCTTTAGCTCTCCGCAACTGCAAATATTAATGCGATGGCTATGGTTTTTACACGTGCCTAGATTTATTGTCAGTTCTTTTTATAAGCAACAGTACTGCAGATTTTAAGCTAAAGACTGTTTTCTTTATAGGCTACTGTGAGTCTATGGAGTTTAAGAACCATTATATACAGTAGGCCTACTGGACCGAAAACAACAAAATATGATATCTAACAATGGAACATCTGGTTGGGAAAAAATATCTGTATCTATGAAAGACAAAGACGAATTGTGCATTACGTTCAATGTCTTGCCTCAGAAGGGGTTTAGAGAGAGAAAGTATTAGCTACAAATCATCTAACGATTAACTTCTATAAACAACAAAGGTAAACTGAACGCGAAGAATAATAAACTATAATTTGGTTTTGTGCCAATCGCTGTACGTCAATATAAAATGATGTATAGGCTGTCCAGAGATAAGACGAAGAAAGAACGATAACAGGAAAATATGTATACTAATTACCGTATTATAATGTACTTAGATGGAGTAAATATAATTTATTCTTAGAAATCTACTTCTGACTTATATAACTTCTGTGCGTCATACTATTTTGTGTCTAAGATCACAACATCGCTGTGAGCTGTAGTTATTTGTTTGTGCTTTATTCAAGAATGTATGATCCATCGGACTACGTCATTCTACAGAGAGAGAATCCCACACTCTTTGTTGTAAATGGTGAGTAATTTCTCTATATACCTTGAGTAATGGCCACTGATCATAAAATTAACTGTTAAATGGTATCTGAACTTTCAGTAGAAGTTTAACACACACAGTAACATAACAGAGCAATGAATGGTTTAGTTTGTAACATAATAGTACAATAACGCTTTTTATTATAAAAGGTGCTGTCATCTGACTGTCAGTAAAATAAAAGAAAGTGCTACACAATCCGGCAAATGCGATAGATTACACTGATTTCTTATTTAATCTTACTTACTACGAATATCTGGAGGGAAAATGAAACATCGCATTAAAGTTATTTCCAAAACACGCATTTTGAGACAAAGTATGTTGAGGGAAAGTACTTATAAGTGACATTTACATACAGTAAAATTTGTCAGATTATACTATCAGTTTTGCATCCTTGACATCGCTGTTCGCTGAAAGTTTGGGAAAAAAACAGTTATCATGAAGACAGACAAGTGTATAAAGCTATCTCAAGCTAATAGTAAGTTGATACTGTCGAAGGACACCATTCAAAAACATAACACAAACGAGAGAAAAAAAAAGGCGATCAAAGATTGCATCGTACACTTCAGAAGTCATGTAATATCTGTTGTGTATATTTTCAAACTTTTTATAAGTGAAGTGTAGATAGGTTAAATTTTACTTCCAATCTCGGCGACCTGCATTTATAATGTTGGCAAAGGATGCTGAATGCCGGCAATCGTGCGACGTTGTCATTACCCCATTGCGTGATAATGCAAATGTTTTTTCATGAAATCTTCGTTGCATTAGGGCGGCGAAAGTCAGGGACGCAGTCCGAGCGAGAGTTCACAAGTTTCTTAAGTTGGCAACGCAGTATGTTTCGTGCAGCTATCAGGGCTATTACATTTAAAGTGTGGACAGAGTCACATAACAAAAACCTGTCAATCATAGAGCAGAAAGAGCATTATTTATTTAATTGATTATTTCATTATTTATTTACTTCGTGGTGTGTACGAAACACTAATTAAGTGGTTCGGATTCATAATATTTCATCTTGGCAAAGATTTTCTACCTTGTTGGTGATGTTGCCAACATAATTACGCGGGGCCGCCGGGATGGGAAGTAAAAGTTTATGAAACTATGAATAAAGAGTATTGTTTGACCAGAGAAACGATGATAAAATAATTTAGTAAAATGTTCATATTTTAGTACGAGAACCGTGTGTGTGGACCATATGTCCCTTCGTTATCGACATTCTGAATGTGCAAGAAAAGAATTATCCGAATAGGCATGTGTGATAGTAGGTTAAGTTTTACTGTCATAATGTTGGCATCAAAATGTTCGCTTTACGAGGATATTTCTGTGACTGGGACGATCTAATATATAAAGCAGAGTGTCCGTATGTTTGTGTGTGTTGCATACAAATCTACAGTTTTGTTCCAATCTTTATGAAATTTTGTACACGAATGCTTCAATCTATGAGGACGGTCGCCGTAAGTGTTAGAATCACGTACGATACATAGTTTACGAGATATGACGTCATAAACAATGAGATGCGCGGAAAACTGCTGCATTTAGCGACAATACTGCTCATTTTCTCCTAAGCCACTGGACCGATTTCAACCAAATTCGGTAAACGCATTCCTTGCCGTGAGATACAATCGCTGCAGGGTTAAGAATCATATACGACATATGATTCAGAAGATATGGCGTCATAAACAATAGGATTTGCAAGAAACTGCCACAAATGCGGTGAGACCTAATAAATACGCTATGCGAGAATCAGAGTACTTAGCGACTTGCAACAAACTTTATACATAATTTCAAACTTTCATTAAACTTTCTCTCGCTGACAATCATAGCAAAATGATGAAAGGAAAAAAGTTTCTCGATTACTACTTTTCTGCTGTTTGCTGAGTAAAACTACGGGATTCGGTATGACGTTACAATTTATAATTTGTACACTACAAATTGTAGCCGCAGGAAATTTTACACACAGCATACACGCATATAGTTGAGTGTACCTTCTAAATTGCATCACAGTACGACAGGTAGTTCATGAGATATGAGCACATAAACAGTAACGTTCGTGCAAAACTGCCTCATCACGCACCAAGTTTAAATCTATTACTTCTTTACTACTAATTGTATTTCCAAGAGATTTCACAGACATACAGCACTTATACAAATGCATATATATATATATATATATATATATATATATATATATATATATATATATATATACCTGAAAAATGGCAGTAATAAATAAATAAATAAATACCCGGGCAACGCCGGGTTTTCAGCTAGTAGTTTCTAAATCTTCTTCCTATTTCTTATTATATACAGTTTTATAGACAGATGTTGATTAGTGTAAACCAATAAGAAGATTTCGGATTGATAATAATTATTGCAAAAAGGCAATAATTGCAACACAATGCAGAGGCGGAAATCTCGTTTTGTCTGTTAAACCCTAATCTTTCTTTCTTTTGTCTATGCTTATACAGCTTACTTCGTCGAAAATAGGCCTAATCAAGAACAGACATTAATCTATCACTAACAGTTTAATACACGGCTAATTGTTAAGTTACATATTTCCAGTGTTAACAGCACGTTCTTAGCAAAAGCACAGTGTTCAAAAGAATTGCTTGACTCAAATCCACCTCCAGCCAACCAGATTCAGGTTTTCCGTAAACCAAGATCAGGAAATAAGATGTAAATAATCACAATCCGTTTTCGATCTGATATGATGGTTTGAATCGAGCTGCATTGGTTAAATTGCACTTCATGCGTACTCGACTGGCGCCTGGGGTGGATGTTGGCAACGGCGCGATGAATGATGGGAGATAAAGGCAGCCAAGCAGGAGTCGCGTTCTGGCTGCCAATAAGAAAAAACGGTAATTTCCTGGACCCCGTGTACATCCATGGAAACGGCATTGCCATCGATATATATCGAATGTTCGATATAGTGTTTCTGAACCGGAGATTCGGGCGCTACGCGCCCTCACGTACTGAAAAAAGGAACTTCTTGTTTAACCTATACCTAACCTAACTTTGACTTTAAAAATAGTCATCTGTAGCGTAGCCTTAAGAAGGTTGGAATAACCTTAGGTCAAACAAGAAGTTTTTAATTTTAGTACGTGCAGCGATCTACAGTGCCGATAATGCAAACAGCTGTTTTATCGGCGCGGCTGTCAAATGAGTCCGCGCGCCTGCCGCCAGGAGCGCTGTGCTATGAAAATACTCTCTGGTGTAGTGCGATGTTCCGTGACAAGCACGCTCTGTGCAATATCATAAACTTTACTTAGTTACCGTCTCCAGCTATTGTCATTCAATTCGTTTATATTCTCTCATGAATTGACTAGTTGTACGATTTATGGATTTAAGTAAATAAAAATGTTTCTCTGCTTGTTCCTGGAAATTCAGCGTTAATTATTCGTAAAGAGCTGGCTGAGAACTGAATACCAAAATATTGTTCGGATCGCTAATAACTAGCAAACTCCGACAAACGTGAGGGCGCGTAGCGCCCGAATCTCCGGTTCAGAAACACTATATCGAACATTCGATATATATCGATGTCAATGCCGTTTCCTTCGATGTACTCGAGGTCTAGGAAATTACCGAAATAACTTTACGCTTTAGACTTTGTGAACATATTGGCATGGTAGCCTTAAATTCTTTTACAGGTACGTTTACACTGGATTTGTATCGGTACAAGTATGGGCGACATGTATAAACGACTTCGGGACACGTATCGCGACCTCATACATGTATGATCGCTCTTTTACACATGTTTATTTGCATCAATTCGCGATGTCGAAGATTTTACATTTTTATGTGTCTATGCGCCTGCTCTTTTGGTTGTTGAAAGGAAAGAAGGGAGGAAGAAGGCCAGATGGTGGCAACGAGCGTTACTTCGGAAACATGCTACTCACGGAGCTTACGCAATGCTTGTTCAATAATTAACTCTCGAAGACGACGCGTATTTCAAAAATTATGCTAGAAGGAATAGGGAAGATTTCTGTAGTTTTCTCAGGGGATCATTTACAGTGACATCGAATTTTGACCACTGCGGATTCCATTTCGACGTTAATGCATGTGCGAAGAATATCAAAAAGCTCAATATGCAATATTATTATTTGGATTTGAGAGGCCATTGTGCAAGTTTTGCCCCAAGAAGTGAAGGAAGAATAGGTGTCATTAAATTATAATAAGAATAAATAATACACTACATAATTCTTTTTTTATTAATTGCTAGGAAGCTAGCACATATACCTTACACTATAAGTTTGTCAATTGTTGTTAAAATGGGATACTTTTTAGTGCTTTGGAACGCTTGGCTGCAGTCACACAGATTCAACAAGTTGAACTGAATTTTGTTTCGACCCCTAACTAATTTTTATGTAATGAACAAAAAAAATCAGCTGTGACAACACAACAAAGTACATTGATCAGCAAATCAATGGACGCCTGGAGAGTCTGGTACTGCAGCCACGTCTACTTGTCAACATAAGCGGCAGACGACTTGAAAGACCGGTAATGCGCATGCGCGAGGTCTTGTGACATGTGTATACCCAAAGAGCTACATACAAAATGTATGCACGACGTACCGGGTGATCAAAAACTCAGTATAAATTTGAAAACTTAATAAATCACGAAATAATGTAGATAGTGAGGTAAAAATTGACACACATGCTTGGAATGACATGGGGTTATATTAGAACAAAAAACATAAAGATCTCTTGCGCGCGTCGTTTGCTGATGATCGTGTTCTCCGCCGCCACTTCCGTCATGCTTGGTCTCCCAGGTCCCCAGACCTCAGTCCGTGCGATTATTGGCTTTCGGTTTACCTGCAGTCGCAAGTGTATCGTGATCGACCGACATCTCTAGGGATGCTGAAAGACAACATCCGACGCCAGTGCCTCACCAAAACTCAGGACATGTTTTACGGTGCTGTTCACTACATTATTCCTCGACTACAGCTATTGTTGAGAAATGATGAACATATAGAGCATTTCCTGTAAATAACATAATATCTGCTTTGTCTTAATTTGTTATGCTGATAATAGCTTTTCTGATCAGATGAAGCGCCATCTGTCGGACGTTTTTTGAACTTTTTTTTCTTTTTGGTTCTAATGAAACCCCATATCATTCCAGGCATGCGTGTCAATTTTTACCTCTCTGTCTACATAATTCTGTGATTTACTGAGTTTCGAAATTTATACTGACTTCTTGATCACCCGGTTCATGCGTGGGGGGGGGGGGGGGACCTCATACAAGTTGGGTGAATTTTTGTAGGAGATGATAAATCGCGACGTGTCAAGTTGACATGTTGCTCATACAAGTTGCGGTACATGTATCACAGTGTAAACGTACCTTACGGTCAACGTAATGTAGTATCGTGACATATTCGTAGGAAATTTATAGATTGCAGTTTCGTCGGAAAATAAACTGCTGAAGAAGTAAAAGAGTACATTGATAGCCATTAACTAGATCGGCGTAACATTTCGTTTTAATTAAGTAGTTTTGGCTGAAAAGTCGGTAATTTCGTAGATACGTTACATAGCATGGTAGCGGCCTGCAAACGATATAAGTACTGAAACGATAAATATCGAACAACGTAATGCTGTAGTTACATTGAATGCATGGAATAATATTTTTGATCACAAATTAAGTAATTAATGCTGTTCCTACGTACTGTTTGACAGGTTCACGATACAGGGTGAGTAAGTTAATTATCCTCGGTCACTTTAAAATGTTCCGTTTACGAGGATAATTAATCTACTGACCGGACAAGGGTACATCGAGAACCTGTCAACCATACAGCAGGAACAGCATTAATAATATATTTCATGGATAACGCAAACTATTATTGCCCTTATTCTATGACATATTCTTTAACGCGTTAGTACAATGAAAACACAACTCTCACCTCTTAATCACTCTTAACTACGACATATCAATACATATCGCTTCGATATATATGTTTTGGAGGCCGCAGCAGTGCCGCGTAACACATCAACAGAATTACCGAAAAGTCTCTTTTAATTGAAAAGAAATAAAAACTATTAGTGAATAAATGCGGTCAGCTTACGTTACGTAAAATAAACTGTCAGCAGTTTGTAGTAAAGAAATTTTATAAACTTATATGAAGAAATTGTGGCCGCCAGAATGCGACTTCTGATTAGCTGCCTTCACCTCCCGTCAAGCATCATGCTGTTTCCAGCACCCACACGTCAAGCACCATAACTGCAATTTAGCCGCTAAATTTAGAAAGACGAACCGTAGCAGGTGCCAGGCAGATATTGATTTTGAAAAAGTTGAAAGTTGTTAATTGCATTGAAATTAATGTACAGCTAATGGTCCCATTTTTATGTACACTGTACGAATATTATTAGAAAAAACCTGTTTTATTGAGGTTTTTAGAACTCATCATTTCTACATTTTAAACTCTTTTGAATTCTTTCAAACTAGGCATGAAGGTAATGGAATGGATACAATAAAAAGAAAACTTCGTAATTTCATAGGAGTTTCGTGCATCAAATAAAACATCAGTGCGATCGATATATATCGGGTGTTCGACTCTCGCTCCGATAGCGGTGACGGGAAACTAAGATGGCGGAACAGCTGATTTTTATACCTAATACCGATGTTGATTCTTACGTGATGATTCTATGAAATTTCTTTGCCAATAAAAATTGTAACCAGATTGTGAATCGGAATAGTACTTCGAGAACCAGTCACTACAGGGGTGCAACAGTTTGTTTAACGCAATGTAAATTACAGCAGTCACTCAAAAAAAACTTCTATTCGTTGTCAATGAAAACATACTTTTCCGAAAAAGCTATGTAATTAAAACAAACTACAGGTATCGAAGAAGCGAATGTTATGGTTTTTACGAAAATGTCACGATTTTAAAAGATGTGGTTAGGCAGGAACTTAAGAGTAAAGCTCGTTCACTCGCAACAATTTCAGCTGCTTAAATTGTTGTGAGTGTACGAGCTGTACTCTTAGGTTCCTGCCTTACCATACCATTTAAATCATGACATATTCATAAAAATTATATCATTCGCTTGTTCCATTCGTATCGTTTTGATATGAACCGCTGTCCGATATATATGCCGTTTCAGTCGATGTACACACCACACAGGAAATTTTCCGAATGCTTTTTTATTCATTATCCGTTGTTGGGAATGATTCAAAAAATTAAGACAAAATTAGTACGTCGTTGTTGAACGACGCGCCTGAGTTGGCGCACAGGCAAATTGTGCGTATCTATTAACTCATTTTGCTAAAGGTGTCTGCAACTGATGCTCAGTTAGTGGCACTGTTTCGATTATACGTGCAAAAAGATATTTTATGGGAGAATTTTGAAGCACGTCACTTCCCACACTTTTAAGTTGGACGAAACCGTTGCAACTGTTCGCGAATGTTGATAAATGGATAAAGTCAAAACACATTATTTCCTCCGATAAACATTATTCGTGGCAGATATAACAAGGTTTAAAGTCGAGCTCAATTTGAGATGTGCTGAGACCTGTTGGACTTCGCGAAAATTGTGGACTTCAAAGCTATATTCTACTTGACGGCTGATTGTTGAATCGTTGTTCACACGTTAATTACAGTAAGCTTGTAAGAAAGTACAATAGACTAAAATAATTGCTGTGCGGATTCTTCAGGTGGTCTCAGGCGTCAACCCACGGTTTGCGCGGCCGCTCCCCGTCGGAGGTTCGAGTCCTCTCTCCGGCGTGTGTGTGTGTGTGTGTGTGTGTGTGTGTGTGTGTGTGTTTTCCTTAGGATAAGTTGTTTTTGAGTCTAAGGACCGCTGACCTCAACAGTATGGTCTCTTAGGTCTTCCGACATCTGAATATTTTAGAGCCTTTATTGGCAGGCTACAAGGTTTCTTCAAGCGCAAAGCACTTGTATACGGCCGCGGTGGAGTAGCCGAGCGGTCTAAAGCGTCTCGCTGCGGAGCACGCGGTTGCTCGCCGTGGAGGTTCGAGTCCTCCCTGGGGCATGGGTGTGTGTGTTGTCCTTAGGTTAGTTTAACTTAGTTTAAGTAGTCTGTAAGCTACGGACTGACGACCACGCAGTTTGGTCCGATAGATTTACAAACATTTGAAGATTTGAACTTGTGTACGCGTACTTTAAATGTCATTTGAAACCGGCAAAGACGCTTTTCTCATCTTTGTCCAGATATGCAGCACCGCCATCGTTAGTGGGTCGAACTATGGTGTTATTAACCACAACGTATACTAATTTATGCCTCGTGTATGTCACATATGAAGCGCATCACATCATGTCCTGCCGTGATAAACATCGCACAGGGAAATATGTTGCATTGTATGTCATATTATGCGACACGGCAAGATGCACGTCTTGGGACATCACGCCTTGCTGTGGCATGTGAAACAGTATCTGCAAGGGCGGATTCAGGGAAGGAGCACAGGGGCACGAGCCCGACGAAAAATGAGAGAGAGAGAAGACGGGGGAGAGAGAGAGATAGAGAAGGAAGAAGAGAGAGAGAAAAAAAGAAGAGGGGAGAGAGAGAGAGAGAAGGAAGGAGAGAGACAGGAGGGAGGAAGGGAAAGAATCTTAGCATTAGAATAATTAACTTTTACTTACAGGCAACATGTAATTGTGAGTATGAAAATGCAAAATCCCTGTAATTAACAAAACGTGATTTGACTTTTTGTGTTATGCTTCCATTTAATTGCTTCTTTTTGTCAATAATTTACGATAAAAATAAAGGAATTTGTCTTTTTGGAGAATCGCGTATTTGAGGAAGCGCAAGAAAGACAAATGCGGAGCTTTTATTAAGTTATTACCTATTTTCGTGGCTCTACATACGTTCCCTAATGCAAAATCTAAAATCAATGTAAAATGTACTATTCGCACTCATCCAAAATCGTATTCAGAAATGTAGCTTGCTGGGCACTTGGGAGCACTGCTGTCCCAATGTATAGAAGAAATCGCAGGGAGTGTCGTGACTGTTTATGTTAGACTGTAGTATTACACTACGTATCATTGTAGTTTACTATGCCTGCAGCCCCTCTCAACGATCCTTGCTATTAGAGAGGTCCTCTCCCCTCCCCATCCCATTGCCGGCCAAGATCTGACTGCACCGGTGAATGAGAGCTATCTCATAAAAAAAACGTGAATATGTACAGACTTTTCGACACAAATGATTTTTAAGCTGTCATATAAGACGAGGAGCTAGTTCTCCTCCTTTTATATGTTTTACTCTGAGGAACGGCGAAATGATATTTGTATCCATATTCTTGGAATCAAATCAAACATTAGGTATTGTGGCTGTTGTCATACTTCTTTTAGTGCGTTTTTATTATAAGGAAAGCACAAAAATGGTTCGTTTCATTGCATCTCTTAAAAAAAAGAAAAGTGCAGTTTACACATCTACTTTTGAGTAAAAGGAAGAGGATATTCGAAGCCCGGTGAGTTTGCATTTATATATATACACGGAGAACAGATCCACATTCAACATCTATAGACCTACTCTGCAAGCCCTCTTAAGGTGTGTGGTGGAGGGTACTTCTGTTATCGCTATCTGTCGCCCCCTTCCACGTTACAGTAGTTAATGTAGTGGGAGAAGACTGACTGTCGGTTAACGTTTGTATTGGTCCCAATTTCTCGAATTTTTTTTCGGTGTGGTCATTTCGCGAGACTTGCGTGGCAGGAAGTAATAGATGAATTACCACGAAATTTCAGTATTAAACAGGTGCTGGATTCACAACGGCTCTGGTTGCGCCTGCAGCTTGAGTTTGTTGAACATCTCTCGAATCAACTAAACTATCTCGTAACGAAACGTAACGTTTAGTTCTTCTTTTAACCTGGTAAGGCTCTCAAACAGGTGAGAGTTAATCAAGAATCAATCGAACGAGTGGTCTGTAAACAGCTACTTCCACGGGTTAATTAGGCTGTATTTCTTCAAGATTTTTCACATTGATTTCGGCCTGGTTGCTTTTCCAGTTAAAATACACTTTATACGTCGGCGGCTTCTGTTTGACGTGTACAGTCGAGTTTGGTAGTGGTGTGATGAATGATGACAAATGAAAGCAGCCAATCAGGAGTGGCTTTCAGACAGGTAATAATAATTCCTTTACGTTTTAAGCTTTTTTAAACGATTCGGGGTAGTGGGCGTAAATTATTTTTTGTGACAACCGGACTTCTGGTGGGAATTCTGAGCCTGCTGCGAGTCATGGAGTAGGAAGATAAATAACGGTTTCGGTCGGGCGGAGTACGTGTTTAGGTATTCCGAGCAGTTGAGTTGAGCCCGTGTGTCTGGTATGCTGCAGGGGTTTCTTGAAGAATCGTACAGTGTATTGCTTCCTCCGATATATATCTCACGAAAAGACCACAAGGTTAAAATTAGAGCCCACAAGAAGGTTTACCGGCAGTCATGTTTATCACGAACCATACTCTACTGGAACAAGAAGAGGAGGAAGCGACATTAATACATAGCGCAAAACACCGTGTGGTGACTTACGGATTGTAGGTGTAGCGGCAGATGTCCACGGTTCGGTGACCCAGAAAGACTGCTTATGAGGAAATAATGTATGCGCATTATTAACTTTACAGTGTGCTAGAGTTTGATCATTTGTTTCAGAGGACTTCGTGCTGGGGGACGCAGAGAACGTGGCGAGGTTCGGCCGGTGGAAGCGCGACGCGCAGACGTGGTACCGCAGCCTGCTGCACTGGGGGCACATCCGCGGCTTCCTCATGTTCGGCGTCGGCATCATGCTCGCCAGGGCCGTCCGCGCCAACATGGATCTCTTCGGCCTCGGCGAGATAGTGGTCGAGGAGTTTCTGTAGCGCCACGACACGCTGCTATCTAGCTCACAAAAATACGTGTGGTCTGCAAATGTTTACATTGACCGTTGGTTCGTTACTATTTTTCCAATTCATCTCTCGTTATGAATCAATTAAATACAGTAGAAAAGAATCCCACTGTAATTTTCAGTTTTCAGTGTTGTCACTAGTAGTTGAGCCAATACATAACCTTTATAAGCTCACCGAATAAAATGTTTGTCATCCCCTTTAAAGTAAACACTGTTCTCTTAGAGATTTGTAGATGTGTAGAGCTGGTACGAGCCAGACATACAGACATACGTTTCCTGATAGGTCGACGTGGAGGTGTGACACAATGGCAGGAAGAAGTTTCACCAAAATTGTCTCTATAACTACAATATATACTGAAAAACGGACTTTCGCTGTCTTGTTCAAATGTTTGTACAACTTATGGGACTTAACTACGGGGTCATCAGTCCCTAAGCTTACAAACTACTTATGAACTACCTAAGACTAAAGACGGCACAAATATCCATGCCCGAGGGGGGATTCGAACCCCCGACCGTAGTTGCCGCGCTGACCGTGACTGGAGCGCCTCAGTCACCTCGGCCACCGCGGCCGGCGTTCGCTGTCTTGACCCTACGGTGGGGGCTTATGAAAGTAAGTACAGTCGGACAGTCTAAAACGTAAGCCGGCCGCAGAGGCCGAGGGGACTGCACGGCCACTACGGTCGGGGGCTCGAATCCCCCCTCGGGCATGGATATTTGTGCCGTCCTTAGTATTAGTTCATACGTAGTTCGTAAGTTTAGGGACTGATGACCCCGTAGTTAAGTCCCATAAGCTATACAAACATATGAACATTTTTTTCTAAAACGTAAACAAATATTATTTTCAACACAAACTTACGTTTTCTAAATGGATACCCCATACTATTTTTATGCAATCAATATCATAAAAAATCACAAAAATAATAACTTTGGTTTCACAGCAAAAAGTTAGTAACATCCGAAGGAAATGCGATGCGAAGCTGACATTTGAATACATGTATGTTGCGCGCAGTATGTAGCGTCGCGAGACTCAAGGGAGACTCGGACGCGTCGAGCGGTGCGTGTATTCCAAGCATCAATTTCGCATTGCATTTTCGGTAATCAACGTATTGCGCTGCAAACAACGCCTTCATTTTTGTGATTTTTCATGCTATTGAAACAATGTGGGGTATCTATTTAAAGTAGCGCCCATCCCGTACGATTATGACAGTGAAAGTCGTTTTCCAATAGGCTATCTATTGTAGTTCCAGAGACATTTTTGGTGAAAAAGTGAGTGAGGCACTCTAGCGTTAGTGTCACTAAAATCAAAAATGTATTGCCATTGACCGATTTGATATTTTTTTCGCTTTCATACACTGGTGGTTTAGAAAAAAATTGGAAAAACCCCAAAAATAAGCAGAAAAAACGTAAAAAAATTCACAAATCAGATGCCTTTTATTCCCACGAAAGGCAACCTGCTATACACAATTTTTCCTATTTATATATATATATATATATATATATATATATATATATATATATATATATATATATATATATATATAAACATGAATTGCTGTTCGTTAGTCTTGCTAAAACTCGAGAACGGCTGAACCGATTTGGCTAATTTTAGTCTTGAAATATTCTTGTAAGTCCAGGGAAGGTTTAAACGGTGATAAAATATGGAAACGTTGTCCGGAAAAGAGTAAAATCGGGAAAAACTGAATCAGCTTTTTCCAGTCAGATATCAATACCGTTCGTCCAATTGCGATAAAATTTTGTACATTTCATGTTGAAAGCAAAAGGAAGATTCGCATCAAATAAAAATTTGGAAAAGTCGCCCGGAAAGTAGGAAAATTTAGGAAAAATCAAAAGCGACATTTTTCTATGAATAAACTCAATTGCTACATGGTTGTAAGAGCATCACTTGATTACGGCTTGACAGGACAAGGTTTGTATGAAATAAATTTTTTGAAAATTTACCGGAAAATTGGAAAATTTGAGAAAAACTGAAAGAGCGTTTTCCAATGTGTTTTTGACTGATTTCAGCACTATAACTGACTGTTCGCACGACGGAGACGGGTAATACTTTTGTGTGTGTGTATGTCTTGTTCATTATGGTCTTCGAAAATTTTGATTATTTGACCTTCAACGAAAGATTAACGTTCTTATGAACTAAAATTTCGGGAAAGTTACCTGTAAAATTTGAAAATTCGCGAGAAACCGAAAGAGCTTTTTTCAATGGGATATCAGTATCATTAGTCTGATTGTGATAAAATTTTGCATACCTGACGCTCAAAGCATGAATAACGTTCTTATGAAATAAAGATGTGTAAAAGTTTCCCTGAAAATTGGAAAAATCAGAAAAAATAGAAAGATTTTTCTATTAAATATCAATACCATTCATCTGATTGCGATAAAATTTTGCACATTCGACATTCAAAACGAGAGGAAGGTTTGAGTGAAGTAAATGTTTGGAGTAGTTGGCCATAAAATAGGAAAATTTGTGGAAAACTGACAGGTATTTCTGTTGTTCTGCCGTTCTATCCACTTTTTACAAAAGGGACAATGCATTTTTAAAAGTTAATTATAAATACTAAAAATTAGTTAAGAAGTCAGAGTAAACAACTTTTCCAGAGAGTAACTATTGTTCGACATTTTCCTTTATATACATCAAAAAAATATCTTGAATTACACACTTTCTAAAGTATCTTATCCGGTACATCAGCGCTCAAGCTATCTCCATACCAGGCTTCATCACAATAGATTCAGTGGTTTATGTAATAATATATAGCCAAATCGGTTTAGCCGCTCTCGAGTTTTAGCGAGACTAACGAACAGCAATTCATTTTTATCTTTGTCAGTTCATATACGGGTTCAGATCATGTAAAGCGAACTTTAATCCTTCAAAGTATGTTTCTGAACGCACCCAACACAACAACCAAATCATTATTTTACATTTTTTAAATCTAAAATTTCCTCGCAATTTTTCCAAATTTTATCACCGTTGAAACCTTCCCTGAACTTCCACGAATGTGACATAACATTATCCTGGACATGTGGGCGTGATTTGCCCACTCTTTCCACTCACTATCGAGCCGATACTAAAAGAAGAGGTAAGTGATACGCAGTTGACCGGGTCATCTAATATAATATAACTACGTGAAAGCGAAAATTGAAGTGCCGATTTTTTATTTTATCTTTCTTACATAAAAGAAAATTGTCCTCTTATGTGTCTGTTTCCATTTCATACAAATCTAGAGCTTTATCCCAATTTGATGAAATTTAACAAAGCGAAGTGGACATGTGCACTGCACATTTGGAATCTGGTTCTTCTCAAAATACCTTTACTTACTTGGCACATGAAGTTGCACATAATCACTGGACGAAACAACACAAACTGGACAGAACAGATAACCCGCTTATAGTATGGGACGAAGATTTGGTTCAAGTAAACCAATGACTCAATTCGACGGCTTAATCCTCTCTTCTTCATCTTCATTATAACCATGTCGTGGACACTCTAATCTTTCAAATAGCCAATAGTCGTATTCACAAGGCGAATTCATATGTTTATGTAAAAAAGAAAAAATGTTCAAATATTTGTTAAGCTTAAGGGACTTAACCGTGGGGTCATCATTCCCTAAACTTGCAAACTACTTATGAATTACCTTATACTAAAGACGACACAAACATCCATGTCCGAGGGGGGATTCGAACCCCCGACCGTAGCGGCTGTGCAGACTGTGACTGGCGCGCCGCAGACCGCTCGGCCACTGCGACCAGCCTGGAAGAAAACAATCTAGATCGCAGAAAGTAATTTTTATATAAATATCTCTGTTAAAAATGGCTGTTACCTTTTGTGATAATGTTGTCCTAATTAATGTATTCATATGTTTCTGGATCGGACGACTTACCGAATCTCGATTTCTTTATAAAAACAATCCGACTTTAAACCTTCTGAAAAAGTTCGGGATTATTTCAACAGCTAGTGAAACGTGCATTCACTTTCCCCATAAGTTGGTGTCTCCATGGAATCTGATCACAGATTTGTGTCTTCAGCTTTCTATAACATACCTGAAGAAACCTATAATTTTTTTTCTGTAACCGCATTTAGGCCATGGAGGATAGTGGTATTAGCTTGGTATCTTTGGGGGGGGGGGGGGCGGCGGCAAATGCTTTGCAATTGCCATAATGCAATAGAACTCACATAGTGACAAAACAGAAAATAATATTCTACTAAATTTCCGACCCTAAGAAACGGCGTTTAAAAATGATTTCGTTTGAGTTGCTCCTAACCTACTTCTTCTGGTCTCATGGTAGGAACTGAAATAATATTATTTATAATTTTTTCCACCTTCAGACTTCACTGCAGGTAATACTAGGCTTAGTAGATTTCATGAACTGCACAATAATAAAAAGGACCTTCAGTACTCATTTCTAAACTTGTCGGTCACAGACAAATATGCAAATATAAACATAAAATGTCTGACGGAAGAGAATGTAAATTAAAATCTACTTTAAATTCAGTTATTCAAGACAACTCCATCTATTCTACAGATTCCTTTATAGTTAAAAAACAGAATCATATGTTGTTACACGAGTTCCATTATTAAATTTAAGCTAGTGTGCTCATTAAAATTGTACTATTAGCTAACTTGTTCCTATTCTAAAAAATACCGTAAAAAGCACGTTAGCAAAGCCTGTAAAACAGAGTCATTTCCGTAAAATACGTACGAATTATCAATGTAGCGTGTAGCAGTCAACCAACCGACTCCTTTTATGGTAATATAAACAAAAATAAATACATGAAAATTTTACAGAAAAGATTGCCAACGAGATGAGTATAATTTCTTCTAAATCACTATCGGACCGAATTTATAGCAAACGGGTAAGAGGTCTCAGGTTTGTGTATTCTTGTCTAATGTTAATATAGGTGAATAAGCAGGACGCTTCCTAGTTCTTGAAATTAAAGTAGAATATGCCTATTAGCTGCAATACGTCTGTCACAAAACGAAAATCTCTGGAACAATGCTTTCTGTTCGACACTAGCCTTTACACGTTTCAGATAGTTGACGAACCAAATAAAATTTCATACATACAGTAAAATATATGAATGGCCTGCTTTAACGAATTTCTCACTAACATTATAAGGTTTTTTTAGCATGAGGACTTGGTAACGTTGTTCCGTTTCGATATTGAAAGAGGAAAGGTTGTATTGAATCAAAACTTCAAGTTAACCGTCTAAATTCATGAGAATATGATGCTGCAAGCAGGAGTTTACAAACCGAATTTTTCAAAAGTTATATCATGTAGCACACAAGATATCACACATCAGTGAATTGTTACTTTCTAACATTACGATACGTCTGTCTACACAATGTGTCCAGAAAGTCATGGTACAGTTTCAGTCGGTCACAGAAAGGCAACAAAACAAGATACAAATGTGTCACCTATTACTAGTTCGTGTTACGTAAGCTTCAATGTCGTGCGCGCACAAGTAATGTCGCAACAATGAAATGAAGCGAACTGCGTTGCTGCAACGGGTTGTTTTAACCGGTCACAGAAAAGCAATGAAAAAAGATAAAAATATGAAGCCTTCACAAAATGAAAGAAACTCTCCAAGTTTCCATACTTATCTTTTGCAGTTCGATATTACTTCCACTTGTTGTTCCACACATATCTTCACGATATTCCAATTCATTCTACACACTTTGAAGGGCATTAGTTAAAGGAGTGAAGAGCGTTTTTTGTTCTCCTTTAAATGACCAACGTCGTTGGTGTGCACACAATAAAAAGTCTAAGGGAGTCAAGTCCCACCATTTTTCAGGAATGGCTTACTTCCTGTTCTGAAAATAAACTCACTTTTAGGATGAAAATACATCGTACATGGATGGAAAAATGATGAACCGGTATCAGTCATATGTTCTACAATTAATGTGTTCATGGTGTAATACTCTGTTCGGATTGTTGGAAATCATTTTGCACGTTACCAGACCTAACGTTTCTGCTTGGAGCTTTATACAGTGCTTATGGGGTAAATATAATCTATTTTTCAAAAGTTTGTTATCGAAGGTACTTTCTACTTAGGGTGACCCAAATCTCCTCTTGAAATGGCGTGGAGGCGACTGCTTTCTACGAGACCAGTGGGGATTTACTGGGAACATACCGGCAGTTAACAACCGTCATCATGAGATTGTAGTCTAGTGCGAAATCAAAAAATTGAAAGTGCACAGTTCCCTGTGGTACCGTAGTTTTTGTCTGAAAATCATGTAAAGAATATTGTATTAAACACCCCTTACTCTGGTAAGTACCAAGAGAGCTTGTGGCAAAAATTGGGGCCTGGATATACACCACGGTGATTAGACCCAGGATCACCTATGGGGCGGTCGTGTGGTGGAAGAAGGTAGAACAGCAGGTTGTTGCTAAAGAGCTTGGTAAGGTGCAGAGATTAGCCTGCTTAGCCATAACAGGCGGAATTAGCAGCACACCAACTGCTGGGATGGAAACCATGTTGGATATGCCCGCATTACACTTTTGGGTCAAGATGGAGGCAGCGTCTGGTGCAAACAGACTCAAAACTGGCAAAAACTGGAACTCTTTGGGATATCCAGCACACACTAAAATAGTGAGTGAGGTAAATATAGGGAAATGCCAGCCGACTATATTATAACCCCATACTGCTTCAACAAGCCTTTCAATATAACAACTGGAAGTAGGGAGCAGTGGGAGAAAATAGTTCGACACCGTACGGGGGATATTGTCTGGTTCACTGACGGGTCGAAATCAGACCAAGGCGTTGAGGCCGGGGTATAGGGGGTGCAGCCAAGACTGGTGGGCGTCATCTCTCTAGGGAAACTGGCCTCAGTATTCCAGACCGAAATCACTGCCATCAGGGCGTGTGTGGAGGAGAATTTGCATAGGTGCTACAAAGGCCGTAGCATCTATATCTATTCAGACAGCCAGGCAGCCCTGAGATCACTGGCAGCTCCTGCAACAAGATCTAAAATTATTGCAGAATGTCACAGGGTTCTGGTGGAGCTAGGAGAAAGTAATAGGGTAAACCTATTGTGGGTCCCTGGCCACTCGGGGATCAGTGGCAACGAACATGCCGACAGATTAGCCAGGATGGGGGCAGAGACTCCATTTATTGGACCGGAACCTGTCCTGACAATCACCAAGGCAATGATCAAATTGTAGCTACGTAACTGGCTCAGAAGACAGCACATAGAATATTGGACCAAAGTCTATCAGCAAAAACATGGCAAGGTAATGATGCTAAAGACATGTTTTAAAAGAAGCTCTGCAATCCTGGGCCTGAACAGGAGAGAGATTAGACTCATGGTTGGATTGCTGACAGGCTATGGGAATTTCAAAAAACACCTACATACAATGGGAATAACAGAAGAGGACCCTAAATGTAGGATCTGTGGTGACGGTGATGAAACTGCATCACATCTAATCTTCGAATGCACTGCATTGGAGAGGAAAAGGCACAGAACATTTGGGACAACTAGACCCGAAGAAATTGTGTCTAATAAAGAACTGGTAAAGGGACTCCTTGCATTGTTCAAGGGCATTGGTTGGCTTTACTAGATACACAGGGAGCGTTTGGCTTCTCTGAGAAAATCAATCAATAAAACACCCCTTTCTAACCCACACCAAACAAATGTAATGTAGATTACGAATAGCTCATTTTATCTCTTTCATGGGTCAGATTACGTACAAATTTCACGAACGTCTACGAAGTTCAAGAATCAGACGCAGAGTAGTAGAACGTGATCATCGTAGAAAAGTTAAATTATGATATTTTTTTATAATATGCGCAATGGATATGCTGGCACGAATAAGAAGCTCTTCGTAGTTTATTAGTGAACATTCATCTGTGAGAAAGGGAAGTTTCTAATATGACAAATCATGGTATTTCTAAACACACTTGAATAAATTGCTTGCAGGAAAACTTCCAATTATTTGTCATTAACAGTGCAGTTGGCTTCTTTACTGGTATCGTGGTGAAGTCCGTAACGTCAGGAGTAGAGACCGGCGCATAGTTCAAGATCAACATCAACCTATAGTAGCAATAATAAAGATCCGCCTTTCCTTTCTGTATGCAGTAAAAATTTATGTGACATCTTGAGGTGACAGAAATTCTGTCTGGCAGAATTCCCGACACCCCAAGAAGTCAACAGTTTGCCCGGAAATCCTGAAGAACAACTACGTTAATGTATGTATTGCCCTTATCAATGTCCGCCTCCGTAGTTCAGCCGACAGCGTCCCTGACTACCAAGCAAAGGGACCGGGTTCGATTTCCGGCGGTGTCGTATCATCATCATCATCATCGATACACAAGTCGCCGAAGTGGCGTATACTAGAATGGTTTGCAACAAGGCAGCTGCACCCGAGTTCGAGATTTCCCGGCCAATAAAATGCCATACGATTATCATCACCCCCCTTATCACTCTGTTCATGGCAACAATAATGTGATTGATAATATTTGTGGCAGAAAATATCGTAACATTGCACTACCCCTTGTACCATTGTGCATAAATATAGGAAAAGTAGTCTGAAAATTGTTTTCGCCATTTAGTTACAACGTAAGCTAAAAGCAAATAGATAATTAATTAAAACAATTCTCATGTATTGTATGTCAACAGTTGCGAATACCTTAAGATGATCCAGCGGATTGAAAGACGTAATTCAACAAATTCATATGAATTTGTTGACGGAGAATAAATGAGAATTGTTTAAAATAATAAGGCGCAATTGATGACTCTCGAGCCGATTATGTTGACTGTAGTAAAAAGAGGCTAATTAGCTTCAAGAGGACGGTGACCACTTCCAGAATGTCCTGCAGAAAGGAGTTCTTTTCGTTAACAGGTTAGTTAATTGTGTAAGACTTTAAAAATAATTATAACGTTGTTTTATTTTCATCACTGTACAAGACATGGTGGGTGGTTACACAAACTTTTTGTTGTAAAAACAGTCCACGGTTAACCATTAGTTGGGTTCATTAAAAGCTATCGATGTGATACAGGGGATAAGAAACTGAGTTTACATCGGCCAAGCATATGAATTTGTTGTAGTTTCACTAAATTACATACCATATGGGCAAATCTCATATTGGTTTCTAAAATACGAGAACAGACGCTTCTCTCCCCTGTACTTCTGCAGCTGAGTGTTGTTGTCGACGGTCCACTAAGCGTAGCCTCCTTTATATTTGTATTCATTTTACGAAACTACTACTTGTAGGGAGCAGGACACTAAATAAAGACGCCAACTATATCATGACTCATGAATCGTGACTGATCTTTCACGGCCGTTAGCTCCTTCATCGTGCAGTACCATCACATATTTTCCGAGGGGCATTGCCTTCCAGACAGTCGATAGTGAGTCACAAACCCCTACGCGCCGGGAACTGTATGACATGACGCTGAAAGAATACTCAACAGCCTTACTGCTTCTTTGCGAGTCGGCTGATAGAGATGGAATGTTGGAAAGTTCATAACCTCCCTTCCCCGTCCTCTATGCCCTCGCTTACTTTTTTATGTACAATAAATTTCATGAGTTGTGGTATTATTGGGCCGTTCGGTATTTTTCAATCACTCAGAAGATACGCTTCTCAGTTCACGATTTCGCACAATTACATACTCATTAGTTGGACTAGCAACAAAACACTAATTTGGCTAAACTTGCTGCTTGACGATGTGCGGTTTATCATTTTCATTCGCACATGACTAAGGGAATAAAATGTATTCTCGATTAAGAGTTATCGAATATTCTGAAAGCTACACAAGACCAAACGTACTAGCTTTAAATATGGTAAATGTTTTCACGTCAAAAGTACTTGTACAAGAAAAAAAGAATTAAATATAAAATCTTCAGTTTCTATGCATCGCAGGCCAAAAATATGTTTTTCAATAGCTCGCACTTCACTTAAGATGTCATATTAGACATAAACGCACTTGGTATTTGGCAATTGTTTCGCGAAACGCGTCATAGGTGCTATAAAAAATCACTATTGACAGCAGAACCATATGATTCCGTACTAGCAAACGATTATATCACTTAACACGATCTTCCAAAATATGGCGGATAAGCTTTCAATTGGCTTCAAATATGGCAATGCCATGGTCGGATTGTTCCCCACAACTGTTTCAATCAGCCACTTGATACACATCATTTTGAGGTTATGCTGGCTCCAAAAGAAAATTGGTGATAACGTGCAGTGTGACCCAAGTCAAATTGTTACAAGTGTGTAAATTGCAGAGATAATTTTTTTTAATATAATTTTGTCAACATCTTTAATTGACAGCATCTCGTTCGCCGAATAACATCTACGCCGCCGCTTTCAATCTGTAGGTTATTCCACGTTCCAGAAGTTGTATTTACGGAATATTTCTCGGCAAGTCTTGCGCCGCCATCGCACAGTTCGCTCACGGATAACAGAAGAGTGCACACTGCTACGATTAGAAGATGATTTTGAAACTATTCCGCGAAAGATTGAAGCTGCTTAAGGCATTAATAACAATCTTGCGCAATGGATTCTGTACAAGCAATTATTTCATGTAAATCTCTTACAGATTGTGCAAGATCTAAACGCAGATGATTTTTCTCCCCGTTAAACAGTACCAAGTGTCTAAATCGTAAAAATGAAAATTAGATGGCGTTGACTGAAAGTAACATTGGATTGAGCAGACTGTATTTAACCTGTAAGTATTAATTTTAGCTAAAATATGTATCTGTGGAAAGTATCGGATGACTTTCTGGTTCTGTTGGTGTATTTGCAGGCATATGAAATAGCCATTTTTTTGCGGATGAAGTACTGCTTACAATTCTGAGGTTACAAATGTTGTCTCGGCAATATGACGGTCCAATTTTGTGGCATAAGAGCATCTCCCCCTATTCTAACCACTAGGTATTTACAGTGTTTTGCACTAATTGGACATACAGTTGCTATCCTAGCATCCGTTAACGATTATTGAGTCTTTTAGAACCTCGTGACATGTCTAACGGTAAACTGTCATACAAAACTTCAACACCAGGAAGTTTAACCTTATATTAACCTTCTACAGTATGTCATTTTGTCGAAGTGTAGTGACGGTTACGTATTTTTCTGCAGAACTGGCGAGGACATTCAAGATTTCTTTGACGTATTTCAGTGGTGACAAGGAAAGACAGTGCAGCCAAAGACAACCTTGTATATCAAATGAAGTAAAATCGTAGTTAAAGCTAGTAAGAAGGTAATTAAGCTTATCACTTTCAGAAGGCTTTTTATTGCAAACGGTCAAAATTTCCAGGGGGTGGAATATTTGACAACGTGACATGCGAGATAACGATTCAAACTGAATAGTAATGCCGTTAATTATTTCATACATACAGCTGAAACAGAACAGTAAACATGAGGTAGTTTGGATTGCTAGATATTGAATGTCAAAAGATAATCTCTAGCTCTCGCTCTCACGAGTCACATTCAATCAAACGTCATAATCATACTCAGTTACACTATATACGTGTCACAAGTCTTCGAAATTGCTCCGTATACTTACGAAAATACACATATTAATTCAATAATCTTTTTTAAGTTATATGTATGATGTCTGTTTTTTTTTTCAGAAATAACCGCCACCCTTGATAGACTTACATTTATATATTTGTTGTTGTTATGGTCTTCAGTCCGGAGACTGGTTTGATGCAGCTCTCCACCCTACTCTATCCTGAGCAAGCCTTTTCATCTCCTCTAAGAACTGCAACACACATCCATTTGAATCTGCTTACTATGTGCGTCTCTTGGTCTTCCTCTGCGTTTTTTACCCCACACACTTCCCTCCAATGCTAAATTTACGATTCCCCGATGTCTAAGAATGTGTCCTACCTAGCGATCCCTTCTTTTAGTCAAGGTATGCCAAAAAATTCCGTTTCTCACCAATTCTGCTCAATACTTCTTCAATAGTTATGCGATCTACCCACCTAACCTTCAGCATTCTTCTGTAGCACCACATTTCAAAAGTCTCTATTCTCTTCCTGTCTGCACTGTTTATCGTCCATGTTTCACTCCCGTACAAGGCAACACTCCACACAAATGCCTTCAGAAAAGACTTTTTTACACTTAAATTAATATTTGATGTTAGCAAATTTCTCTTTCTCAAAAATGCTTTTTTCCCCATTGCCATTATGCATTTTATATCCTCTGTACTGCGACCGTCATATGTTATTTTACTACCGAAGTAACAAAAATCATTTACCACCTTCATTGCTTCATTACCTAATCTAATTCCTTCAGCATCGCCTGATTTTCTAAGACTGCATTCCATTATCTTTGTTTTGCTCTCTTCAACACACTGTCCATTCGATTCAACTACTCTTCCAGGTCCTTTGCTGTCTCTGACAGAATTACAATGTCATCAGCAAAACGCAGTATTCTTATTTCTTCACCCTGAACTTTAATCCCTATTCCGAATTTTTCCTTGCTTTCCTTCACCGCCTGCTCGATGTACAAATTGAATAACATCGGAGAAAGGATACAACCCTGTCTTACTCCCTTCCCAACTAATGCTTCTCTTTCATGCCCTTCGAGTGTAATAACTGCGGACTGGCTTTTGTACAAGTTGTAAATAACTCTCTTTTCCCTATATTTTACCCCTGCTGACTTCAGAATTTGAAAGAGTGTATTCCAGTCAACATTGTCAAATGCTTTCTCCAAATCTACAAAAGCTATAAATGTAGGTTTGCCTTTCCTTAATCTATCTTCTAAGATAAGTCGTAAGGTGAGTATTGCCTCCCGGGTTCCTACGTTCCTCCTGAATCCAAACTGATCTTCCCCGAGGTCAGCTTCTACCAGCTTTTCCATTCTCCTGTAGATAATTCGTGTTAAAATTTTGCAGTCAGGACTTATCAAAGTGATGGTTCTGTAAATTTCAGACTTTAGTAGCTCTGAGGGTATGTCATCTACTCCCGGAGCCTTGTTCCGACCTAGATATTTCAGGGTTCTGTCAAATTCATCTCTAAATATAGTATCTCCTATTTCATCTTGGTCTACTTCCTCTTCCCTTCCTATAACATTGTCTCTAAGTTCATTCCTTCGTAGAGCTCCTCTATGTACTCTTTCCACCTTTCTGCTTTCAATTCTTTGCTGAGAACTGGTTTTCCATCTGTGTTCTTGATATTTGTAGAGCTGTTTTTCTTGTCCCCAAATGTCTCTTTTATTTTCCTGTAGGCAGTATCTACTTTTCCCCTTCTTATACATTCTTCTACAGATTTGCATTTGGCTTCTAGCCACTCTTGCTTAGTCATTTGGACTTCCTGTCAATCTCATTTCTTAGTCGTCTGTACTCCATTTTGCCTGTTTCATTTACTGCATTTTTATATTTTCTCCTTTCATCAATTAACTTTAATATTTCCTGTGATATCCAAGGCTTTTTTGTTGGTCTTGCCTTCCTACCTATTTTGTCCTCTGCTGCCTTCACTATTTCATTTCTCAATGCTACCCATTCCTCTTCTACTGTTTTATTTCCCCCCGTTTCTGTCAATTGTTGCCTAAAGCTCCCTCTGAAATTTTTAAGAACTTCAGGTTCCCTCAATTTATCCAAGCCCCATCACATTATTTTCCTACCTTTCTGCAGTTTTTCAGTTTCAGCCTACAGTTCATGACCAATAAGTTATGGCCAGAGTCTATATCGGCTCCTGGGTATGTCTTACAGTTTAAAACTTGGTTCCGGAATTTACGTTTTACCATTATGAAATCTATCTGCTACCGTTTGGCCAGGCTGCGCGCATCTAAAATTCTCAACTCGCCGCACTCTTTTACATAACAGGTCCCCCATTAGTTTTCGCGCACGCTTGCAGGTGCACTTGTATGCATATTGCAAGAGGTCGGAGATATAGGTGCAAGAGGGAAAATGACGGAGAATACTACAACAGAAGTGTGCATAAGCTGAGAATTTAGGTAAGGCGGGAAACCAGATGAGTCTCTGAGACGGTTAACTAGAAACGAAACCTCGAAACCTGAGTTCAACTCCCAGTCCGGCATAAACTTTCAGCTGTCGTCGTTTAATGTAAATTAACTGCCTGAAGCAGCCAAGAAGACAGAAAGTTCTGTTCTCTCATTTTTTTTTTTCGTGGGTCATGTTGATATAGAATTAAATATAAAAAAATTTAAACCTTTAGCTCGAATCAAAGTTTTTGATTGTAATGCAAAAACCGAAACTCGAAAACCTCTTGAAAATGAGGTGTCACTATAATCCTTTGTCTAGTATTTGTCGTGGAAGTCTCCAAGTCATTACCTCATGTGCTTGGTTTGAGAAGTGACGAAAATAAGCTATACTTAGTAATATAACTATACAGTATATGTAATTAATACTGTAGAACTATAGCTTTTCATTTGAATATCATAGTTTGTCCTATGGTTGAAAGAGCGTATGCATTATGTGCTTGAAAATTAGTTTTACTTCTGACAGATGGAAAGTAAATCCACCATTTTAAAAGCAAACCTATTTAGTGAAAGACAGCGTCGTTTCTAACAGTCGCTAGTATACTGTTCTGCGTGATTATTTGATCAATTAACATAGTAGCTGAAATAGGCTTTACTCCAGTTCTAACAAATTAGGCAGTTCACGACCAGTCTCATAGAGTTTCAAGTTGTGTATGTGTTTGAAAAAGGTTCCAGTGCCTAGTCAACAAGAACTGCCCGTTTTCTTGCTGCTGACTTTAGGGTGATAAATGGTTGCAACCAAAACTGAAATCATTTATAACATGCAACATATAAATTGCAATACTAATAGAACTGTTAGGAATTATTAAAGTTCTTCAGATTTCGATCTTGTTTAGTTGAATGTTCATGTGTATGCTTTAGGTACTGGACTAAGTTTATTCGGCAAAAGAACATTAGAACTTTCTCGCGCATGGTTTAATGGTTTAAGCGATTCAAATAGGGCCGAGAGGAGAAAGAAGAGCCGTGTCCGGACTGATACTCATCCAGAATTACGGACGAAAATATTGACAAAAATGTAAATTGAATCCGAACGTACAGTTCAATATTAGATTACTGGGATTTTAAGAATGAATTATGGATAAGTTCGGCAGATTATCGAGGAATATTTTCAGATGACAAAAAATGTGTTCAGAAATAGTGTACAAAGCTGACGTCTGAACTCAAGCGCGTACTACTTACAAGAATCATTGTTACGGCCTACACTGTAAACGATGGGAAGAAATACAAATAAAAACTGTAATGTTCGTAATCCTGTTATTTTAGCTGAATATCGTACGCTTGATAGAGGTTAGTTTCAGGCTGGGGTAAAGCTGAAAAGTTGAATTGTAAGGAAAAAAAAGAAACAGCTGTTACTCACCGGAGTAGCCGATTCTAGCGATCCATGGGAAGGAGCCAAGCGCTGCTTTGGTACCGCCGACGATGCGGTCTTCAATGAGCGTGCCGCACTCGGTGGGTAGCAGCGCCCTGTTGGGGTGGTCCTCTGGGTCGCCGTCATACTTGGAGCCCTCGTTCTCCTCGTGGTGCTTCTCCACGGCTCGGTCGGCGGTCCAGCGCTTCCCGCTGTGGCCGCCAACCTCTGCCGATTCGGGAAATACGATAGCGTCGTCATTGTAGGCGGACGCCGGCCGGCTCGTGGTCGTCGTCGTGGTGCTGATCGCCTTCATTGTCCTCTTGGTCGTTGTGGTTGTCGTCGTCGTCGTCGCCGCAGTCGTCGTCGTCGCCGCAGTCGTCGTCGTCGCCGCAGTCGTCGTCGTCGCCGCTGCCGTCGTCGTCGTCGTCGCCGCCGTTGTGCTAGTGATGTGTTCCGAGGGCGTCGACTCTGTTTCGTTTTCAAGAAACTCTGGGGGCAAAAGAGGAATAGGATTCGGACGTCTCTTGTCCTCTGGCAGCGTTTGCGAATGTTCGACGTCTGGAAATGGGTGGGGGTTAAAACGGTCAGAGTGTTCATGTTGATGGTAAGGATGAGAAGAAAACGGATCCTGAGGGTCATCTATGTGGTCTGGGTGTGGAAAATGAGGGACTGGACCTACGTCATGCCGTCGATCAGACTCGACGAGACCAGTTTGTGATGGCTTCTTATGGGGTTCTCTGTCTGTGTTGTGTGGTTCAGACGCGACGAGACCTCGATGTGGTGTGGTCTCTTGAGGTAATCTGCCAGTGTCGTGCCACGGGTGAGCACCATGATGTCGAGGATTCTCGTGCGGTATTCTTTCCGCTTCGGGTCGTCTTCCAGGCTCGTCGACATCACGATGTGGTGGCTTTTCCTGTGGTACCCTGCTGATGTCGTACCCAGGTTGGATGATTTCGTGATACGGTGAGTCATCTTCGTGTGGAGAATATGAAGGCCTGGGGTCATCTTTTACAGAAGGCTTGAAATAGGGAGCTTGTGTGTGAAATAGACTTTCGTCACGATATACCGGCTTTTGCTGTGGCACTCTACCGGTGTCGTGTGGAGAGGTTAAAGGCCTGGAGTTTTCCTTCAGAGCGGGCTTGAAATTGGGGATTTGAGTGCTGATTTCGCGGTGAGGTGTATTCTTGCGGCGTTTCGTGTTCCTTTGGATGTTAGTATACTGAATCTGCGGTTTTGTAGGATTTTGGTTCCAGAAAGAGAAGTGGGAGGTCGTCTCTCCAGAGGAATACTGATCACTTGCAGTCCTAACAGGTAATGTAGGGGTCGCAGTGAGTACGGTTATGGTGAAAGCGTCGCCCGGTATGTGAATCTTAGGAGGATTCCTTTCGTAATCGACGTTGTGACGACCGTCATAGGTTGGCGAACTCGAGGAAGTAGTCGTCGGCCGGTACACTCGCCTGTCGTGCGGATGTGGTGGGGCCGAAGTTCTGCCTCCGAGTCCGGGAGCGGGTACTCGGTAAGCGGTGGGGTGCTGTCCGAAGCTGACGTGGAAGGAGACGTCGTGGCCGCCGGCCGGAGCGGCGTGCCAGAGGTCGGGCAGGTCGAGCGCGTGGCTGTCGTGCGAGATGTCGTTGTCCTCGACGGAGGGCGGCCTCTGCGTGAAGGGCTGTCGGCGCGACAGCTCGTCGCAGCAGACGAAGGGCTCGGGGTCGCCGTGGGCGCAGGTGGCCGCCCTCAGCAGCGCGGCGGGGGCGCGCGAGGCAGCCGCGCAGGCGCTCCTCTGCACGCACCAGCAGCCGGCGGCGGGCGGCGCGGGCGCGGCGGGGAACACAATGGGGCGCTCGCCGGACTCTGCGGGCACCAGACAATGCAAAAGATACACTGTGAAATCAAGATTTTGAAACTATTCCGCGAAAGATTGAAGCTGCTCAAGACATTAAAAACAATCTTGCGCGATCGATTCTGTACAAGCAATTATTTCATGTAAGTCTCTTACAGCTTGTGCAAGATCTAAACGCAGATAATTCTTTTTTCCCGTTAAACAGTACCAAGCCATACAATTTTCTGAATTTTGGTCCTGAAGAAAGACACTTTCTACGCTTAGCGCATTGTTTCCTGCAGTTTCCATGTCTTTTGGGAATCTATAAATCGTAAAAATACATTCATATTATAATACATGATTGTCGTTTTTATTTAACAGACTTTCCCGATGATGGTTAATAACCGAAATGTTCAAATGTTTGTTAAGCCTATGGGACTTAACTACGGGGTCATCAGTCCCTAAACTTACAAACTACTGATGAACTAGATAATCCTAAGGACGGCACAAATATCCATGCCCGAGGGGGGACTCGAACCCCCGACCGTAGTGGCCGTGCAGACCGTGATTGGAGCGCCTCAGTCCCCTCGGCCACCGTGGCCGGCATTGTGCTACCACCTACTGCCAGGTACTCCAGTGGTTACACGACAATAACATCCCTGTAATGGACTGGCCTGCACAGAGTCCTGACTTGAATCCTATAGAACACCTACAGCTTTACTTATAAATGTGCAAAACATTTTGTTTTATGGGGAACAACATCACATTTCACGTGTAAGTACTGTTACTTTAAAATAGTGACATTTTCTGAAAATCGCTAAGCTATTTTCTGTATCTGAATAATGTTTGCCAATACTCACGTGGTAGCCAGGACTATTTAGTACCTATGGTCAAAGATGTGGGCACAAAAACACCAGCATTTGGCAGTAACAGTTCATAGACTCCCAGAAGAAGCCGCAACTTATAAACACCATCAAACGTTCAAATGTCTGTAAATCTATCGGACCAAACTGCGTGGTCATCAGTCCGTAGCTTACAAACTACTTCAACCTAGGTAAACTAACCTACGGACAAACACACACACCCATGCCCCAGGGAGGACTCGAATCTCCACAGCGAGCAACCGCGCGCTCGCAGCGAGGTGCTTTAGACCGCTCGGCTACTCCACCGCGGCTAAACACCAACACGTGCGTTAGTTCTGATTGTCCGTCATCAGTGTGCGTCTGTCCAGCAGACAGGTTACAATGTTTCAAGACTTACTTACGAAATAAAACGTAGCAATTTTCAAGGACAGCAAATGAAATTAAAAGTATATACTCAGATATCTCGACTTTATCTGTCTGAATATACTTATAGAATATCGAAGTTGAAGCTGTGGTATATTTCTGTACCTACGTCACCTGCCGCGCGGAAGTACCGAGGGGTCGGGGGCGCCACGTTAGGGATCGCGCGGCCTCCCGCGTCGGAGGTTCGAATCCTCCCTCGGGGATAGATGTGTGTGTGTGTGTGTGTGTGTGTGTGTGTGTGTGTGTGTGTGTGTTGTCTTTAGGTTAGTTTAACTTAGTTTAAGTAGTTTGTAAGACTAGGGACTGATGACTAACGTAGTTTGGTCCCATAGGACTATAAACATTTAGACCTACGTCACCTAACCATAACACTACCACAACAATAGAACACAAGGTGATGCACGCCATGCATTTTTCTCTCCTGGTCAGGCCCCGCTATCTATACGTTACTAGTGAATTTGTTTCCCCGCCTGAAAATTCAATTATAATGGTTATAATGACTTGAATTCAGCACTGACGCCCGAGGACATGCCGCTGCTGCTAGATTCAAGTTCTTTCAATTTCGAAGCAGCCCCAGCAGTAATACAGCTGGCTGAAAAAAAATGCAATCACGCAGAATGTTACGATTGACTGCATCTATTCTAAGATTTTGCGTTGCAGGTATCCAACCCTGACTCGGCAGATAGTTGCATATCTTATCCGGCTGTGACTTAGGTGAATAGCCCACCACGGCCTCGTGGCACAGCAAGCGTACTATTTCAACTTCCATCTCACCTTACTAACCGCAAGCATTGTTTCCAGTACACTTCTATTAAAAAGTTACAATCTTGCGCACAATACTTTGTCCTCCATTACCGCAAACGCTGTTCGCTCAAATCTTCAAAATTGTTTCTTTTGCAACAAGCCTGGTCACGTTGACCTAGTATGTTCTTAATCATTACATTTCCAAAAGCCTCCAAGTAACAAACCGAAGCCAGAATGCAAGTAAATTGACGTCGAGGTAATCATCGTAAACCAGAATACATTTCAGCTTCTGTTGCAGCTACAAAATCAGACCGGAACTGTTTGACAGTAACAAGTACTTTAAACAAACTTTAGATTTCTCTATTGTACAGCAAGAAATAAAATTTCAATTAAGCATAGGAGCTTCACTGATTTTACTTAAATACGATATTTACAAATTGCTTGGAGTCGATATTTCTGTGATACACACATGATAGCTCCAAGTTGTATATTCCAGATACTTGCACTCTGGATGCTACTTACAACCATCTAAAAATATCTGCGCCATTTAATATTCCTTGTGTAGCCAATAGCCAAAACATTTTTAGACTAGATGCCTTTGGTATATTTCAAATTTCAATTCATCTCACAGTGCTTCAAATACACAAATTGACATTGTTAAAGCCTTCTGTGACGAATTTAAAGATGTGATTGATGATTCTCTTGATTCCACTGAGGATTAAACAGCACACATTAATCTGCGCCCTGACGCACGGCCGAAATTTCGAAGACCATGCAACGCTCCATATGCACTTTGTAAGAAAGTGGCAACAGAATTGCGCCGCTTATAAAGCACTGCTCTACTAAAATTTACAAAGACTAGTTCAAAAATGTTCAAATGTTTGTAAAGTTATGGCTCCTTAACAGCAGTGGTCATCGATCCCTAAACTTACAAACTATTTAAACTAACTTATCCTAAGAACAACACTGAGAGTAGTTTGTGGGCGTCACCTCTAGTCGTTATGCCTAATCCAAATGGTATTAGAATTTGTGTTGACTTCAAATCCATTGTGAAAGCGCAAACTATCGTTGATAATTTTCCGTTACATCGTCCTGAAAATTTGATTGACAAACAGGAAGAAGGAAAATATTTTTAGAAAGTAGACCTGAAGATTGCATATCTTAAAATACCTTTGGATGAACAAACGGTCTATGGTGATTAATACTCACATTGGCCTGATCCTTTCCGGCGTTTACCAATCGGGAGTTCATCTGCAACGGCTTTCAAAGGTATCGTTGGTAGCTTTTATGGAACGTCCTCTATTGTGTGACGTATTTGGATGACATTCGAGCATCACAACTTGACATTTATTTTCGTGCTATCGTCGGCTGGTCTTAACTGCGATCCTCACAAGTGTGATTTTTTTGTTCCGAAATTATAATACTTGAGCTATGTGATTGTCAAATCGGGTAATCATCCTGCACAGAAGCATTTGGGTGTCCTTCGTCGGTTACCAGCACTGAATAATGTTTCCTAATTACAGACAGTTCTAGAGAATGTGTAATATTACACAAAATTTATCCCCAACGTGACTTCTCTGAAAACATGTACAGTGTAAGTGCACCCAAGAATGTCAGTGTGCTTTTCAAAAAGCTAAAAATGCACTTCTCATGTCTTTCGATCCTGAAAAGCCACTGATACTTGCCACAGACGATTCTCCTCTGGGTATTGGCGCTGTTGCGTCATAGAGACTAGGCACCTCTGATCAACCCATGCTTTTTGCTTCCTAATTACAGCAATACAACTTAACTACAATTAGACTGAAAAAGTGAGTATGGAGATTATTTATGGTGTCACAGAGTTCCACCAGTATCTTTATAGCCTACGTTTTAAGCTGATTGCAGACCAAAAACCATTCACGTCTATATTTCACAAGTTAAAAGATATTCTCGATCGGACGGCATACCGACGCAGATAATCTTTAACGCCTACCGATCAGAGGAAATGCAGCTTTTGAGTAATCAGATGCAACTTTTTATGAACTGGATCATTCAGACCTGGAAACATTGAAATCTTTTCCGATCGATGTGCGGATCATTGCTTCTGCTACCGCACAGGATCTGTAACTGAAACGTATTTCACAATTCATTCAGAGTGGATGGGCACTTAGCGGATTACAGATCTTGAAGTCCGACGTTACTTTCTACAACGTCAAGTTTTATTCCATTCAGAAAGCAGTTATTCAGGTACGTTCGCCAAACCAACATGATCGAGTCGTAGTTCATGGCGAGTGCCACGCTTCTATTTTACTCCAGCTCCACAAATGTCATTTGGGTTTGATCAAGACCATTTAGCTCGCTCATCACCATTGTACAAGTTTCGAACTCTAGCAGCAGATTCAACGCAGAATACTGTTGTGCCTGCTCTGAAAATTCTGTAGTACCTCCTCAATAGCACTTTCGTTGGCCAAGTCATTCTGGTCCTTCGGAACACATTGACTTTTGTCGACAGATCTGAACTACTACACGGTTGATTGTAATGGACGGCTACAAAATATACCTATTCTGCGTCCCTATGAATCTACGTCAGTTTCTGTAACAATTATATACATGAAAATTTAAACACATATCAGGGGATCAGTTTCAGTAAACAGAATGCTTAATTAAAAGCCCCAGAAAGATTAAAATATTAAGTCTTCCAAAACTATGGCGGGAAGAGCGATGGTCTGCGCTGGAAAGGATTTAATTAAAAACGATAAAGTTTCCAATGAGATGGACATACTTTTGATGGGAAAACAACTGAATACAGAGATAATGGAGTACAACCTGAAAATAACTAGAGGCACATGTTGTCTACCAAGGTAACAAAAGACCGTCGACATAAATTTTGTGCGAACGCTACAGGTTGATGCCTAAATCATACATGCAAAATGATCAAGACGATACGACTTCGCCATTTAACCTCAGTGGCGCACAACTACTACAAATGACATATGTAATTATAAAAACCAATGTTTCGTATACTACAGATGACAATAGTGACTTGTCTACGTACAGATCCATTTAACGGGCATCACTTTTTGTAAATTGTATCCATTAATTTTTGAAAACGGTTGCAATTTCGTAGCCTTCTAGGTCAAGTGATCACTTGTTATAGAAATAATGGATAAAAACATTTCTGGTATAGCGCGTGCCTAGTGAGCTGGAGATCCTGGGTTCGAATCTCGGCCGTGGCACAAATTTTAATTAAATGCCTCTCCTTCAGATTAAAATCTGTAATTTTAGATGTTCGTTATTTGAAACCATCATTATTAACAACGTATCATAAAATCCTGAAAATTAAGAATGAACAGCTATCACCGCGGCGGATTAGCCGTATGCGCTGGCGCGCCGTGCTGCGGCACGCGCGGCCGTTCACTGTCGGGGGTTCGAGTCCTCCCTTGGGCATCGGTATTTGTGTTGTCCTTAGGTTAGTTTACCTTAGTTTAAGTAGTTTGTAAGCTACGGACTAATGACCAAGCAGTTGAGTCCGATAGTTTTACAAATATCCGAACACTTTTTTAACAGTTGACATATTTATTCATCTAAAATTACGATTTCATTTCTGTTAATTACCGTATAGTAGATGAAATAGAATTTACATAGTCTACGTATTCGAACACAATGAAATAAAGCAATGGCAGGATTCGAAACATCGTTCCTAATATTTTATGGATTGTCAATCTGCAAATACAGCAATCCATTACACATTGGAACTCAACATGACTGAAGCACTACTTCGTTCTAAAGCTTTTTGGCTTGCCGGAACCTGGTCTGGTAGTAGAGTTCAGATGAGGCTGTAACCCGGATGAGAAGCGGCGGTGTCACAACACTCGGTAAATTATCTGCGCTATTACTCAGACGTCGACATCCTTGACTGCCCGTCTGCTGCTCTCGGATCCTAATTGTTCCTGCTCCTGTTGTCGGTAAGGAAGCCGTTCACAGTGCTTCCTTTCTCCGAAACGATTGCGTCAGCGAAGGTCTCGAGTTTATCGCCCGCATCCTGTCAAGGTCAGTTTTCCGAACAAACACATTTCCCTTCCCAAAATCCTATTTTCTGCCTTAACACGAGCACCCTGCTTTTCTTGGGAAGCTAACTGATGGTGTTGCAAATAAAAATTTACTATAAAAGATTGTAGAGAGTTCCCAAGCCACCGAACTCGTAATTACTCTGTCTCTCTCGTTGTAATCATTTCGCAAATCATTCGTATGGGGCGTTGCAGTAGAAGGGGGTAGGGTGAAGTAGGAGTAGGAATGAGTATTACGTTGCCCGACTCCTCCCTGAAAGTACTCTCTCTAAATGAGGCCTTTGGTAGCATTGAGAGATGAAATAGTGAAGGCAGCAGAGGACAAAATAGGTAGGAAGGCAAGACCTACAAAAAATCCTTGGATATCACAGGAGATACTAAATTTAATCGATGAAAGGAGAAAATATAAAAATGCAGCAAATGTAACAGGCAAAATGGAGTACAGACGACTAAGAAATGAGATTGACAGGAAGTGCAAAATGGCTAAGCAGGAATGGCTAGAAGGCAAATGCAAGGATGTAGAAGAATGTATAAATAGGGGAAAAATAGATACAGCCTACCGGAAAATAAAAGAAACATTTGGCGATAAGAAAAACAGCTCTATGAATATCAAGGACACTGATGGAAAACCAGTTCTCAGCAAAGAAGGGAAAGCTGAAAGGTGAAAAGAGTATATAGAGAGGCTCTGTGAAGGAAATAAACTTAGAGGCAAAATTGTAGGAAGGGGAGAAGAAGTAGATGAGGATGAAATAGGAGATACTATACTGAGAGATGAATTTGACAGAGCACTGAAAGACCCAACTCGAAACAAGCCCCTGGAGTAGATGACATTCCCTCAGAGCTACTGAAGTCTCTGGGAGAACCAGCCATGACAAAACTGTTTCACCTGGTGTGTAAGATGAATTAGACAGGCGAAGTACCCTCAGACTTTAAGAAAAATGTTCCCCATTCCAAAGAAAGCAGGTGCAGACAGGTGTGAAAACTACAGAACCATCAGTTTAATAAGTTATTGCTGCAAAATATTAACACGAATTATTTACAGAAGGCTGGAAAAGCTGGTAGAAGTCGACCACGGGGAAGATCAGTTTGGGTTCAGTAGAAATGTAGGAACACGGGAGGCAATACTCACTTTACGGCGCCGGCCGCGGTGGCCGAGGGGACTCAGGCGCTCCATTCACGGTCTGCACGGCCACTACGGTCGGGAGTTCGAATCCCCCCTCGGGCATGGATATTTGTGCCGTCCTAGTTCGTAAGTAATTCATAAGTAGTTTGTAAGTTTAGGGACTGATGACCCCGTAGTTAAGTCCCATAGACTATACAAACATTTGAAACATTTTCACTTTACGGCGTATCCTAGAAGATAGCTTAAGAAAAGGCAACGCTACATATCTACCTTTCGTACTTGTGACAATGTTGACTGGAATAAACTCTTTCAAGTTCTGAAGAAAGCAGTTGAAGCGCTTGAAAGGGATGCAGTGGTTGAGAAGGGAGTAAGACAGGGTTGTAGCCTTTCTCCAACGTTATTCAATGTGTACATTGAACAAGCTATAAAGGAAAGCAAGGAGAAATTTGGAGAAGGTATTAAAGTTCAGTTTGAAGAATTAAAAACATTGCGTTTTTCCGACGACATAGTAATTCTGTCAGAGACAGCAAAGGTTCAAATGTTCAAATGTTTGTACAACTTATGGGACTTAACTACGGGGTCATCAGTCCCTGAGCTTACAAACTACTTATGAATTACTTACGAACTAGGACGGCACAAATATCCATGCCCGAGGGGGGATTCGAACCCCCGACCGTAGTGGTCGTGCTGACCGTGATTAGAGCGCCTCAGTCACCTCGACCACCGCGGCCAGCTACCGCAAAGGACCTGGAAGAGCAGTTGAACGGAATGGACTGTGCTGAAAGATGCAAAGATTAACAAGAGCAAAACTAGGGTAATGAAGTGCAGTCTAAGAAATAATAGGTGATGCTGAAGGAATTATATTAGGTAACGAAACAACAAAAGGAGGTAGATGAGTTTTGTTACTTGGGCAGTAAAATAACAAATTATTGCCGCAGTACAGAGGATATAAAATGAAGAATGGCAATGGGTAGAAAAGAGTTCTTGAAAAAGAGAAATTTGTTAACATCGAATATTGATTTAAGCCTACGGAAGTCCTTTCTGAAGGCATTTGTGTGGAGTGTTGCCTTGTATGGGAGTGAAACATGGACGATAAGCAGTGCGGACAGGAAGATGATAGAGGCTTTTGAAATGTTGTGCTACAGAAGAATGCTGAAGATTAGGTGGGTGGATCGCGTAGCTAATGAGGAGGTATTGAACAGAACTGGGGAGAAAAGGAATTTCTTGACATCAAGGGAAGTGTGTGGGATAAAAACCGCAGAGGAAGACCAAGAGATGGATACAGTAAGCAGAATCAGACAGATGTAGGTTGCCGTTCTTTTGTGAAGAGGCCTGCTCAGGATAGGGCATTGTGAAGAGCTGCATCTCCGGACTGAAGACCACAACAACAATAGCATATAGGATGACAGACAATTTCTAGTTGGTGTAAAGAATGGCAGCTAGTTCTATATATATATATATAACGTAAACTGATGCGCGTGAGTAGGAAAAACAATCGCATAATGTTCAAATACAGCTTAGTAGTGAGCGTCTTGATGCAGTCGCGTCGTTCAAATATCTAGGCGTAACATTGCAGAGCAATATGAAATGGAACGAACATGTATGAACAGTTGTAAGGCGGACAGCCGACTTCGGTTTATTGGGAGAATTTTGGGAAGATATACTTCACCTGTAAAGGAGACTGCGTCTAAAGCGCTTGTACGACCACGTCTTAAATATTGCTCAAGTGTTTGGGACCCGCAGCAGATCAGATTAAAAGAAGGCATGGAAGTAGTTCAGAGGCGAGCAGCTAGGTTCGTTACTGGTAGATTCGACCGATTACGCGAGTGTCACAGAAATGCTCCGGAAACTCAAATGGGGGTCGCTGGAGGAAAGACAACGTTCTTTTCGAGAAATTCTGTTGGGGTAATTTAAAGAGCCAGAATTTGAAGCTGAGTGTAGAACGATCTTCCTGCCGCCTACTTACATTTTGCGTAAAGATCACAAAGACAAGAGAAATTAGGGCTCATAAAGAGGTGTATAGACATTTTTTTCCCCTCGTCGTATTTGGAAGTGGAATCGGAAAATAAACGCCTAATAGTGGCACAGTGTAGATGTAGAAGTTGGACGTGCTGCCTCAGATATTCAACGATGCTGCTTGTATTGGTGGACGTCAACGGAGCACAAACGTCTTCCAAGATCGACGTATTGTGATGGCAGATCGTACAACTATCTTTTTTACTCTCCGGCCCCATCCCAGGCCTTCTAGTCTGCGGTGCGTTTATTTTCTTTTTTATGGGACTTAACTACGGGGTTATCAGTCCCTAAACTTACGAACTACTTATTAACTAGCTCATCCTAAGGACGGCACAAATATCCATGCCCGAGGGGGGATTCGAACCCCCGACCGTAGTGGCCGTGCTGACCGTGACTGAAGCGCCTCAGTCTCCTCGGCCACCGCGGCCGGCGCGGTGCGTTTAGCAAGGAGTTTAAAATAAGGGGATACGTCGCTACTATACAAAGCTTAGTTGTCGATTGAAGCCAGTCCGCCATCTTGCGGAGCCAAGGAAATTTTTTAATTTTTATTTATTTATTTATTTATTTATTTAGATTTACCGGTAAGCATTGTTAACTTTCATACATTTAAGTGACTCATTCCTGAGTATATATTTGATATAGTGTACTTTTGTGGACACATATGAACTATTCAGATAGCTGAACTGTGATTTATTAACGCAAAATCTCATTCGGTAAGTCTGATTTACATATCGTGATAACAGCCAAATGCCTTACAAGAACTGTAATTGCCAGCTATAGTGGTTCAGAGGAAGTGTAAAAAAAGTTTCTTTTTTTTTTCAAAAATGTCTGAATCAAGTTGTATTACTTTCGTAAGTTCAGTAATGAAGAGACGATTTTTTATGTTGAAAATACGAAAATGCTTACTACAGGTTCCCCGTCATTAAATATTCATGCTAAAATTCTGTACCACCAGGTCTTTGAAATTTCAAGGGTACTTACACCTCGTAAGAATTAAAATAGAAGATACTGGAGGGAAAAACACCGAAACAAATACCGTAATAAGTATTAAGGTATATTTTTTTTAAATCTTTGTAAAATAGCAGATGACTATTTTGTTCTGCTTGCACATCGATAGGTAATGCAGGTAACGTTTGTTTTCTTTTTAGATAAGTACCACTTTCAACAGAGAATGCAATGAATACACACTCGCTACGACAAATGTTATTGGCTCCGCAATATGGTTTCACTTCCGTGGTGTCAAGGGCATCTCCCCTTATTCTAACCTCCTTGGCGATCAGCTACAACTCTCGTTCACCTTTGTGGAGAGCACGCCGAACAGCGCTCTGTACGTGCAGAATGTAAGACCTGTTTGTTCTTTTGCATCCTTGAAACAGAAAGGTGATGATGCTCGCCCAAACACTGTCCGTGAAACTCGGCGTCCTCTGTAGGACGTGCAGCATGATCTCCGACTTTTCTGACCAATCGGGCTTGTGTGGTATAGTCATCATCATCATCATTTTTCATCTCCAGTTTCCTGGGTGTGGTTAACAAGCGCTCTCCATCTCATCCGATCTTGATATATCATTTGGTCTTGGACATCATTCCAGTTAAAACCGTTCTTCTCTATGTCTTATTTAACTGCCTCTGTGTGGTATAGTATGAAATGACAATTCCTAGGTGCGACTTGTCAACCACCAGTTCTTGCAGAACAGACCGAGCAGCAGTGGAATAATGTGTTGTGAGACAGTGTTCCCCATTTTTATGATCGAATGGTTTCCAGAATAAGAACCTCGATTGATGCCCGAGAAGGCTATTATGGGTGTTTCAGTATGGATCAACACGTGTTACCTAAGTACCGCTGGAAGTATTGATCTGTAAATCTAAACATGTACTCTATGTGCACTCTTTCAACAGTAAGTCTTGAGTGAATTGGATAACTCTAGCAGGCCGATCTAATTTTTGTTTCCGGCAGTGTGGTAGCACACAAAAACCTTTACAATTACAACTGCCATTTTTATAGCAAAATACCTAGTTCCTTTGGATAATAACAATTTGTGATGCCATCTAACACTAACATTTTACTCGCTGTCATTTGTGCTGAAGCTCTGTTTTCATACCTTCCCCCACTATAATTCCTCAGTTAACTATTTCGATGGCTAGAACTATGAAGTATTATCATATTTAAATATTTACTTACCATAAGTAAATGCTCCTCCGTGTTTCAGTCCTAAACAGAAGACTACCAGGAACGAGATCTTATACATCACAGCAGCAAAGTGGTAACTGAAAAGAAAGAAAATTGCGAATGAACAATGTCATCATTACGAATCATGATGGTATCTTTGTTATTGTACATATCACAACATTTTGTATGTTCGCCTTAAAAAATAACGTTGCTAATTTTCAGCTGTATCTACAACACGTTATATACTCGTGGAAAATGGAAAAAGAACACCATAAATTCGTTCACTCAGCAAAGGGAAAGTTTATTGGCACATTCTTGAGGATGTATACAACACACGCTCACACAGACAGAGCCATTCGCACGCGAGTACAGTCACAAGAGCTAGCGCAATGTCGGCGTTAGTGCCGTGTACGTCGTCCTTTTGCAAAAATGCAAGCTATAATTCTTCCATGGAGACGATCGTAGAGGTGCCGAATGTAGTCTTGTGGAATGGCCTGTCATGCAATTTCAGCCTGATGCCTCAGTTTGGCCACATTTTGTGCCGCTCAAGCAGACTGGCCAACATGACGTTTCATCCGTTCCCAAACATGCTCAATGGGGGACAGATCTGGGGATAATGGTGGGTAGGGTAGTTGACGTGTACCTTGCAGAGCACGTTGGGTGCTATGGGATATATGTGGACGTGCTTTCCCCTGTCGGAAAAAAAGCATATCTATTTGTTGGTGCATGAGTGAATGAGTGATAGCAAGACGAGTTGAATGATGGTTTCAATGTACCGTGCACAGTTCAATGTTCTCTAAACGATCACTAGGGAATAACGGCTTGTGTAGGATATAGCTCCTCACACAATGACGCACGATCATGAGTGCCGTTATGCTGTCTTCCGCTTACGTCTCAACATCGTTCAGCCCGACTCCAGTGGACGAATGGAGACGTGCCGTCTTCAGTTATGAGACTCGCTCCTGCCTCGGTGTCAGTGATGGTCTAACGCTTGTGAGGTGTCGTGCAGGTGAGCGAGAAAATCTGGGGTGTACGCGACAGTGGCAAACGGGGCCGACATCTGGCATCTTGCTGTGGGGAACCATATCCTACACCTGCCGTTCCCCTTTGGTGATCGTCGATGGAGAACTGAACAATGCACGGTACATTTAAACCATCATTCAAGACGTCTTGCTATCACTCTTGAACCAGCACCGAGCGAGGTGGCGCAGCCATACCGCAAGACTACAATCGGCACCTCTACAATCGTCTCCATGGGAGAATTGCAGCTTGTATTACTGCGAAAGGAGGGTATACACGGTACTAGCGTCGACATTACGCACGCTCTGATGGCTGTACACGAACATATAGCTCTGTATGTGTGATCGTTTGTTGTGTACATCCTCTAGAATGTGTCACTAAAATTTGCCTTTGCTGGGTGTTCTTTTCTCATTTTCCAGGCATGTACAATGTAAGAGAAATGATTTTCTCTCTCTTTCATTAAATAATTTCTCTACTGTAAGTTGCATATGAGCCTGTCATTATTATCTGTTCATATTTACGGAATATATGACCTTAACTGCAAATGTGTAAAGTTGAAAATGTGCACCCAGCCGAGATTCGAACCCGGGTCTCCTGCTTGTTAGACAGTTGCGCTGACCTCTACATCACTTTGGACACAACGATTAGCACAAAAGCGGAAATTACTCAAGCACGCCTCTCGTCAATACAAATTCTCCATTTTTCCCTGCCCACTATTACTCAAACTCGCGTTTTTTTCTTTTTTGTTTGTTTGTTTGTTTTTTTTTGTTTTTTTTTTGTTTTTTTTTTTGTTTTTTTTTTTTTTTTGTTTTTTTTTTCAAACTAATGTTGTTGTTATGGTCTTCAGTCCGGAGACTGGTTTGATGCAGCTCTCCATCCTACCCTATCCTGAGCAAGCCTTTTCATCTCCTCATAAGAACGGCAGCCCATATCCACTTGAATCTGCTTACTATATGCGTCTCTTGGTCTCCCTCTGCGATTTTTACCCCACACACTTCCCTCCAATGCTAAATTTACGATTCCACGATGTCTAAGAATGTGTTCTACCAAGCGATCCCTTCTTTTAGTCAGCGTATGCCAAAAATTCCTTTTCTCACCAATTCTGTTCAGTACCTCTTCATTAGTTATGCGATCTACCCACCTAATCTTCAGCATTTTTCTGTAGCACCACATTTCAAAAGCCTCTATTCTCTTCCTGTCCGTACTGCTTATCGTCCATGTTTCACTCCCGTACAAGGCAACACTCCACACAAATGCCTTCAGAAAAGATTTCCTTACCCTTAAATTAATATTCGATGTTAGCAAATTTCTCTTTTTCAAAAATGCTTTTCTTCCCATTGCCATTCTGCATTTTATATCCTCTGTACTGCGACCATCGCATGTTATTTTACTACCCAAGTAACAAAACTCATCTACCACCTTCATTGTTTCGTTACCTAATCTAATTCCTTCAGCATCGCCCGATTTTCTAAGACCGCATTCCATTATTTTTGTTTTGCTCTTGTTAATGTTCATTTCATACGCTCTCTTCAACACGCTGCCCATTCCATTCAACTGCTCTTCGAGGTCCTTTGCTGTCTCTGACAGAATTACTATGTCATCAGCAAAACGCAATGTTTTTATTTCTTCCCCCTTAACTTTAATCCCTATTCCAAATTTTTCCTTGCTTTCCTTCACCGCCTGCTCGATGTACAAAATGAATAACATCGGAGAAAGACTACACCCCTGCCTTACTCCCTTCCCAACTGATGCTTCCCTTTCATGCCCTTCAAGTCTGATAACTGCGGTCTGCCTTTTGTACAAGTTGTAAATAACTCTCCTTTCCCTGTATTTTACCCCTGCCGACTTCAGAATTTGAAAGAGTGTATTCCAGTCAACATTGTCAAATGCTTTCTCCAAATCTACAAAAGCTAAAAATGTAGGTTTGCCTTTCCTTAATCTATCTTTTAAGATAAGACGTAAAGTGAGTATTGCCTCCCGGGTTCCTACGTTCCTCCTGAATCCAAACTGATCTTCCCCGAGGTCAGCTTCTACGAGCTTTTCCATTCTCATGTAGATAATTCGTGTTAAAATTTTGCAACCACGACTTATCAAACTGATGGTTCTGTAATTTTCACACCTGTCTGCGCCTGATTTCTTTGGAATGGGGATTATTGCATTTTTCTTAAAGTCTGAGGGCATTTCGCCTGTCTCATACATCCTACATACCAGGTCAAATAGTCTTGTCATGGCTGGCTCTCCCAGAGACTTTAGTAGCTCTGAGGGTATGTCATCTACTCCTGGGGCCTTGTTCCAACCTAGGTCTTTCAAGGCTCTGTCAAATTCATCTCTCAGTATAGTATCTCCTATTTCATCTTGATCTACTTCCTCTTCCCTTCCTACAACATCGTCTCTAAGTTCATTTCCTTTGTAGAGCTGCTCTATGTACTCTTTCCACCTTTCAGCTTTCCCTTCTTTGCTGAGAACAGGTTTCCCATCTGAGTTCTTGATATTCGTAGAGTTGCTGTTCTTGTCCCCAAATGTCTCTTTTATTTTCCTGTAGGCGGTATCTATTTTTCCCCTTGCTATACATTCTTCTACAGATTTGCATTTGGCTTCTAGCCACTCCTGCTTAGCCATTTTGCACTTCCTGTCAATCTCATTTTTAGTCGTCTGTACTCCATTTTGCCTGTTTCATTTACTGCATTTTTATATTTTCTCCTTTCATCAATTAAATTTAGTATTTCCTGTGATATCCAAGGATTTTTGTAGGTCTTGCCTTTCTACCTTTTTTGTCCTCTGCTGCCTTCACTATTTCATCTCTCAATGCTACCCATTCCTCTTCTACTGTTTTGTTTCCCCCTGTTTCTGTCAAATGTTGCCTGAATCTCCCTCTGAAATTCTCCAGAACTTCCCTTTCCTTCAATTTATCTAAGTCCCATCTCCTTATTTTCCTATCTTTCTGCAGTTTTTTCAGTTTCAGCGTACAGTTCATGACTAACAAGTTATGGTCAGAGTCTATATCTGCCCCTGGGTATGTCCTGCAGTTTATAACCTGGTTCCGGTACCTATGTCTTACCATTATAAAATCTGATACCTTCCGGTGTCTCCTGGTCTCTTCCACGTATACAACCTTCTTTTGTGATTCTTAAACCACGTGTTTGTTACGATTAAATCATGTTCCGTGCAAAATTCTACCAGGCGACTTCCTCTTTCATTCCTCCTGCCCAGTCCATATTCACCTACTATTTTTCCTTCTCTTCCTTTTCCTACTACCGAATTCCAGTCTCCCATCACAATTAAGTTTTCCTCTCCCTTAACTTTCTGAATAATTTCCTTTAGCTCCTCATATATTTCTTCGATCTCCTCAACATCGGCAGAGCTAGTTGGCATATAAACCTGTACTACTGTTGACGGTGTTGGCTTCGTATCTATCTTGACAATTATAATGCGATCACTGTGCTGCTCATAGTAGTTTACCCGCAATCCTATTTTCTTATTCATTATCAGTCCTACTCCTGTGATAACCCCAACTGATTTTGTATTTATAATCCTGTACTCACCTGACCAGAAATCCTGTTCATCCTGCCACCGAACTTCACTAATCCCCACTATATCTAACTTCAACCTATCCATTTCCCTTTTTAAATTTTCTAATTTCCTACCCGATTAAGGGATCTAACATTCCACGCTCCGATCCGTAGAATGCCAGTATTGTCTTTCCTGATGACGACATCCTCCTGAGTAGTCCCCGCCCGGAGGTCCGAATGGGGGACTATTTTACCTCCGGAATATTTTACCCGAGAGGATGCCATCATCATATTTCCATACAGTAGAGCTGCATGTCCTCGGGAAAAGTAACGGCTGTAGTTTGCCCTTGCTTTCAGCCGTTCGCAGTAGCTGTGTGGCAAAGCCACATTAGCTGATGTTACAAGGACAGCTCAGTCAATCATCTAGACTGTTGCCCCTATAACTACTGAAAAGGCTGTTGCCCCTCTTCAGGAACCACACGTTTGTCTGGTCTCTCCACAGATACCCCTCCGTTGTGGTTGCACCTACGGTACGGCTATCAGCATCGTTGAGGCACGCAAGCCACCCCACCTCGGCAATGTCTGTGTTCATGGAGGTAGTTCAAACTGATATCAGTTCAAACTGATACCCAAAAGAATTTTGCAGATTCACTACTGTTCCCGACTCTTTCCAGAAGTTAGATGTTTTACAGAAGATACCACTTGTCATCATAAGTGTGGATCTCTTCTCCTATACGCGGGAAGTGTGTTCAACGTGCTCTGTCAGTCCTTGCACTATTCATTAATCCTCTATAGATCCTCCTGCAAATCGATATTGACTTCAGGTGTTGCTATTTTTTATAGGTAACCATATAATTTCCAATCATCGTTAATGAGCTACAGGTATATCTTTTTTTACATTGTAAAAATTAACGATTCTGACTAATTTCCTTGGCGTACCCCGAAATTTACCTTCAGTTCTATCGTTTATACTGTCACAAAGACATATTGAGTTCTACATCCAAGGAAATCTTGAAATCAGTTGCAAATTTAGTCCTACACTTTGTGAGTTCGTATTTCCTCACTAAACGGCTATACGGAACAGTGTCAAATGTCCTCCAGGAGACAAGGAACATGCATGAACCTGACTACCGATGTCTACTGAAGAGCCACGAGTTGTGATTACACCAAACACAACTACACCAATATCGATACGGGCATGGGAAGACCGAAATGCATGCACTCCCGCAAGGGGCCGTGTTTTACGAACACTATCACATGTGACAAATGTAATTGGCTAAAACGTAGTTCATTAGTCGGCGCACAAGGCCTGTAAGGTGGTATGTGTGTAGATCTAGCAGTGTGTTCATCGATCTAGCACACCGCCTATTACGAGTCAAGACAGAGTGCTACGTCTCACCGAAGTGAGTCCTTGCCTTGGTACGGTACTTCGAAGTGCCTCAAGACTGGTGTACGTTGAAACTCAGAAAGTATCGCGTACTGTCAATGGAACTTCGAAGTATTATTTGTAACAAATTTCATATGTTACTACAGTTGTCAGATCTTGCTCTTAAAGTGTACCTATATAGCCTTACCAATAACATCCTGACGGCATCTACAGCGTTGTGTATCTCATAGGACGAACTAGGCCTGTAACTATGTATTACAGCCTTCCAAAATTATACTGACATGGCCCATCGGGCATACGTAAACGATTAATGATCACATACCTCCGCGGTGGATTGGCCGTCGGGCGTTCGAGTCTTCCCTCAGGAATATATATATATGTGTGTGTGTGTGTTGTCCTTAGGTTAGTTTAAGTAGTTTGTAAGCCTAGGAACTGATAAACACAGTAGTTAAGTATCACAGATGTACAAACATTTGAACATTTCGACACATACCAACCGGTGGTCGCAAACACTACGACAGGGCACTTTATCACTGGAGTCAGACCGTACATACTGAATTTGGACCGTACATTCTCCCAGGCAGCCTCGAAGGTCAAACGTATCTCGTATTCCTGTGAGACGTTCTACTGGACATGCTTCATAATGTGATTCCTTAATTTCACCCGGAGTATGGCATATTTAAACAAGTTACAGATATGCAGCCAGATATGCATCGACGTCATCTGAATTTTTCGGCAGACCACCAAGCCATTCTCAAGGCAATACTGCAACGAGGAAGCATTGTGTAACGGCGCTTAAAACCTCGGTTTGCAATGACACCTGGAAAGACAACACACGCCGAGTAAGCAATCAAACAGCGCCATCACACTACCAAAGATGAAAACTTTCAGAAAATATAGCTGTGTTATCAAAGAAGCGATTCCCCCCCAGGGAGATTCTTTCGTGAGTATGTGCGTGGCGATCACGAGGCCCGAGCTAATAGCTAATGCAGTTTTATTTTCCTTCCTTACTTCCCGGACTGCATTTGCTATCCCTTCCCCTCCATTCCTATTCTCACTTCTTCCCCTCCCCACCGGGGGACCGATAACCTTACAGTTTGGTTCCCCTATCCCATACAACCAACCAACCAACCAAGGAAGCGATTGAAATAAAATTAGTGGATAACCTTATGAGTAAGTATGGAGGATTTTGCTTAAATTCTACATGTCCTGGTCCTTCACTTATCAAAAATCTGGACAACATTAATGCCACCTCACTCGTTGAAAACTGATGTTTATTTACGATTTTTCTGTCGGTTTTCGTCCTTGGTCGTGTGAGGGCACTGTTTGCTTGCTTGCTCGGTTGTGTTGCCTTTCCTGTTGTCATTGAAAATCGAGGTTTTAAACGCTGTTTCGCATTGCTTCCTCGTTGTAGTATTGCCTTGAGAATGACAGGGTGTTCTCCTCCAAAAATATCCGCCGACGTCGATTTTGTACCTGGCTGCATACCCGTAACGTGTCTGAATACGCTTAGTGATGTTCCCATGCCTATTTGTCGCAGCATTCGATTTCAGCATGGCGGATCCTCTGGGCATTTCAGCATAAAAGTGAGGGCACCTTTGCAGGCATCCTTTCCCGGCCGCTGGATTGGTCGTGGTTAGCCAGTTGGCCAGTCGCGGGAGCATCTCGAACACCCGATCTTTCCGCAATCGACATTTTCCTGCGGTAGTTTCTGAAGAGCCTTATTGTACGAAACACCTGTTACGTCTCCTGGCGGCCAGGATTACTGCGGTAGCATGATGTCTTCGAGACACGGCTGAAGGGCTTGCGCCGTACGATGCAGCCTCGACCTGGACAAAACTTTGAGCGTCTCCGGAAACAGGCGTCCATTTGCAACAGGTCACTTAATAACGGCAGTACCATTTAATATTTTATGAATCATCCTAGCAAGACAGTTGCACAGATGGGCATAGTTATGGGCCTAGGTCGTTTCATAAGATACACAACGTTGTAGATCTCGCGCTCCGGTTTGTGATAGAAATGTGAAGAGAAACAGTTTTGACTACTCCCCGACGAGCAGTGAGTAGGACTGATTTTCTATCGTTATGGAACTGGAGTAGTTTGAAGACTAGACATCAAGTGTGAATATTACTCTGTGAAATGACATGTAGGCACCGTGTTGGTCAGAATAATGGTGGGACAGATGACTGATGCATCCTACAGGAGACGTGCAGGTTCTTCAACAGATGGCAGCACTGTGTCGTTGCACATTTGCAATCATTCCCAGTGTGCATTCATGAGTTGGATCAGTGAGCAATCGCGAGGCCATGCTCGTACGTGCCTGAGTGTTGTTTAATTGAACTAGTCCGTTACGTTCGTGAATACCAACTTGCCACTTGCGTTCACCCATGAAAAATATGCAGGCCTGTGGTCTGTGTGAGGATACTCTAATGCGGTGGCTTTGACAGAATACCGGAGACGTTACTCTGATCAACAAAACATTCTGCTTCGGGGTATTTCCTGGGGGTTTTCAACCATTACCTGAATCCGGAACGCTAGCAGGTCAAAACGTAACATAGAAGGTGAGGCCACCCAGGCAGCTGAGGAAGGGGAAAACATTGCAACGGTACAACAGAGTCCCACGACAAATGTAAGGTGCATTAACATTCCACAAACCCAAGTGTGGCGTACGTTACATTCTGAGCACTTGTACCTCTTCCAAGTGCAACCAATGCAGCGCCTGCATCCAGATGGCACAGTCAGCAGACAACAATTTTATGAATGCTTGGCAGTACATAGAGATTTCTTACGAAACAATTTATTTGCAGATGAAGCTACATTTACACGCGACGGTACGATAAACACAGAAGCTCTCACACATCTTCGATGGACAACGCACATGGCAGTAGGAAAACAAAATTCCAAGTTAGGTTCTCAGTAATGTGATTGATGACCTGATGATAGGGCATGTGTTCCTACCGAATCACATGAAAGCCACAGCATACGCATATTTCCTGATGTCTTTCATTTGTGGAAAACGTTAGATTAGAAAATCAAATGTTCAAATGTTTGTAAAGCTTATGGGACTTAACTACGGGGTCATCAGTCCCTAAACTTACAAACTACTTATGAACTACTTACGAACTAGGACGGCACAAATATCCATGCCCGAGGGGGGATTCGAACCCCCCACCGTAGTGGCCATGCAGACCGTGACAGAAGCGCCTCAGTCTCCTCGGCCACCGCGGCCGGCGTTAGATTACAGCAATGATGGCAAATGTACCTGCAATATGATGGATCACCGAGTCACTGTACTAGACAAGTATCCCGTATCCCAGTATTCTGACCAACATAACGCCGACACAGCTTTTTCAGTTAAGTAATATTGACACTTGTCTTCATAACAATTCACGGATGCGTTTCACTCAAATTCCGAAACGATCGAAAATTGGATACACGTTCATAGGACGTTTCCAGTTTATTTTGACATGTATTATGTGACCTTCCTCCGGAATTACATTCAATGGTAATTTATACACTACTGGCCACTAAAATTGCTACACCAAGAATAAATGCAGGTGATAAACGGGTATTCATTGGACAAATATATTATACTAGAACTGACATGTGATTACGTTTTCACGCAGTTTGGGTGCATAGATCCTGAAAAATCAGTACCTAGAACAACCACCTCTGGCCGTAATAACGGCCTTGATACGCCTGGACATTGAGTCACACAGAGCTTGGATGGCGTGTACAGGTACAGATGCCCATGCAGCTTCACACGATACCACAGTTTATCAATAGTAGTGACTGGTGTATTGTGACGAGCCAGTTGCTCGGCCACCATTGACCAGACGTTTTCATTTGGTGAGAGATCTGGAGAATGTGCTGGCCAGGGCAGCAGTCGAATATTTTCCGTATCCAGAAACGCCCGTACAGGACCTGCATCATGCGGTCGTGCATTATCGTGCGGAAATGGAGGGGTTCGCTGGGATCGAATTGAGGGTAGAGCCACGGGTCGTAACACATCTGAAATGTAACGGCCACTGTTCAAAGTGCCGTCGATGCCAACAAGAGGTGACCGAGACGTGTAACCAATGGGACCCCATACCATCACGCCGGGTGATAAGCCAGTATGGCGATGACGAATACACGTTTCCAATATGCGTTCACCGCGATGTCGCCAAACACGGATGCGACCATCATGATGCTGTAAACAGAACCTGGATTCATCCGAAAAGATGACGTTTTGCCATTCGTGCACCCAGGTTCGACGTTGCGTACACCATCGCATGCGCTCCAGTCTGTGATGCAGCGTCAAGGGTAACCGCAGCCATAGTCTCCGAACCGATAGTCCATGCTGCTGCAAACGTCGTCGAACTGTTCGTGCGGATAAGATGCCTGTCATCTCGACTGCTATGATACGAGGCCGTTGGGATCCAGCACGGCGTTCCGTGTTGGCCTCCTGAACCCACCCATTCCATATTCTGCTAACAGTCATTGGATCGCGTCCAACGCGAGCAGCGGTGTCGCGATACGATAAACCGCAATCGCGATGATTCGCACAATTCCTCGTTTCACTCGTTTTCCTTATAGACACATATGCTTCTGAGTGTAATTACTTCAGCTTAAATAGCCAATGTTTTAAGTTCCTTTCCGTATGTGTTTCAGCTGTAGCAACAGTTGTGGAATTTGTTTCTTCTTTGTTGGGATAGTGTTTGATTGCTTTTTTCCTCCAGCAACTGCTGTGGTGACTGATTTGGTACGTGAAATACTGTAATCATCTAATTTATAAAGCAGTGTGTCCGTATATTTGTACGAGTTGCATACAAATCTACAGTTTTCTTCCAATCTTTATGAAATTTTGTACACTTAAGCTTCAATCCATAAGGACGGTCGCCGTAAGTGTAAGAATCACATACAACAAAGAGTTCACGAGATGTGACATCATAAACAGTGAGAGGCGCGAAAAACTGCTGCGTTTAGAGACAATGCTGCTAATTTTCTCCTAAAGCACTGGACCGAATTCAACCAAATTTGGTACACACATTCCTTACCTGGAGGTAACAATTTCTGCGGTGTTAAGAATCACATACGACACATGCTTAAGAATATATGACGTCATAAACAATAGGAATCACAGAAAACTGCCACACAATGCGGTGAGACTTTAAAAATATGCTATATGAGAATGAGAGTACCTATCGACTTGCAACAAACTTTAAACATAATTTCAAACCTTTATTAAACTTTTTCTCGTTGACAACCATAGCAAAATGATGAAAGAAAAAAAGTTTCTCGCTTACTACTTTTCCGCTGTTCATGGACTAAAATTACGGCATTCGGTATAACGTTACAATTTATAATTTGTACACTACAAATAATAGCCGCAGTAAATTTTAGACAGGATACGCACATACAGTTGAATGAACCTTCTAAATTGTATCACAGTAAGACACGTAGTTCATGAGATATGAGCAAATAAACACTAACGTTCCGCTGTTCATGGACTAAAGCTCCGCAATTCGGTATGACGTTACAATTTGTAATTTCTACACTACAAATTGTAGCTTCAGAAATTTTTCAGACAGTATACACACATATAGTTGAGTATACCTTCTAAATTGTATCACAGTACGACACGTAGTCCACTCTATATGAGCACATAAACAATAGCGTTCATGGAAAACCGCTCTATCACGCACCAAGTTTTAGTCTATTTCTTCTTTACTACTAATTGTATATCCAAGAGATTTTACAGACATACAGCCCTTATACAAATGAATATATACGTGAAAAATGGCAGGAATAAAGAGATAAATACCCGGGCAACGCCAGGTTTTCAGCTAGTTCTATATATGTTCCACCTTTACTGATATTAATGGAATTATAGTGAAGAAACCTTAAGGTCCGCGGTGGAGTGACCGAGCGCATTGAGGCGCTATTGCTCCGATGCGCTAGGACGTTCCCCGTAGGGGATTCGATCTCCCCTCGGGCATTATGTTTGTGTAGTCTTTAATATAAGGTAGTTTATAAGTAGTTTGTAAGTTTCAAATGTTCAAACGTTTGTAGAGCTTATGGGACTTAACTACGGGGTCATCAGTCCCTAAACTTACAAACTACTTATGAACTACCTAATATTAAGGACGGCACAAATATCCATGCCCGAGGGGGGATTCGAACCCCGACCGTCGTGGCCGTGCAGACCGTGACTGCCGCGCCGCAGTCCCCTCGGCCACCGCGGCCGGCGTCTTTAAGTTTAGGGACTGATGACCCCGCAATTAAGTCCTATAAGCTTCACAAACATTTGAACATTTTGATTTGAAAGCTTGAGGATCCTGAGTAAAGAAGCGACGTCTTTCTGCCAAAGAGCAAGTCTTCTGGTGTTTCCTAGTCATTTTTTTTTTCTTAACAGAAAATAAAATTCTTCAGTAAAAACTGTAGGTTACAAGATAATTGTAAATTATTTGTACTCTAATGTACCGTTTTATATTTTGTCAGGGATCTTACAAACCTAAGAAAGACAAATATGAAGCTATTATTCAGTTATTACCACAGACATATACTACCAGGCTGGAAAACGTCCCTCGGCGACTAACCCCTGACGCCGCCATCTTGCTTCACCTCACGTCAAGAAGTTTCCGTAAAGTGCTACTATGATCTTCTGATACGATATGACGTTGTAAGCTTTACTGGTTGGTATGAACATGATCATCATTTCATCTAATACTTCCGCAATAATTGAATTTTACACACAGGCGTACAATGTCGAAACGTGTTAAGAGAAGGAAGTGTTACGTGTGGTTAAATTTTACTTAGCGTCCTGGCGCCCTCAGGTGATTATGTTGTCAATTATGTGACGTTGGCATTAGCCATCGCGTGACATGGCATATGTTTTGCCATAAGTGTTCGTTTACCAGGGTGATTAATGTTACTGAGGGATCGAGAGTACATACAAGAACTTGTCAACCATGGCGCAGGAACAGCATTATGTATTTACTTCATCGTGTGTACGAAACTCTAATCAAAGCACTCTGTGTGGATTTCTAAGAATATTAACATCTTGGTGAGTATTTTTTTACCGTTTTGTCTATGTTGCCAACATAGTCATGTGAGGCCACCGGGATGGTAAGTAAAATTTTACCTTTACGTACAGCTAAAGTAAATTGAATAGGCCGAGAGGACTGAGGCGCTCCAGTCATGGTCTGCACGGCCACTACGGTCGGAGGTTCGAATCCCCCCTCGGGCATGGATATTTGTGCCGTCCTTAGTTGAAAATATTGAAATGTTTGTAAATCTATCGGACCAAATGCGTAGTCATCAGTCCGTAGCTTACAAACTACTTAAACCTAGGGAAACTAAACTAAGGACAACACACACACCCATGCCCCAGGGAGGACTCGAACCTCCACGACGAGCAACCGCGCGCTCCGCAGCGAGGAGCTTTAGACCGCTCGGCTACTCCACCGCGGCTCCCAGTTCTTAGTATAGGGTTGTTGAGCCGGCAGCGGTGGCCGAGGGGACTGAGGCGCTCCAGTCACGGTCTGCACGGCTACTACTGTCGGGGGTTCGAAAAATGTTCAAATGTTTGTTAAGCTTAAGGGACTTAATTACGGGGTCATCAGTCCCTAAACTTACAAACTACTTATGAACTACCTACAACTATGGACGGCACAAATGTCCATGCCCGAGGGGGTATTCGAACCCCCGACCGTAGTGGCCGTGCAGACAGTGACTGAAACGCCTTAGTCCCCTCGGCCACCGCGGCCGGCTCGGGGGTTCGAATCCCCCCTCGGGCATGGATATTTGTGCCGTCCTTAGTCTCAGCTAGTTCATAAGTAGTTTGTATGCTTAGGGACTGATGACCCCGTAGTTAAGTCCCATAAGTGCTACAAACATTTGAACATTTTTTTTTAAACTGAATAACACTCGGAAGAATAGATATGTTTTATCCACGAGAAATGGCACATTTATAACGGTCATACTATTAAAACTAGCCGAAGTTGATCGAAACTAGTAACAGATTAAAAAAACAGGAAACTCGAGTCATTAATCTGTCAAAGCAGACTGTAGATTAAACAAGAACATTCTAAAGTAGAATAATACGCGTTATCCACACTTTTATGTTGACAACCAATACTAAAAGAAATTCCGAAGTTGAAAGAAATTGGTACAGATTATAATAACAGCAAATCAATGCAACTCATTACTGTATGTGTCAAAGCTTACTTCAGCTGAAAAAAAAATAGCCATATACAACACACGAATTTATCATATGTGAAAAGTCTAAAGATAAAATGTTCAAATGTTTGTAGAGCTTATGAGACTTAACTACGGGGTCATCAGTCCCTAAACTTACAAACTACTTATGAACTACTTACGAACTAGGACGGCACAAATATCCATGCCCGAGGGGGGATTTGAACCCCCGACCGTAGTGGCCGTGCAGACCGTGACTGGCGTGCCGCAGTCCCCTCGGCCACCGCGGCCGGCGTCTAAAGACAGCGTAGCTACGTCAGTTCATCGGTATTTTGACAACCGTTTTCTGTAATAACACAAACGACACTGCTTAGACGTTTATAGTATACTAGCTGAAAACACTGCGTTGCCCGGGTATTTATTTATTTATTCGAGCCTTGAGTTAGTACTTTTCCTATCCACTCTCTCTCTGTACATCTCCTTTTTTCTAAAAACATGTTACATTTATCAAAGAATATTTGAGAAATAAGAAATCACTCATTTGGAAGAATCCAATCACGAAATTCAACAATAATGATTGTAATAATACCACAGATCGATCACTTGTTCAACCACCATATCTTCAACCCCCTTATACTTACCGGTACTGCTATGGTGTGCAACGGGAGACTTCGGACAACAATTACACACAGACATTCGTTTGCGTTCTGTAGTTTTCGCTGCAGAGCGAAATATTAACACACACACACACACGTAGAATTTTATATACACCGACAACTTTCCATCCCAATATACTCCACCCTTTTATCATTATCAACCCTCAAGCAACAATGCAACCAATAAAACTATTTTCAATGAGTAAATATAATTTTCAAAGAGTAATTATTGTTCCGCATTTCGCGTTATATTCTTCACATTACTAAATATCTATCAGATCGTTATAAAACGTGCCTAAAACATTCCTAAGGTATAAATTAGTTCAAATGTTTGTAGAGTCTATGGAACTTAACTACGGGGTCATTAGTCCCTAAACTTACAAAGTACTTATCAACTAGCTAATACTAAGGACGGCACAAATATCCATGCCCGAGGGGGGATTCGAACCCCCGACCGTAATGGCCGTGCAGACCGTGACTGGAGCGCCTCAGTCCCCTTGGCCACCGCGGCCGGCTATAAATTAGTAACTGTACAAATATTTAAGTCTCGTTCGGAAGTTATAAGCGTACATCGAACAGACATTCACATTATATATATATATATATATATATATATATATATATATATATATATATATATATATATATATATATATATAATCGCCATAAAACCGTGCCTAAAGCCTTCCTCGGTTGGACATTAGTAACTGTACAATTTTTAGCTCTGTGTGTCTTGTGGTTCAAACGTGATAAACGGACACCGAACAGACATTCCCATTTATAGACATAGACAAATATGATGGCGAGACTGCACTGACACCAATGATACAATGTATGGCATTGCCAGTCTAGTAATGTATGTCTGTGGCTATTACCTACTTTTATGGCACTACGTACGTTCCGTATTGTAAAAAGTATGTTAAAATCAATAGCAGCCATACCGTTCGCACTCATTCAATGTCGTATTCAGAAATGTAGCTTGCTGGCCGCTTGGAGCGCCTAGGTCGCAGTGTATAATGTGAGACATCTTTATATTGTGGAACATCATTATATATATATGTTAATGAAACTTAGCAAAGAAGAACTGCAGTCAATATTAATAAACTTCAGAGAATCTTTAGAATAAACTCATGGAAAAAAATACCGACAGTTTTCTGAATATCTTTTCATTGTTGATTGCTTCATCATATCTCAGGGTCATTATGTGGTTCACTTTAAGGCCTAAGTAATGAACTAAGACGAAACTTTTCACTCTTGAGAACAATTTGTATTTCCTATAAAAAAATAATAAATAAAAAATAAAAATAAAACATTTACATCAGAACTGAAAGTTTATAAAAAAAACCGAGACAGCTCATCACTTCTAACTGCTCGAGAAGACAAGACAAGACTGACTGCTAATTAACAAGCAAAGATACTGCTCATCCACTTTTTTTTAGTTCCACAGATGAATTCTTTTTCTTCACAACATTAATTAATAATTGTCTATTATTGTTATTATTATTTTTATTAATTTTTTCTCTTTTTTTAATAATAATAGAAAATGAAATTAAAATAGAAATTCGCTTCTTACTGTTCTGATAGCTCAACACTCCATCCCTGGTAACAGCACAATAACAAAACTCAGTGGGAGTGTCGTGACTGAAACAGTCAGACTGTGATACTAGTAAACAGTGGTACCCAGCAGAAGACGCAGTGATATCCAACAGCGCGTTAACAGATGCACAAACGCTGCGGGTAAGCGAGTGCGTTTAGCCCCATCCTTGTGACGTGCGCGCCACGGCCTGTTCTTGTCGCCTCTATTGACGTCACAAACGGCTCCACTAGTTGGCCAAGGATAATAGCGACCTTGGGGAGAGAAGATACGCCGATAAAAGGTCGAGATCTGCCGCGTATCAGGCGTGATCTAGTTTCCCCTTCCGCCAGCGGCGACGACGGGAACAGCGAGTCCGCGTCTGCGGGAAATCCAGACGCGGCATCCGGCTGTGGCCCGTTACTGCCCAGCCCAGCAAAGAGGTTAAAATGAGGGGCCACGGCGTTATCTGTGCCGAGCGCAGCCAGCTCAGGCCAAGGAGGTTAGAATACAGGGAAAACATGAAGCCTGCCTCCGACAAACTGCCGAGTCTCGGAAAAGTGTTCTTATTGCAGAGCTGATGTTTTAGGGCACTTAAAAGCAGAAATAATTCTTCTGGCGTGATGTACAACGTGTTAAGAGTTCAAATTAGCGTTAAAAATTAATTTTTCAAATATCTCACGATAAGTATTTGTTAGTATTTATTCACGAAAGTATATTGTTTGAAAGTATATACTTTGCACTGACTTATAATTCAGTGCATTAGCAGTTAGATTGTCGACTTGGCGCATAGTTTTAATGGAGAAATAGCATTTCCCAACTCAGCAATGTAGCGGACAGGCTTCAATTGATGTATGTGCTCGGCATAGACAATGCCATCTCCTGGGTTCAGGCCTGTCTGGCATATTGTCGAGTCGTAGAGTGCTATTTCTGTGTTAAGACTGAGCGTTTAAAATGTCTTACAGTCAGCAGCATTGAACTGACAGTAGGTGCAAAGTATGTATCTTCAAAGAGTACAATTCCGTGGATAAGTACACATTATCAGATATTTGAAAACAACGCTTTTTTAAAAAAAAATTTTTTTTTTTTTTTTTTTTTATTTATTTATTTTTTTTTAACGTGGTGCAGCAGTGGAATGTCCGAGAGCTCTAAGGCGCCTTCCTGCAAAGTACGCGGTTGCTCCCCATCGGAGTTTCGAGTCCCCCCTCGGCATGTGTGTGTTTTGTAACTCTAGCGACTGGATGACCTTGATCCAATAGGTTTTCAAACATTTAATTATTTCCCACAGATTTACAAAAGCAATGATTTTTTTTGCGTACTATGCATCACTGCTCAACTGCAGGACATTTTATTCCTGTTTTAAGTGACATCAAACATCAGCACTTCAATACGAAAATTTTTCCAATACTCTGAAATATGGCTGATGCAGGTTTCACTTCCAGAGCAAGGGCATCTCCCTGTATTCTAGCCTCTTTCAGCAGACGTTAGGGCACGATACATCCTCTCACGCAGAGGAGTGTATATACAATGTTGCTCTTTGCTGTAAAGCCTGTAATTGTCAGCAACTTTGAGATGCCATATTGAACTGCATATCATGCTAGAATGCTATTTCAAGTCAATATTTATCAAAAGCACTTAGCTTGAGACATTAAATGTCAATTAGCACACATTTGTCAATTAATGATGCAATGGCAGAGGAACTTCTAAGGAGACTCAATATCAACATAAATAGGCCTACCCTGAACGTTTTTGTGGGACATTAACAACCGTTGCTGCAGTTTTGCACTGTTGCTTATTTGGACACAATCGCATGTGACCGGTTTAAAGATATTGTACAGTTTTAATGTGCTGTTGGTTACCAAAGGTTTGCACCAGTCATATTAAAATACCCATAAAATATCATACCATATGGGTTCTCAGCTAGAAATTTGACAGGTATTTTAATATGACTGGTTGTATACATAGAAAAGACCAGGAGACCCCAGAAGATTTCGACTAATTTTATAATGGTAACACATAAACTTCAAAACCACGTTTTAAAATATAATACATATCCAAGGGCATATATTGACTCTGAACGTAACTTATCAGTAATGAACTGTAGATTAAAACTTGAGAAATATGCAAGTAAATAAGATAAATAATACTGAACTGGGATAAATTGAAGGAACCTGGGGCCGTCAGCGGTGGCCGAGGGAACTGAGACGCTCCAGTCACGGTCTGCACGGCTACTACGGTCGGGGGTTCGAATCCCCCCTCGGACATGGATATTTGTACCGTCCTTAGTATTAGTTAGTTCATAAGTAGTTTGTAAGTTTAGGGACTGATGACCCCGTAGTTAAGTCCCATAAGCTATACAAACATTTGGACATTTGAAGGAACCTGGGGAAAGTGGGATTTCAGAGGTAGCATCAGGCAGCGATTGAATAAAACAGAGGAAAGTAATATAGTAAAAGGAGAATGGGTAGCTATGAGAGATAAAATAGTGAAGATCACAGATAATTACATAAGTAGTGATGAAAGGAGAAAACATAAAAATGCAGCAAATTAACAAACTAAAGGGACTGCAGAGGGCTAAATCATGTGTTTGGTATCAACTGCAGATTGGCTAAACAGGATTGGCTAGAGGAAAAACGCAAATCGAAAGAAGATTGTATAACTAGGGGAAAGATAGATACCGTCTACAGGAAAAAAAGACATTATTTTGTAGACAAAAAAAGTAGCTGCAAGAATATAAGAGCTTAGATGGAAAATCAGTAGTGAGCAAAGTTAATGGGCTAGGCAAAGGGAAATGAAAGCAATGTTATAGAAAGGGTATCTAAAGTAGTTGAATACGAGGTAGGAGGCACGATACTGCGAGAAGAATTTGAAAGAACACTGAAAAATTTGAGTAGATTATATTCCTTCTAAGCTGTTGATATCTTTGGGAGAGCCAGTCATGAAGAAACTGTTCCATCTTCAAATGTTCAAATGTTTGTAGAACTTATGGGACTTAACTACGGGGTCATCAGTCCCTAAGCTTACAAACTACTTATGAACTACTTAATTCTAAGGACGGCACAAATATCCATGCCCGAGGGGGAATTCGAAGCCCCGACCGTAGGGGCCGTGCAGACCGTGACTGGAGTGCCTCAGACCCCTCGGCCACCGCGGCCGGCACTGTTCCATCTGGTGTGCAAGATGTATTAGGAAATACCCTCAGATTTCAAGAAGAATGTAATAATTCTAAGAAAGTAGGTGCAGATAGGTGTGAAAATTACAGGACTATCAGTTTTATTAGTCATAGTTGCAAAATACTAAGACGAGCAATTTACAAACGAATAGAAAAGTGACAGAATCTGACCTCAGGTAAGATCATTTTAAATATAGGAGAAGTATAGGAAGACTTGAGGCAATACTCACCACATATCTTAGAAGCTATGTTAAGGAAAGGCACAAGTATGTTGACTGGAATACACTCTTCCAAAATTCTGAAGGTAGCAGGGTAGAATAATAATAACGAAAAATTACATACAGTAGTACAGAAACGAGACAACAATTATAAGATTTGACGAGCATGAAAGGATCGCAGTGGTTAACAAGTGAGTAAAACTGTGTTGTATCCTTTCCCCAATGTTGTTCAATCTGTACATTGATCAAGCCGTGAAGGAAATCAAGACAAATTCTGAAAATGGAATTTAAGTCAAGGGAGAAGAAATAAAAACGAAGTGATTTGCCGATGACATTGTAATTCAGGAGGCAGCAAGGCTTCTAGAACATCAAATTGGACGGAATGAACAGTGTCTTGAAAAAGTGGTATAAGACGAAGATTAACAACATCAAAACATTGGTGATGGACTTTAGTATAAGAAAATGAGGCGATGCTGAAGGAATTGGATTAGGAAATAAGACAATAAAAGTATAATTTAGTTTTGTTATTTGGGTAGTAAAATAACTCATGATGGCCAAAGTAGAGAAAATATAAATCGCAGAATGCATTTGTGAAGAAAAGTATTCCTGAAGAAGACAAATTTATTGCCATTGAATATTTATGTAAGTGTTAGGGATTATTTCTATGGGCATTTGTCTGGAGTATGACCTCATACGGAAGTAAAACGTGAAGGATAAGTAGTTCAGACAGAAAGGTGATAGACCCTTTTAAAATTTGGTGCTGTAGGTGAAATGGGTAGATCGCGTAACTGATCAGGAGGTTCTGAACAAGATCGGGGAGAAAAATAATTTGTGACAAATCTTGACTAAAAGAAGGGATCAGTTGGTGGCACACATTCTGAGACCTCAAGAAATCGTCAATTTAACATTGGAGGGAAGTGTGTGGGTACAAATCGTAGAAAGAAAGAGACGAATACAGTAAGTAGGTTCAAAAGGATGTATGTTTCCGTTCTTATTCAGAGATGCCAAGGGTTATGTAGGATAGATCTTTGGACTGAAGTACACAACAAAAATACATTTTGATCCTATCCTTTATTTAACTTTACAATCGTCTTTCTTTCGTGTTTTTCCTCACTCATTGTTCTGTTTTCATTTCTTGCAGAATCAATTTGGTGCTATCGTCCTCTACCTGACAATAAATTGGTAATCGCGCATATAATTCCGGCTGCGTATATCGGACAACTCTGCCTGACACAAAAAGACAGTGAAGAACCAGAGGGTAACAAAACTTCACGGCATTAAATATTATGTGATGTTATGTCAGTGAATTTGATTCACGTTTTATCACTTCTGGCATGAATACATGAAATGATTCGCCTGGGAAATGTCTCATAAAGGCGTTGTATCCTTTCCTAAGCCAATCTGGTCCACAGATAGTAAATCCTTGATATCCAGCATACTGGCAGTGGAACGTAGTTGACCACCGAGCTAGTCACGTGGTTCAGTAGGGTTCAGATATGGGGATCATTTGGGCATGCGAGCTTATTTTCTCTAAGATGGTGTAGCTAAATATTGTGCTTATGTAAAATGGAGTTACGAAATTGTTGAGCAAGAGGTAACAACCGAGAACGATAGCTGTTGGTGACGTACTTCTGTGCTGTAAGATTTCCCTCAGTAATTACCAGCCGTGACCTGCAGGTATAACCGATAGCTCCTTACACGATGAAACCCGGTGTGACGCCGTTGTGCCACTCCAAAACACTGCCCAGCTCGCCACCAAACGTGCCAGCGATGATCAGTCGGGTTAGTAGAGAATCGTGACTCGTCACTGAACACTATGACGTAAGTTATCAGCAGTTCATGCTGGTCACGATACTATTAGAAACAGCCATTCGTTCAAATCTAGCCGGGCCTGATGGTCGTGGGGTAAATCGCTCAACTGGAAACCGAAGGTTTGCGAAATCCAGTCGGACCTCGGAATTTTTCAGTCTGCGTTTTATCCCATCCTTCACCTCTGAACGATGTGAGGAGTCGTCAGAAACGACACGTGGTTCGGATTCCACGTTAAGCTGTAAGTTCCCTTTCCCCGGTTGGATAACTGGGGTAGGCTAGGGACACGCAAGTCGCCGAAGTGGCGTCCAATTGAAACACTTGTACCAGACCAATGAGCTGCTCGAAATTATTATCATTATTATGTTCAAATCTATCCACGATGTGCTCCGAAACTACTCAACCGACCTAAATGAAATGTTGCACACTTTGTGGATTTCCTCCAAGTTAAACAATAGGATAGTCTTTATCTCAGTCGGCCGCGGCGGCCGAGAGGACTGAGGCGCTCCAGTCACGGTCTGCACGGCCACTACGGTTGGGGGTTCGAAACCCCCTTCGGGCATGGATATTTGTGCCGTCTTTAGTATAAGGTAGTTGATCAGTAGTTTGTAAGTTTAGGGACTGATAACCCCTTAGTTAAGTCCCATAAGCTTAACAAACATTTGAACATTTTTTATCTCAATTAATGACATTAATATTGTTATGCAAATTAAATTTTGTTGTCTAGGTTGGATAAGCATCCAATAATGACACAGTGTTTTGATTGTTTGTAATTCATACAAATCTATACATTTATTATAATATTGCTGAACGTTTGCACCTTTGACCTTCAAAATAAGGTCATTAGCTACATGGCTATTCGTATTTTACAATAGACTTCGACACCGTTTAAGCGATCACCATCAAATTTTCGTGGAGAAGATTTTTGTATTCCGCAAACCAGTTTATGGTGCACGACAGGTGAGACCTCTGCAAAAGACTTCGATACCGTTCCACTAATGATCATGGAAATTGGTAGATACAGCGTATATAATTGTTCATAGACAGGAGGAGTACGAGTTGGAGAGAGAGAGAGAGAGAGAGAGAGAGAGAGAGAGAGAGAGAGACAGTATCAGAAGGTGGACAAAGAGGGAGGAAGGGAGATGGACTGAGACATGACGAAGAGGGTGTGAACCGAGAGAGTGGAGGGAGAGGAAGAAGATTGACAGAGATGGAGCGAGGTGGGGAATGATGGCCAAGTGAGAGGAGAAGATGAACAGAGAGAGGGGGGAAAGCAAATAAAGAAGATGGACTGGAATGAAGAAAGAAGATTAGGGTTTAACGTCCCGTCGACATCATGGTCCTTAGAGAAAGAACAACAGTGGTGTCAGTGTTTGCTACATTATGCTTCACACGAATTTCACTTATATTAACTTTTTCTGCCAAAAATTCTTATATTTTATCCTCAGTTTCCTGCTCATTCTGTTAGATAATGTTTTCATAAAACATGAAAAAATTAATAGCGTTACGCTTATGCAAATGGTTAATCCTTGTGGAACTTAACGAAAGTACGTTGCAATCTCCCATCATCTGCACGTTGCGCTTCTAACTAGCGTGATCGCCGTGAAAACTTTATAATGCTCTTCCCGTTTTCTTATACTGGAAATTCATATTCTGTTGGCCTAGCAAGTTGTAGTTATGTAACTTTCTTGGTATTGCTAGGATCTGTAGAGAAGCAGACAATCCACGTGGGTAAAGCTCATAAAGAGTATTTAAAAACCTTAAAATAGAATGTGAGAGCGTAACGTGGACCGTGGGAACGACGTGGGAAGGCGACGTAAACAACGATTACCTAAGTCGCAGAAGGAATATTTATTCGCTTGTGAAAGTTTCGTTACTGACTGCCAAGTGGAGAAACAACTTCTCTTCAGTTAACAGTGTACATCTTGTATTTATTAATAAACACATTCTTTGGTGCAAATATGACCTCCTACTATGACCAAAAAACTTCCTATTATGTAACAATACTTTTCCTCGTTGAGTCCAAGGCAACATTTTTGATAAGCCCTGTCATTAACATTTAAATGAAATAAGGACGGTGGTCATGAAAATTGCGATTACATCATAAAAAGATCAACGGTTAAATCAATGAATTTCAAGAATAAACAATTTGGAGATCAGGTAAGATGTAAACAACATACATTTGGTAACACATTCTGTACAGATATTGGTTACAATTGATACGAGGCGTGTTTTTAAGTAAGTAGCGTTTTGAATTTTTTTTTTTTTTTTTAATGACATGTTAAGATATCTCGATAATTTGATGCGCACTGGGTACCTACCTCTGTTTCCTACGCACTGACGCCATTACAGTCTGATTCTTTCTTGTTGCGTACTGAGTGTTTAAGATGCCTCCGATAATCGTGAGCCACGCGAGACTTGCCGAGCGGTCTAGAACGCCACGTTGCGGATCGCGCGGCCTCCCCGTTGGATGTTCGAGTCCTCCCTCGGGCATGGATGTTTCTGTTGTCTTTAGTATAAGTTATTTCATAAGAGGTTTGTAAGTTTAGGGACTAATGACCCCGCAGTTAAGTCCCATAAGCTTTACAAACATTTGAATTTTTATAATCGTGAGTTCCGCTGACTGTGAAGTACTGGCTGTTATAAGATTTCTTAGTGCTAAAGACCTAAAAGTGATCGATATTCATCGTGAGATCTATGCAGTTTACGGGGAAAACATTATGAGTGAATGAATGGTAAGAAAGTGGGTGAGAGCATTTAAAGATGGCCGCACAAATGTGCATGATGAACAACGGAGTGGGCGTCCTTCGGTCGTTAACGAAAGTTTGGTGCAGGAAGTGAACAATAAGATGAGAGAAAACAGACGCTTTATGATTCCCTCTTTGCGGGATGACTTTCCTAATGTTTCTCGTAAAGTTTTGTATGGTATTGTGACCGAGCAAGACGACGACGAAGTCAAAACAGTTGTGATGCAGTAGTTAAACAAGTCAGGCGGGAGACTTCTATGAGAAGGGAATTCAAAAACTGGTACAACGTTATGACAAGTGCCTCAATATTGTCGGAAATTATATAGAAAAGTAGATTAAGGTACAGGCTTTCATGTAAAATTAAATTATTGAGATATCGTAGTATGTCTTTTTTATTATTATTATTATTATTATTATTATTATTATTTCAAAACAGTACTTACTTGAAAAACACGCCTCGTATTTGTGTGTGATACAGTACGATATTTTGCTGTCACAAGTCCATACTGGCGTTTACTCAGAGTGAGGCAACATGGGGATACCATAATAGTGAAAAAATCGTTCTAGTTAATCATTATAGTTACCTTCTAATATAGTATGTGATCACGTAGAACGTTCAATAGAGTTGCCACCTGCGTGGAATGTACATTGTGAAGTTATCAAACAGCTTTTGAAGGATATTTGGCCGTTCTTCCATGATTGCAACCGTTGGTCTGGCTGCAATGAGTCAGCCAAGTACATCCCAGAAATACCCAATCGGGAGTGTCCGGTAAACAAGCTGGCCACTCCATTCATTCAGTTCCCTCACCTTTAAGCATGTTCTTCAATAGTGGGGACGAACGTTATCGTCCACAGCTGGAGCCCATCTCCTGCGGCACCAGCGTAGGGCACAACAAAAGGTCGAAGTATCGACTCTATACCTCTGAACAGTCAAAGCATCATTCTGAACGACATAGAGCTCCGTTCGTCCGCCAGTGCTGAATCCTGCCCAAGCCATTCTTCCATCACCATGATATGGTGATGTTTCCTGCACATCAGCAGGATTGTTCAGAGTTCCATGTTCTCTCCAGATGAACGACGGTTGTCCAGCTAAACACAAATTCTTGATTCGTCTGTGGACATAACACGACGCCATTCTATACGGCGCCAATCCTGATGTTCCTCCGCCCAGCTTCTGCGGGCTAAACGGTGTACTTGTTTTAATGGGACACAGACCACAGGCCTCCGTGCGTAGAGGCCACATTTCTGAAGGCGATTTCAATGGCTTGTGTGGATATTGCGCGTACTGTTGCTGCCTGGAGGGTGCGTTGCAGTTGAGTTGTATTCAGCCTCCTATCTTGACGGGCTGTTAATCGGACATGGCCGCGGTGGAGCCGAGCGGTCTAAAGCGTCTCGCTGCGGAGCCCGCGGTTGCTCGCTGTGGAGGTTCGAGTCCTCCCTGGGGCATGGGTGTGTGTGTTGTCCTTAGGTTAGTTTACCTAGGTTTAAGTAGTTTGTAAGCTACGGACTTATGACCACGCAGTTTGGTCCGATAGATTTACAAACATTTGAACATTTTTGAATCGGACATGACGAATATCTGTTGATGATGTTACCCTTGTACGACTGACGTTGCCTTCTTTTAACGTTTGCTGTCGTCTGAAATTGTGTCCAGGCCCAGAAAATTACGCTTCGGAACTCTCCAATAGCTGCACCCATCTCTCCTTGTGTCTGTCCCGCTTACAACCTTCCTAAGGCACTCCATGCTTTGAGTAAGTCACGTTGTTGTTGCGTTTCACTACCTGCTGACTACAGTATCTTAACCCAACTTCTTGTGTAATTCGTTTGGTAAACACTAGCCAACACCAACCCCCTATGCAGCTACTTTCTATTATTACGACTATTTCCGTAAAAATGTTCAAATGTATGTAAATCTAGGGGACTTAACTAGTATTGTTATTAGTCCCTAGGCTTACGAACTAGTTAAACTAACCTAAGGGCAACCTCCGATGGGGAACATCCCTGCGCTCCGTAGCAAGGCGCCTTAGATCGCTCCCACTCCGTAGAACCGACAAAAAAACGTCGAACCATTTTAGTTCACTCTCTCAATGACAGTACTTCAGAACCTAGATATCTCAATTGATCCCATTATTATTTGAGCAGTGAACAACGTATTACAGTGGTACACTCCTACACACAGATGAACTGGAAAATACGAGGACTGTTTCATACATATGACTGTTGTTACCAAGTGACTACTCCCACAAAAAGACCAATATCGTGAAACAGGTGACTGATGATCACCTTGGTTATCACCTAAATCCGTCCACTCTCCCACCCGAAACATCAGGGAAAGGACAGAATCATAGAACTAGCGAACTATAAGGCCAACGTTGGTCCTTTCGTTAACCTCCATCTAGCAGGAAGATACGGAAACAACATAAACACCTTCCTGATCGCTACAGTGGGAGTGCAGTCAGAAATGACGCATGTCAGTCCTCAACGACAAATACACACATATAAATACACACACACGCGCACACATACGTACACACACACACACACACACACACACACACACACACACACACACACACCTCCTTATCGGTGATAAGACTGACCTCGCAGACGAGGTTCATCAACTTTGAACCGACAATCTGCCACTGAAACTGAGCACTTATTTTGCATTCATTTCAGAGAGATTTATTGGAAGGGACGATTAAATGAAGTTCATACCCAATTATTGCTGCTTAACAACAACTTCGATGGTTATAAATTAATAAAATTCAGCAACAACTGGTTGCTGAATTTGATTAATTTATAACCTGAACAGTTGCTGAAATGGATAAATTACTTCAACTTCGATGGTATTTAGACAAGATTTTACCTGGTATGCAATTTGTCGCGTCTTCTTAAAAGCTAAAGTAGCAAAACTAGTTCCTATTTCTATACCAAACAATCGAGTACAATTTACACACCATTTGGTATTGCCATACAAAATTTGTCTGGACTACTGATTCGCTCATATGTAATATACTCATATATATTCAAACTCTTATGGAGAGTGCCGTCTTTGAAGACAAGCCTTTTTTTGTATTCAGGTATAGTGACAGGTTTATAAGCAATCTTACTCCGCTGCTGCAAGATGGCTTCTAGCAAGACACAGAACTGGAAGCAAGCAGGCGGTAATTGGGATTCCCTTGACCCTGAAAAGCATGACGTCTGCAGTGCTTGCCGTAACATGGTTATAACACGAGGTCTTCCTCTAAAATAAAATAATATTGTAATGGGTAACCGCCACTCGTCACAAGCTGTAAGACAAGACGCCGCTCTAGAAGACGAGGACGGAAATCCCCAGCATCAAAATGAAAACCGAAGCGCTGCGACGGAAATCCACAAGACCCCAGCTTCTTTTACTGTCGTCTCACTTGAAGTTAAGTAGCGTAATGAACAGTATCACTGGACGTCTGTGAGGATTACTGTTATTACACAAGAGTCCAATGCACTGTGGACAGACTTTAGTTTTCTAAAATGGTAAGCAATACCACAACCTGGTTTACTTCATAAGTAGTTTGTAAGCTGATGACCCCGCAGTTAAATCTCATTAGCTTTACAAACATTTGAACATTTGAATACATGTGGTTTCTTTTTTCTTTCTCACTAGAGCGTAGCAAAGAGATCATTAACTCTACGTGGTTTACTAATAGTTGAAGCACAAGACTTTCTACCTAATAATACAATAAAACATAGATGTCTTCTTGTTCGAGATACGAAGTTTTTTTTCTAGGCATATGCCCTCGTTGTGAAACGTGTGCTTATAAAATATCTGACTACTGCGTCAAGTGTATTGCGCCGAGTGAGACATTGCTCTTAATATTTTTGTATTCTTTTATCCAAGAGGAGAATGATAATGGCTATCAATGGATATGTTCGTATTCTATTTGTACTTTTGTTCAGGGTCCACAAATAACACCATTTCTCTTTAACCGAAGCACAGCATACCGCAGTGTTCCAAGTGTCGCCAAAACAGACATAGGTTTTCTGTACGTCCAGTTTAGCAGCTTGACATATACCCTAAAAATTAGCGCTAATCGTAGGAAAGTGAAAAATCATGTATATAAGTAAAATAAAAACTACACAAGTCCGAGAGTAGCGACACAAGAGACGTAAACTGGATACATATCAGAAAATCTTAGAAGCGAACAGTAGTCTTCAGTTCTATGTATGACACACAATGTACTATAAACTGTACGAACTGTCTTACAATACCGCCGTCCGCAGTGGCCGAGCGATCTGCGGCGCGCCAGTCACAGTGTGCACGGTCGCTACGGTCGGGGGTTCGAACCCCCCCCCCCCCCTCGGGCATGGATGTTTGTGCCGTCTTTAGCATAAGGTAGTTCATAAGTAGTTTAGGGACTGGTGATCCCGCAGTTAAGTCCCTTAAGCTTAACTAATAGTTGAACATTTTGTCTTACAATACCACTTGAATAAGTGGAACTTAGGTGAGGTCATTTTTGCAATATGTACAGACAATGGACACATTGAAACTTCCTGACAGATTAAAATTGTGTGTCGGAACCGAGACTCGAACCTGGTACCTTTCCCTTTCAGGAGCAAGCGCTCTACCGTTTGAGCTATCCCGGCACGCTTCACGGATCGTCCTCACAACTTTACTTCTGCCAGTACCTCGCCTCCTACTTTCCAGCTTTCACAGAAATTCTGTGAGAGGTACTGGCAGAAGTAAAGTTGTGAGGACGATCCGTGAAGCGTGCCGGGATAGCTCAAACGGTAGAGCGCTTGCTCCTGAAAGGGAAAGGTACCAGGTTCGAGTCCTGGTTGAGGCACACAATTTTTTAATCTGCCGGGAAGTTTCATATCAGTGTACACTCCGCTGCAGAGTGAAAGTTTCATAATGGACACACTGTTCAGGTTACATGAAGTGACCACACAAGCTTTCATGAATTACGGAGTCATTTTCTTGATACACGTGAAAATGTTAACAAACTAGTCAGTAGTGACGGAGATAAGGATAGCTTGTTCTTCGTTGATAAGTTCCGCTAGGAGTCGAAAGTTGTGACTGGCGGCATGATGCTGGAACACCATTCAGTGTTGGTGTGGCGGTTTCAGTTATCTTAATTGCTATGATACGTGACCGTGTTTGTTTCTTGGCGTGCTACGGGGTTGTTAATGATGTTAGCAGACTGTCTCTCAAAACACTGTTCCTCCTACCGGAGTAGCAATGTCTCTGAAGCTACAAATTTAAATGCGGAAAACTTCTTACTTGTAATTGTGGCCTTCATTTCGGTAAATGGCATGATTTATTTCGTACAAGTTTCTTGATTTCCACTGTACTGCGAGTGTACTGCAGCGACCGATTGCAAGAGTCCATAATACGTACATATTATTTTCTTTGCATGCCAGTCTCGTTGATATTATCATCGTCAGATCTTTCGATTTATCTTAGAAAATAGGTTTAGGAAAAGGCAAACCTACGTTTATGGCTTTTGTAGATTTAAAGAAAGCTTTTGATAATGTTGACTAATATAGAGAACAAAAAATAGTATACAACTCGTACAAAAAGCAGACAGCAGTTATAAGAGTCGTAGGGCATGAAAGGGACGCAATGGTCGAGAATGAAGGACAGCAGGGTAATAGCCTATTCCCGATGTTATTTAATCTGTACGTTGAGCAAAATGTGAAGGTAAGCAATGAGAAATTTGGAGAAGGAATTAAAGTTCAGGGAGAAGACATAAGAACTTTGCAGTTTGCCGTTAACATTGTAATTTTGTCACAAACAGCCAAGGACCTGGAAGAGCAATTGACAGTTTCTTGAAAGGAGCGTATGAGATGAACATTAACAAGATTTATTTTATCTATTTATTTAATCATCAGGTAATTTTATACAAGGTAAAATCAAACTTTAAAGTCCGTTCTTGTCAACTATTAAGTTAAATCGGCTGTGAGAGCGAACAAATTGTCAGGAATGCCACGGTACGAATGAAGAGGACAGCGTTGGACCAGATGTTCGATCGTCTGATCTTCGAGGCTACAACCACACATCGGTGAATTGATCCGGCCCCAGTTGTGCCTGAAGTAATTACAGCAATCATGTCCAGTCCTCAACGTGTTGATGCATCAGAATTTCCTCGGTAGGTCAAAACAGTTTGGCTTCTTTGTGGAATCAAGATAGTGGGCACTTGTTCCCAACGTTTTTGTTGACCACTCATGCCTCCAGCTTTCATTTAGGTCAAATCCATCAGCAATGAGTTGCCCCGCAGTGACATTTACTGGTCTTCTTGATTGCAGTCGCTGCTATGATGGATGACAAAATTCTTGATGCTGTGGCAGAGAGGGTGATGCAAAGATTTTCTTAGCTTCCCTTCATAGAGCTTGCTATCTCGTCAAGTGAGGTGGAGGGATGTTACTCAGCATAGTTAACCAGTGACATGGAATTGATTTGATGGTACCAGTAATACAACGAATTGCATCATGCAATTAACAAGAGCTAACCAAGGATAATAGAATTGTGTCTGAGAAAATCAGGCGATGCTGAAGGAATTAGATTAGGTGACAACACATTAAAGGTGGTAGATGAGTTTTGTTACTTGGGCAGTAGAATAATTCATGATGGTCGGAGTACACAATATGTAAAAAGCCAAATGACAATGGGAAGAAAAGCATTTCTGAAGAACATAAGTGTGTTAACACAGAATATTAATTTACATGATAGGCAATATTTCTTGATGCCATTTGTCTGGTATGTTGTATGGAAATGGAATATAGACGATAAATAGTAGAAACAAGAAGACGTTTGCAGCTTTTTAAATACGGCTATACATGAGATGATGGGTAGATCGCGTCGATAATGAGGAGATACAGACCAGAATTGGAAAGAAGAGAAAATCTTGACCAAAAGAATGTTCGATTATTAGGACACAGAGACATCAAGGAATCGTCAATTTAGCATTAGTGGGAAGTGTGTGGGGTCAAAATCGCAGAGGGAGACCGAGAGAGGAATATAGTATGCAAATTGAGAAGGCTGAATTTCCGTTCTTATTCAGAGATGTAAAGGCTTGAACTGGATAGGGTAGTGTGCAGAGCTGCATAAAACCAGTCCTCGTACTGATGACCAGAACAACAGATCTTATAGCTTCCTGTACGAAAAAGAACCTCGTTGAACAAGGGTAGCTGAGTTGGGCACCAGTCGTCCTTTCAAAAGAATCAGTCCAGTACTCATATGAAGTGATTACGGGACCGACGATGTGAATATATCTACACGGGATACTCTACGAATCAGATTTAAGTGCGTATCAGAGGGTTCATCGAACCATTTTTACACTATTTATCTCCCATTCCATTCTCGAATAGTCCGCGGAAAGAAAGAACACCTAAATCTTTTCGTTCGAGCTCTGATTTCTCGTATTTTATTCTGATGATCATTTTTACCAATGTAAGTGGGGGTCAACAATAAATTTTCGCATTCGCAAGAGAATGTTGGCGATTGAAGTTCCGTAAGTAGCCCACGGCGTAGCAATAAACGCCGTTGTTGTAATGATTCCCACCCGCCGGGCGCGGTGGCCGAGAGGACTGCGGCAGCGGTCTGCACGGCCCCTACGGTCGGGTGTTCGAATCCCCCCTCGGGCATGAATGTTTGTGCCGTCCTTAGTATTACCTAGTTCATAAGTAGTTTGTAAGTTTAGCGACTGATGACCCCATAAGCTCTACAAACATTTGAACATTTTGATTCCCATCCTAGATCCTGTATCATTTCCGTAACGCTGTCTTCCCTGTATCGTGACAATACAAAACGAGGTGCCCTTCTTTGGATTCTTTCGATGTCCTCCGACAAACCCACCTGATAAGAAGAATCTCAAACTGGGCAGCAATACTCCAAAAAAGGACGGACAAGCGTAGTGTATGCAGTTTCTTTAGTACTTCTGTTGCATCTTTTAAGGGTTCTGCCAATAAAGCGCAGTCTCTGGTTCGCCTTTTCCACGACATTATCTACATGTTATTTCCAGTTTATGTCTGAAGTAATAGTAATTCCTAGGTATTACGTCCGTCACTTCTGATTAATTTATCTTGTAAACAAAGTTTAACGGATTTCTTTTCGTACTTATGTGGACGACTTTACACTTCTCATTATTTAGAGTCAATTGCCAATTTTTACACCATACTGATATCTAATTTCAATCGTTCTGCAGTTGGTTTTAATCTTCAGATGATTTTACTAGTCGGTAAATGACGGCGTCATCTGCAAACAAATTAAGAGAGCTGCTTAGATTTTTTTTCCCAAATCGTTTATGTAAATAAGGAACTCTGTCTCAGTCGAGACCTCACCGTCGATTATTACAAACTGCGTCCTCTCTGATAGGAAATCCCCTATCCAGTCGCAAATTTGGGGCGATATACCATAACCACGCAATTTGATTAAAAGCCGTTTTTGAGGTACGGTGTCAAAAGCCTTCAGGAAATCAAGAAATACGGAATCAATTTGAGAACCCTTGTCGATAGCACTCATCACTTCGTGCGGGTAAACAGCTAGTTGTGTTTCGCACGGACGATAATTTCTAAATCATTGTTGACCGTGGGTCTTTAGATCATTCTGTTGGAGATAGTTCATAATATTTGAATACTGGATATGGACGGGGACGGGGATTTGAAGCCCGCTGTTCCAGAAGGAGGAAGACGCGCTGCCGGAGCTGGTGCTCTGCGTGGCCACGGCTGGCGACCGCTCTGCCGCGTTTCCCAATCTGGGCGAGCGGCCTTGGTGGTTTCCGTGAGAGACACCGGCGCGCCACGGAGAACCGCTTCCAGCCGACGCGACACGGCCTGAGGGGGTGACGGGGGAGGCGGATCTCTGCGAGCCACGCCACTGCACTGTACACTACAAGCAGAACGAGCCGACGGTATGAATCCCACGCTACAGGCGCGCATTTAAACACTACGGAACATTACGCTTTTTAACACGCTCTTACGGCCATACAATATACTTTCCTAACGCAGAAAATATTACAGCTTAGTGCATTTATTGGCTTACTATCAGTTTAATAAGTCATGGTTGCAAAATACTAACACGAATTATTTACAGACGAATGGAAAAACTTGTGGAATCTGACCTCGGAGAAGATCAGTTTGGATTTATGAGAAACATAGGAACACGGGAGGCAATACATTACCACTTGTCTTAGAAAATAGGCTAAGGACGGACAAACCTACGTTTTTGCGTTTGTAGATTTGCAAAAAGTTTTTGAGAATGTCCACTGGTATACACGCTTCCAAACTCTGAAGGAAGCAGGGGTAAAATATAGAGAGCGAAGAGTTATATTCAACCTATACAAAAACCAGACAGCGGTTATTGGAGTCGAAGGGCAAGAAACGGACACAGAGGTTGGGAAGGGAGTAAGACAGGGTTGTAGCCTTTCCCAAATGTTCAGTCTGTACATTGAGCAAGCAGTGAAGGAATGGAAGGAAAAATTCGGAGAGGGAATTAAAGTTCAGGGAGAAGAAATAAAAAGTTTGCGGTTTGCCGATGACATAGTAATTTTGTCAGAGACTGCAAAGGATCTGGAAGAGCAATTGAATGTAATTGGCAGTGTCTTGAAAGGAAGATATAAGAGGAACATTAACAAGAGTAAAACGAGAGCAATAGTGTCAGAAAATCAGACAATGCTGAAGTAGTAGATGAGTTTTGTTATTTGGGTAGCAAGATAAATTCTGATGGCCAAAGTAGAGAAGATATAAAATGTAGAATGGCTATGGGGAGAAAAGCGTTTCTAAAGAAGCGAAACTTGTTAACATCCAATATTAATTTAAATGTTAGGAATTTCTTTCTGAAAGCATTTGTCTGGAGTGTAGCATTGCATGGCAGTGAAACGTGGACGATAAGGAGTTCAGACAAAAAGATGATAGAAGCTTTTGAAATGTGGTGCTACAGACGAATTATGAAGATTACATGGATAGATCACGTAACTAATGAGGATGTGCTTAACCGAATTGGGGAGAAAAGGAGTTACTGGCATATACTGACTAAGAGAAGGGATAAATTGCTAGGACACATTCTGAGACATCAAGGAATTGCCAACTTAGCATTAGAAAGAAGTGTGTGGGGTAAAAATCGTAGAGGGAGACCGACGGACGAATACAGTAAGCAGATTCAAAAGGATGTAGGTTGCCGAATTTATTCTCAGATGAAGAGACTTGCACAGGACAGGGTAGCGCGGAGAACTGCATCAAACCAGTCTGCGGACTTCAAATAATGGCATTTCAAAAAGTACAATGTTTTCAGTACTGAAAAAAAAAGTCATACATACATTTTTCACGTGTAGCTTCAGTGTGATATATTTTGAAGCTTTTAGGCTTACAGAGAGCCACACCACAGTCAGCATACCACCAGCAAGTTTCTTTACTGTAAGATTTCCCAGTCCCTCTTCTACTGATATCAGAGCACACTTTACATACTCTTGTCAGATTCGCCTTCTTTTCAGATGGTGGAATCTTCTCAGGGAAATGCTTTCCTTGCAGTCTGGTATTACTTGTCCCGGGGGATACCATACTTTGTACAACTTTGTTACCTTCCACAGCATAACTCTCTGATAACTACTAGAAACACTCCTAACTTACATCTCTTTTTTTTTCAGCTTCATTCATAGTTTCGCGATACAAGATAAAAGCATCGGTGGCAGAGACAATTAAAAGATGAAAAAATAATTTCTTCCGCCAGTTTAGCTGTTCCCTTTGAACGGATAATATGCAATCATCTGATCATACCTGCCAACACCTGTTTGTAAATATTGTAGTAAAGCAAAACATTAGGTCGGGATTTTGTAACAGGCCTTGCTGCCGACCGCATAACTACAACAGTTGTGGAAGCGCCAAGTTTCACCAGAAGAAACGACGCTGCAAATTTTGGTTTTCCTGTGTCCGAGCGTGAGTCGGGTGCCGTCCTCTTGTCCCACTAGTGGTGCCCGAGTCACACTCGTCAATGTGTCAGTGACTAAATGGTTATTTAGAGATAAGATACATTCATTTACATTACATATTAAGATATATGTTGCCGTACTAAATATTTACCAAATACGGTTATCGTATTTTCTGGTTCATAATCGAACATCCACTTACGTTTACGGTAACTAAGAGCAGCATTTACAAACAGTTACGGAATAACGTTAAAATGCGATACTGTACTTTCCCTGTAATATTTCGTATATTTTACACACCCCTTATTTTGAGAGGAGATTTTACTCAAAAGTGTGTTTAATAATTTTAAACGTCTGGTTTCGTTGGATAACGACTAAATAAAGGCCCTCTGGTAGCATGCAATACGAAATGAAGTGCTTGTTGCATGATAAGGTTTGAATTTAATGCCTTTCACGTAGGACTTCTTTCTTGGTCTCATTCTTTGTGTAGTTCATTTTATTATTACCACTTTTTTACATATGTTCACAGCTTGACTTGGGCCTACGTACTCCCGAGCTGAGAGTCACATTTAAATTAAACACTGACAGAGCTTGACAAAGAATGTATACATTTTTCTGGCAGACTGTTATTTTCCGTGACTTCATTAAATCATTTAGGCAAATGCCAGGATGGTTACTGCAAAAAGAAGACTATCGATTTCCTATTCCAAACCAAACTTTTGTTCCATTGACCTCATTGTCGACGGGACGTCAAACAATAATCTATTTTCCATCCTCTAGAAGAGAATAACCATACATATTACCTATCACAAGGTTAAGACTTACTAGTCAGCTATGCAACAGTAGTTACGAAGGAAATATTAACTAGCTAGGTTGCACAAATAATAAGAACACCAATATCTGTACTTTAGTGAAGAGCTAACCCTCAATTAGCTTTGAGAACAGCTGCAACTCTTCTCGCAGAACAATTAGGGTATCAGGTAAGGTAGCATACAGAATATACATATGGGAACGTTTTATTCTGATGTTTGTTACACTTGTAATTTGTGTGTGATACAATACGATATTTTTCTGCCTGAACTATTCCTTGAGGTTCACATGGCGTTTTATTAGAGCAAGGCACCATGGAGCTATTATAATAGTGAAAAAGTCATCCTCCTTTCCCTCTAGTATGGTACGTGATCATATCGAACGACCAGTACACTTGGACACCTGTGTGGCCTGTACATTATCAATCAGCTCTCGGGGGATATTTAGCCATTCTTCTAAACGTGTGATATCCAGCTCTGTAACCGTTGGGGAGCTGCTGCTCTGGCTGCAATGTGCCTGCCAAGTGCATACAAGACAGGCTCAGTCGGGTTTAAGTCAGGTGAACAAGCTGTTCTCTACCAGTGCAGCTCTGTGGAAACGAGCGTTATCGCCCACCAGAAGGAACCCATCTCCTATGGCACCAGCATAGGGCATAACAGAAGGTCGAAGGATCTCGTCTCTATACATCTGAGATACACATCCGAGTTCCCTTTCTCTCCGCATAAGGGAACAACGATTGTCCCTGCCGCGGTGGAGTGGCCGAGCGCATTGAGGCGCTATGCTCCGATGCGCGGCCGTTCCCCGTCGGGGTTCGACTTCCCCCTCGTGCATGGATGTTTGTGCTCTCTTTAGTATAAGTTAGTTCATAAGTAGTTTGTAAGTTTAGCGACTAGTGACCTCGCAGTTAAGTCCCATAAGTTTTACAAACATTTTTTATGAACGATTATCCGGCCGAACAGAAAATCTCATCTGTGAACAGCACCCGGCGCCATTCGTTGCGACAGCAATCCTGATGTTCCTCCGCCGAGTTTCTGCGGGCTAAACACTGCCATGGTTTTAATGGTACACACTCCATACTCGTCCGTGCGTAGAGGCCATATTCCAGAAGGCAATTGCGGACTGTTTGTGTTGATATTGCGGGTCTTGTTGCTGCCTGGAGAGTGCGTTGTAGATAAGATGCAATCAGCCTCCTGTCTTGACGGGCTGTTAACCGGAGATAATGCTCATCTCTTGTTAGTGTTGTCCGTGGACGACCTTGGCCTTGCCTTTTTTTAACGTTTCTTGTTGTCGGAAATCGCGTTCAGATACTAGAAATTACACTTTGAGACACTCCAATAGCTGCAGCCACCTTCTTCTCTGTCTGTCCCGCTTCCAACCTTTCTATGGCTCCCCATGTCATAGCTTCGGATATGTCACGTTGTTGTTGCATTGCACTACCTGCTCACTACACTATCTGAACCCAGTTGCTTGTTTATTCGTTTGGTAGAGTTAATACAAATCAACACCAACCCTCTCTGTAGCAGCTTTCTGTTATTTACACTATCTCGGTTGCCGAAATGTTGTCGTCTCCACTCCGTAGAACGGACAGATGAAAATGCTTCACAACCTAGATATCTCAACTGATCCCTTATTTGTTTTGATCAGTATATTTTCCAACAGAATATTATCCATTATTCAACCAAAACATCCGCCAATTACTTCAAACATGTTGGAGCTGCAAATCTGATTTTTTACCCTTTAATTTTTAAACTGAGCATAAAGGTTCAATTTTGTGGATATATGGTGAGTATGCTGTCTAAGGACGTGTATATTTTTGTCATTGTGTGTGGATGCATTATTGTTTTTGAGTAGGGCATCGTATAAAAATGTATTGTGGTTATTTATTATCTTCAAAATAGTTTAATCATTCTGAAGTTTATCATTTATGGCAGTCAGCATACTCATATCACATTTTCAATGTTCATAAACCATAGTTTAAATGAAAGCACAAGCCCTAGTAAAATATAACTCTGACCATAGATCTCGATGTAAATAAAAAGCTGTCAGTCGACAACATGGCTTGTGATGCATGTTCGAATTGCGAGTAGAAGAGTGTTTGTGCTATAATATCAAGGAGGAAACCCCAAGAACCGAGATGCAGAGGAGATGGTAAGTACTCTCAAGCATAGCATTTCGTAAATAAAAACGCGCGAAATTGAAGAGAGTATAACAGAATTCGTTATTTTGGACAGTACTGTCAATGTAATGACGCTTAAAAAGAAAAAAAATTTGTGTGTGGCTTTCTCCCTGAAGCCATATGCTATTGTCTCTTTCCATCTTACATACAAACACTGATAGTGAAACTTTCTTCTTCTATTATAACAGGCTACTTCTGACTTGAGGGATGCCGTTCTTGGATGACCTAGCCATGCAGTAGATTCATCATCGCTCACATTGATCGAGATAGTGCACAAATAGGTGGTTCGTACATCTTCGAAGCTTAAGTTGCAAACTTTGGTACCAAAGTTCGGCCGTGTATGTGCTTCATTTTTTAGGAGGTACACAAAGTACTTCTTTAAAAATAGAGATCTGCAGTAAACCTTGGCTAGAAAACTACCCTTTACGAAGTAGATATAACGCAGTCATTTCTCAATATCATCACTGGCTTCTTTCCGGTAGATCGCACAGGTAGTTGGTCTTCAGTTCATCGTCAAATGGATAATGCGGCGTTCCCGTTCCCTCAAAAGGAATGTTAGTACGTGACGCTAAGCCAGTGCAAAGTTATGGCTCCCGCTCGGCCAGTTGTGGGGCAAAGCACGAGAGCGGCCTTTACCCAGTGCGTCACCTGTAATGGCGTGTGACGTCGCGGCCCTGCATTCACCGCTGCAAGGCCGATCTGCGGTCTGCGCCCAGTTACGTGGCGGTCATCTGGTACGGGCACGCAGGGGCTCATTTGTCGATTCCACGCCAGGCAGCGCGCGCCTGCTTGAAACGCAGCACAGGTTCACTTCCGAAGAGCACCGTCTGCAAGATACATGGCCGCGCTCCGTCGCTTCCATAAAAACCCAGAACGGCGTAGTGCGTAACCTTTCCCGGTAACAGACGCAAGTGCAAATCAAAAACTTGGACGGAACGACACAAATTATGAACTGGAAAAGAGATCCTAGAACAGATTACTTCGCTATAGTAATTCACATTAAGTTTCACAAAATAAAATTAAATAATGGCAGTGTAAACTTAATATACCGGGTGATCAAAAAGTTAGTATAAATTTGAAAACTTAATAAATCACGGAATAATGTAGATAGAGAAGCAAAAATTGACACATGCTTGGAATGACATGGGGTTTTACTAGAACAAAAAAAATTAAAATAAAGAGTTCAAAAATGTTCAACGACGACACATACCCTTTTATCACCGCATTATCTGCAAACAGCGGCAGATGCAGATTGCTACTCACGCCGATATTCTTGTCTGTAATGAGCACTCGTTATTGAGAACAAAGTTCTGTTGCTTTAGACATCTTCCAGCCACTCACATATCTCAGAAAGTATTTCGAATAGTCTTAACTTTGTTAGCAGTGTTGTTCAGTGGGGCACCATGTTAAATGACTTTCTGATCATATATTCCCCTTGCTGTTGGCAGTAACTGTATGGCAAAGCCACGCCGGCCGCGGTGGCCGCGGGGACTGAGGTTCTCCAGTCACGGTCTGCACGGCCACTACAGTCGGGGGTTCGAATCCCTCCTCGGGCATGGATATTTGTGCCGTCCTTAGTATAAGGTAGTTCGTAAGTGTGGTGTCGCACAAGTACAAAGTGCGCGCCACCTACTTTCGCCGCGCGCCGCCATGCACGCACGGCGCGGCGTTCTTACGACGACAGCCACGAGCGCCCTCTGCGACAACTTCGCTCGTGGCCACCAGTGAACGACATCGGTCACTTCGGACGGAGATAGCAACCAGTTAGGACCTTCGTAATCAGATAGGCACCATTGAAGACTTTGCTATCGTACAGGCACTAGGCAGGCCTCTAACAACTATGTATCAACATTCTGCAGTACTATGTAAAAGTTAAGTATTGTTACATTCTGTGCAATATATATCTCTTTCTAATTTACTCTAGTGTTTATAGTTTCTGGCTGCTCCCCTCCGTACCTGCACCAGCGGGCTATCTTTATTCCTGTGTCGGTCTTATTCCACTCGGCCACCGACACCTAGCCGGCCGCGGTGGCCGAGGGGACTGAGGCGCTTCAGTCACGGTCTGCACGGTCACTACGGTCGGGGGTTCGAATCCCCCCTCGGGCATGGATATTTGTGCTGTCTTAGTTCGTAAGTAGTTCATAAGTAGTTTGTAAGTTTAGGGACTGATAGCCCAGTAGTTGAGTCCCATAGGCTTTACAAACATTACTACTTTACAAACATTACTACACCGACACCTACGACGAGGCTGGGACACAAAAGCGGCGACGAAGTTGGGACACAAAAGTAAGTAGTTTGTAAGTTTAGGGTCTGATGACCCCGTAGCAAGTTCAAATGTTTGTTAAGCTTATGGGACTTAACTACGGGGTCATCAGTCCCTAACCTTACAAACTACTTATGAACTACTTACGAACTAGGACGGCACAAATATCCATGCCCGAGGGGGGATTCGAACCCCCGACCGTAGTGGCCGTGCTGACCGTGACTGGAGCGCCTCAGTCACCTCGGCCACCGCGGCCGACCCGTAGTTAAGTCCCATAAGCTTAACAAACAAGAACAATAACAATGGCAAAGCCACGTTAACAGATGGTTCAAGGCCAGCTCTATCATCCAGATTGTTGCCCCTCAGCTACTGGAAAGGCTGCTGCCCCTTTTGGTGTTGGTGTCTTGGGTGTTTAAGGGGACTAAACTACTGGTTCATCAGTCCCGCTGCCCCTCTTCAGAAGCCATATATCGGATGATCAAAAAGTCAGTATCAATTTGAAAACTTAGTAAATCACGGAATAATGTAGATAGAGAGGTAAAATTAATACACATGCTTGGAATGACATGGGGTTTTATTAGAACAGATAAAAAAAAAAGTATTGCTAGACGCGTGAAAGATCTCTTGCGCGCGTCATTTGTTGATGATCGTGTGCTCAGGCGCCACTTTCGTCATGCTTGGCCTCCAAGATTCCCAGATATCAGCCCGTGCGATTATTGGCTTTGGGGTTACCTGAAGTCGCAAGTGTATCGTGATCGACCGACATCTCTAGGAATGATGAAAGACAACATCCGACGCCAATGCCTCACCATAACTCCGGACATGCTTTACAGTGCTGTTCACAACATTATTCCTCGACTACAGCTATTGTTGAGGTAATGATGGTGAACATATTGAACATTTACTGTAAAGAACATCATCTTTGCTTTGTCTTAATTTGTTATGTTAATTAATGCTTTTCTGATCAGATGAAGCGTCATCTGTCGGACATTTTTGAACTTTCTTTTTCCTAATAAAACACCATGTCATTCGAAGCATGTGTGTCAATTTTTGCCTCTCTATCTAAATTATTCTGTGATTTATTAATTCTTCAAATTTATACTGACTTTTTGATCACCCGGTATATTAAAATACTTCACTCTGCTGCAAAAACTATACATCGCAAACGAATAGTGTTTGTATGTGGTAGAAGGTATCAGTCTCTCACTGTGCACTATGGGGGTATAGGGTTGCTAACGATAAAGGAGTGGAAGACATGGGAGTTGAAAGTTACCGACTTATATAAAATTCTACGTGTGGGTGTCAATATTTTGCTCTTCAGCAAAAACTACACAATGGATACCAACTATGTCTCTGTATTATTGTAGTGCAAAGTCTCCCGTTGTACACCACAGCTGTTCCGTGTTGATAGGTATAACAGAGTGGAAGTTATAGTGGTTGAAAGTCGTCAACTTGTATAAAAATAGGACTGAAGACCAGCGACAGCGATGACTTTTGACACTATAATAGCAAAGAAGTTACATACAGAGAAACGTGATGCCAAGGAGGTTACAATTAAAAAAAGATGGCATTATCTATGCCGAGCATATACGTCAGTTGAAGCCTGTTCGCCGTCTTTGTCAGTTTCCGGATGCAATTTCTCCGTTAAAACTATGCGTTCAGACGACCCTCTTACTGTTAATTCATTGAACAAAGTATGTACTTTCAAACAATATACTTTCTTGAATAAATAGTAATAAATAATCTTCATAATATATTTGAAAAATTAATTTTTAACGCCTAATTTGCACTCTTTTAAGGCGTTGTACATCAGGGCAAAACCGTCGGACGTTTTATTCCTATTTTAAGTGACATAAAACATTAGCTCTAAAATATGAACAATTCTCCAAAACTTAGCAAAATGGCGAAGGCAGGCTTCACTTTTTCAGCATAAGGGCGTCTCCCTGTATTCTAACCTCCTTGCGTGATGCACATTCTTCAGTTGTTTTTCTGCAACAAGCGTACGAATAAAGAAAAATAAGTGCATATTGCAGTTCTAAAAGTAAAACTACCAAGAAAGATGACAAAGCGTAAGAAAGAAATTTCGCGTTCTCAATCCATATTTTTGGAAACTCAACAACTAAGCGGGTGAAACAAGGGAAAATCTTTTAAGGGTGCTAATAAGACTATTTTGATGCTAGAAATGCGAAAATTTGGATTTAGAACCATGGTTAGAATTTTAAAGAAAATGTGTTTCGGGATGTTTTGAATTCTGCCATCAATGGTGCAATACGGGGGTGTCAAGTGGTATCGAAATACTTGATTAGTATTTTTAAAGGTAAATCTATGCAAATTTACATTTAGAAGTATAAACAACCAATGCGGACCATCCAGTGTACGCGTGCGAATCAGTGGGAACAGAGCTAGTTGGATATAAAAATTAGCCTTCATTTCAGCAAGAAATTTCTGGGAAGGTGATACAACATAAGAAAAACTGAATCATGGCGTATGGGGAATGTTCAAATGTTTGTAAATCTATGGAACTTATCAACTGTAATTTTGAGTCCCTAGGCTTACACACTACTTAAACTTACCTAAGAACAACACATACACAGAGGACTCGAAGCTCTGAGAACAAGCAAGTGCCGGCCGCGGTGGCCGAGGGGACTGAGGCGCTCCAGTCACGGTCAGCACGGCCACTACGGTCGGGGGTTCGAATCCCCCCTCGGGCATGGATATTTGTGTCGTCCTAGTTCGTAAGTCGTTCATAAGTAGTTTGGAAGTTTAGGGACTGATGACCCCGTAGTTAAGTCCCATAAGCTGTACAAACATTTGAACAAGCAAGTGCGCCCTCCGCAGCAAGGCGCCTTAGAGCGCTCGGCCATTCCACCGCGGCTCGGACTGTGGGAAAACCGAACGAGTAAAAAATATAATTTTTTTTGGAGGAATTGAAGCGTTTGTGATCTGATGTCATGAAAGGGATGTTGAAAATTAGGTCGACTGATAAAATGAGAAATGCTTTTTTCAGGAAGATCGAAGAAGAGTTAAGAATTTAGAAAACAATGACGTGAGGAAGGGTGGAATGATAGAACACGTATCAAGACTTAGAGGTTGGCACAGGAGACGAATTCGTGGCGAGACGTCTCGAATCAATCTGAAGACTACTGAAACAAAAGCTAATACCGCATCTTTTCCAAAGAAGCGAGCATTAAGCTTAACTTTCAGACGAGATGTTATAATAGTAAGCTGGTATTTTCCAAGGAAACATTGAGGCACTAGTCTAAATTTATACATGGAAATAGCACAAAACCTGTAGACGGATGGCAGAAAGGCAATATAAAACCTGCGGATTTAGTTTGTGAATGCGTGAAGTTTATCACCGCGCCAACAGACTCAGTATAATAATATCTATTTAAGAATATCGTTTAATACAGAAAATTAAGGAAGCAGTCATCTCCATAACCGTGCTGTTGTAAAATCATGCTTGCTCTTTCCTTTTGTGTAAGTGCTTAATGTCGCGTCTTCGATGGAGTTAAAGTGAAGTACAAGCTCACGGAAGATACCTTTAAGACGTTCTTTTTCTACACAGAATAAGTATAATATTACTGAAGGATAGCTCAGCAAAATAAATGAACGCGGTTCTCTTCAAAAAGCACTTTAATGTACTTGTAACTCATCGATCGATCGGTGTACAGCTTTTAGCAAACAGACTGAAATCATATTACTAGACTTTATAAGGCACTTCACCTTCGTATCATATTGCTAACTGATAAGAACATACGAGAGCGTTACTGCCTCACAGAAAGAATACAACACATGACCCCGGTATCCAGCGCTCACCATAAAGATATCGGTCGTCTGAACGAAATGTGGCGAGACGCCACATATATAAAACTTATAGAATATGGAGATGACGGGTAATGATCCTAGGCCCTTGCTCTTAAAGGAATCAGTTTACAAAACTACGAGTTTGAGTCATAGTGGGCAGGGTAAAATTGAGAATTTGAATCTGACGGGATTCGTACTTGAGTAATTCCGTGCAGGTGTAGAGATCACTGAGGCCCTCATGGTGTAGGGGTCAGCATAACTGCCTAGAAATCAGGAGATCCGGGTTCGGGTTAGCTTTATCCATTCGCAATTAATGTCATACATTCGGTGAATATGGAAAGACAACGTAGTTGCATGAAAAACTTTATTGGGAATAGGTACATAAATGTTTGAGCTATTTGTCGACGTAGTCACCAAACGAACAGAGACATTTATAATATCGTTGGAGAAATTTTTGTATCCTTTTGTCGTAGAAGTCTGCTGCATGTGAATAGAACCGGCGTGTGACAGTCGACTTCATCTCTTCACCGTTGGCAAAACGCTGGCCGGAGGATAGGAATTTCTATAGGTGCAAGAAAAGATGGAAATCGCTGGGAGCTAGCTCAAACACCTCCTAGCCGAACATCTGCAAAATAATCAAAATATCCATGGGTGTACTGCCGGTCTACAGTGTCCAATGGGCACAATATTTCGGCGATCATACATGTCACCATCATCAGGTGAACTGACGGACTGAACTCGTGGAAACGCGTCGGCACGGAGATCCGCACGCTACGGCGGCTGGAAGGGAACTGGGTTCTAAGCCCCTTCGAGCCGCTGTAGCGTACGGATCTCCGTTCCAGCGCGTTTCCACGAGTTCAGTCCGTCAGTTCACCTGATGACGGTGACATGTATGATCGCCGAAATATTGTGCCCGTTGGACACTGTAGACCGGAAGTACACCCGTGGATATTTTGATTATTAAATAAGCCGGGAAAAACTCAAGAATCACACCTGCAAAATAGTTTCTGTGCGTCGAGCCGTATGGGGACGACCATTGTCAAGGAGCAGCACAACAGCTGCAGTAAGCATTCCAGGCCTCTTGTTCCGTATTGATTCACAGTAAGAGCTGAAGACGATTGATCCCATTCACAGGCGGAAAACTTCTATGACACAGGAATACAAAGTTGATCCCTTGACAAGTGTCTGAATTCTTTTGGGTAACTGTGTCGAAAAATAGCTCAAACATTGCTGTACCTGTTGATGATGAAGTTTTTCATTTAACTATGATGTCTTTGTTTTAAAAAGTAGTTAAATTTACTTTCTGTATGCGTCTCGTAATAATGCTAAATTGATAGTGCATTTCTTGCAAGTTCTCCAATTACGGATCAACTTCTAGAGGTGAGTAAAAATTTCCAGTTGACAGACTCAAAGGCTGAACCTAGTATAATAAAGCAATAAGTGATCGCAAATTGCGATTTATTTCATTAAAAATGAACGCTGTAACGTCATCAAAAATATATAATAATATAAGACATTTTTAAAAATAAGAGAGAATCTCGGGCAAGTGAACAAAGCAGGCACGTGGCTGATGCGTGTCCGGTAAACGCTGAGCGTCGGCCGTCAGTTACGCCAGCGGCCGTCTTGCGCCATCCCGCACTGTTCTCCTCAAACGGAGCGATACGGCGAATTTAAAGGCAGACCGACACTCATCTTGAGTACATAGGCACGAACAAAAGTTTTCGGGCATCCTAGACAAAGTAGAGAGAGGAAGTCAGTGCTCAAATGTTCAAATGTTTGTATAGTCTATGGGACTTAACTACGGGGTCATCAGTCCCTAAACTTACAAACTACTTATGAACTAACTAAGACTAAGGACGGCACAAATATCCATGCCCGATGGGGGATTCAAACCCCCGACGGTAGTGGCCGTGCAGACCGTGACTGGAGCGCCTCAGTCCCCTCGGCCACCGCGGCCGGCAAGTCAGTGCTCTACCAGTGCCACGTAACTAAGTGTGCTGACCACGTAATTTCGTTCTACCCCTCAAAGAGGGCAAGTACATTTCATGTTTATACAAAAGCTACACAGTGAACCACATACATCGCCATGTTGGTGGTGGCAAGCGTGCCTGAACGACACAGATAGCCGGACCGTTGTTGCAACCGCAGCAGATGGATATCTGCGGTGGGGCCAGACAAATACCGGATGATCAGAAAGTCAGTATAAATTTGAAAACTTAATAAATCACGGAATAATGTAGATAGAGAGGTAAAAATTGACACACATGCATGGAATGATCTGGAGTTTTATTGGAATAAAAAGAAGGGTTAAAAAATGTCCGCCAGATGGCGCTTCATCTGATTAGAAAAGCAATAATTAGCGTAACAAATTAAGACAAAGGACAGATGATGATCTTTACAGGAGATGCTCTATACGTTCACCATCATCCCTAAACAATAGCTGTAGTCGAGGAATAATGTGAACAGCACTGTAAAGCATGTCGGGAGTTATTGGCGTCAGATGTTGTCTTTCAGCATCCCTAGAGACGTCGGTCGATCACGATACACTTCTGACTTCAGGTAACTCCAAAGCCAATAATCGCACGGATTGAGGTCTGGGGGACCTGGGAGGCCAAGCATGAAGAAATGTGGCGGCTGAGCACACAATCACCAAACGACGCGAGCAAGAGATCTTTCACGCGTCTAGCAATATGGGGTGGAGCGCCATCCTGTATAAAAATCGTACGTTCCAGCAGGTGTTTTTCAGCCAGGCTGGGGATGATGCGATTCCGTAACATATCGGCGTACCTCTCACCCGTCACGGTAGCAGTGACAAAACCAGAATCACGCAGTTCCTCGCGAAAAAAGTCCCCATAACGGTAGATGTGGTTCTAATAAAACGCCATGTCATTCCAAGATTGTGTGTCAATTTTTACCTCTATCTACATTATTCCGTGATTTATTAAGTTTTCAAATTTATACTGACTTTTTGACCACCCCTGAAGGACTGCATCCGTTCCAATAGTTGAGAGGTAACAGTCTGGATGACAGAGCTGGCCTTGAAGCATCAGCTAACGTGGCTTTGCCATAGAGTTACTGCCAACAGCAAGGGAAAACTAAACTCTTTATTTTTCCCGAGAACATTCAGCTCTACCGTATGAATATATGATCAGAAAGTCATTTAACATGGTGTCCCACTGAACACTGCTAACAAAGTTCCGACCATCCGAAATAATTTCTCAGATATGTGAGTGGCTGGAAGATGTCTAAAGCAACAGAACTTTGTTTTCAATTACGAGTGCTCATTACAGCAAGGGTATTGGCTTAAGTAGCAATCTGCATCTGCGGCTGTTTGCAGATAATGCGTGATAAAAGGGAATGTGTCGTCGTTGAATTTCTGAAGGAGGACTCAGTTGACATACACACTATTTCTAGTTTGTGTGACGGATGGCAGCTAGCTATTAATGTATGAAACTGTAAGTTAACACAGATGACCAGAAAAGAAACAATCCCGTAGTGTTTCAATACAGCATTAGGTAGTATGCTGCTTTACACAGTAACAGCCATTAAATCTAGGAAGTGATGTCACGATCTGCACGGCCGCTGCGGTCGGGGGTTCGGATCCCCCCTCGGGCATGGAAGTTTGTGCCGTCGTTAGTATAAGCTATTTCATAAATAGTTTGTAGGTTTAGGGACTGATGACCCCTTAGTTGAGTCTCATAAGCTCTACAAAAATTTGAACGTGTAAGGACAGTCGCGGGGTAGGCGGATGGTCGATTTAATGGAGGAATTTTGGGAAGAGGTGATGTATTTATTCAGGAGACCACAAATAAGACACTAGTGCGATCCATCCTTGAGCACCTCTTGATTGTTTGGGATCCCAACCATGTCTGTTTACTGGAAAATAATAGAAGCTAGTCAGAGGCGGGTTTCTAGTTTGTTACTGGTAGGTTCAATTCAGTATTACAGATATGATTCGGGATCTGAAATGTGAATTCCTGAAGATAAGGCGAGGTGGGGTTTTTTCCCCCAGAAACACTGTTGAAGAAATTTAGAGCGCCGGTTTTTGAAGTTGACTACAGTACGATACTGTTGCCACCAATTTACAGGACAGCAAAGGTAAGAGAAATTAGGACTCTAATAAGAGAAATTAGGACTAACGGAGGCGTGTAGATAGTCGTATTTCCCTCAGTCTATTTGGAAGTGAAACAGAATAGGAAATGGCTAGTAGAGGTATGAAATATCCTCTGACACGCGCCATATAGTGCGTTGTGGAGTACTTATGTAGATAGAGATAACAAAGATAAGATAAATTAGGACTCAAATGTTCAAATGTTTGTAAAGCTTAAGGGACGTAACTACGGGCTCATCAGTACCTAAACTTACAAACTACTTATGAACTACCTTATACTAAGACGACACAAACAACCATGCCCGAGTGGGGATTCGAACCCCGCGCTAATTAGGGCTCTAACGGAGGCACGTAGATACTCGTTTTTCCCTCAGTCTATTTGGAAGTAGAATAGAATAGGATAGGAAATGACTTGCAGAGGTGCGAAGTATCCTCTGACACGCCCCGTATAGTGCGTTGTGGAGTTTACGTAGATAGAGATCCCCAGTTAAATGAAGCAAGTGTGTTGCGGAAACTTGTGGATTCACCACCAATGACAAAGGTGAAATCCGAACTATCATTGATCAATAGCACGCCGAGAATTAAACTTATTAGCACGGTTTAACGCACGCCCTGAAGAAATTCCATTGTATGTCACAATGACCAAATTTCCTTCCAAACTGTTATCGGTGTCAAAAACACCCAAGAAAAACTGTCGGTAGTCAGTACGCACAAGTTTATGGATACTGGCTGTCTTTCATAGCTTCACCTGTGTCTGTTGGTGGGGGCCGAAATACGCACGTCAGAGTATGGCACACCAATTCGCAACCACTCGGTGACGAGCGGGCCTCGGTGTGTCGTCCGAGTTAGTGGAAACCAGCTGTGCGTTTCATGCGGCGCGGTGCCCTAAACAGTTCCATGACATTGATACAGGGGACAAGCGGATGGGGAAACCGGGAGTTCAAGAAATCAAATGTCAGTGAGAAATGAAGTACTTGGGGTAAACGGGAAGGAATTTTAGTTTTATGGAACACCATAACAGCGAGAAAGGTACTTTTCCACCGCTGTTGAGCGGTGGAAAAGTACCTCAAGATCGGACAACGTTCGTTGGGTAGCATCAGTGATAGCGTAAGGGCAATTCAGTTTGAGAACAAAGGACGGTTGCTATCTAATTTCGAGAAAATTGAGTAGTTTTGTGCTAAATGAGAAGACAGGGCTAAAGGACGTTACTGAGCCTATTTTAGTTCAAAAATGTTCAAATGTTTGTAAAGTTATGGGACCTAACTGCAGTGGTCATCGGTCCCTAAACTTACAAACTATTTTAACTAGCTCAACCTAAGAACAACACACACACACACGCGCGCGCGCGCGCGCGCGCGCCAGATGGGGGACTCGAACTTCCGACGGCGAAAGGCCGAGCGCACACAATACCTTCTAGTGACAAGACCTCACAAGAGCTACACCGAGTAGGCCGCGATTGCTAGCTGAGTGGTTGGCCGCTGGGGCACAGCCCACTGCCTCGTAGCTGGCAGCCATTCAGCTAGCGATCGAGGCCTATCGGTGTGACGTGACACGGAATGTTGTGTGGCCTTGTCTCGAGAAGGTGTTGGCGCGGCCCAGCAACGTGCCTTAGTGCGCATGGCTACTCCGCCGCGGTCCTATTTTAGTAAGATCCTTGAAAATGAGGGACGTTTCCTTCCGTTGTAACTAGTGGTATCAGGTTTTAATATTTTCTGATTAATGTAGGCACATATCTGTAGGTTGTGGCTTTAATTTAATGGATTAGACAGAAATTTTCTCAGGATAATATTGTATTATAGGTTACCATGACAGTTTCGTAGCATCTGGATTATCTTTGGTATCTGAGAGCGGCTGTCCTGTAGTCTGCAACTTGCATCATAGTAGCAGAATATTTTCTTTTAGACGAGGTGTTTATATTGACAAAGCAGATTAATTTTTATAGGAATGTTATTTCATGAATGGCGTATTTGTTCGGGAGTCGTCGAATTCTTAGTGTAGTATTTTAATAGGTACTCACATGTTTTCCAGTATTTTAAAACGGGATAAGGTAGTACCGACACATTTCGTACTGACAATACTATTGCGTGATTTGCCTCGGTACTTGAATGTTGATACTGTGTGTTCAAATGTTCAAATGTTTGTTAAGCTTAAGGGACTTAACTACGGGGGTCATCAGTCCCTAAACTTACAAACTGCTTATGAACCGCCTACAACTAAGGACGGCACAAATATCCATGCCCGAGGGGGGATTCGAACCCCCGACCGTAGTGGCCGTGCAGACCGTGATTGAAGCGCCTCAGTCCCCTCGGCCACCGCGGCCGGCGATACTGTGTGTCGGAACGCTTATGCGTACATATTATCTTCCGTTAAACCGAAAAATATTACAAAAATAACTTACTAGAATGAAAGTTGCGCGCAACGGCGGATTAGCCGTGCGCACTGGGGCGCAGTGCTGCGGTGCGCGCGGCCGTTTGCGCCGTCGGGCGTTCGAGTCCCCCCTCGGGCATGGGTGTTTGTGTTGTCCTTAGGTAATTTTACCTTAGTTTAAGTACTTTGTAAGCTACGGACTAATGACCAAGAAGTTGAGTTCGATAGATTCACAAATATTTGAACAAAATTGCGTCTAGCCGCAGATGACTAAACATATTATCAATACCTAGCTTCATGGTTAAGAATTGCATTGTTACCTAGCAAACTGAAACTCGCTCGTTAATATCTCATGCCATGTTTTTCCGTAGCTACTGCAATACAACGCGGAAATCCTCACACACATGGCGCGAGTCCAGTTCCTGTGCCTGCAGTAGTGGATGCGGGCAAAGGTCTTGTAGGGACAGCAGCTGTCACTGCGTAATGTGCTCGTTAGGAGCACAGTTATCTGTGCGATCGTAGTTTCTTGTGACGCCATCCTTGTGTAATGCACTCTTGGCTTATTTGTCGCGTCGGGTCTCGGGTTTTCGGATAAATCCTTCATCGTCCTCGTTGGAAACAAATGCTAGTCGTGGTCGGGTATGTATTTGCTCCTTTCTTATGTTAAGCCCCCTCCTTCTACCCTCTCTGACAATCGCATTCTGTCCTAATCTATATCCATTTCAGTTTCGTTTTTATTCACCTCAATCATTATGACTTTATATGTCGTGAACTATTTATCCTAAAATTATACAATTTTCCAAGTTCGTAGAGTGTAATTTTCGAAAACTCTGTGAAATATGTGTTGCCAATGGAGCTGGTAGTAAAGAAATAATAAATTACAAACTCATGCGTGATGGGACGGTTTTGCATGAACAGAATTGTTTATGTCCTCATTTATCATAAACTATGTATCGTACGATGACATAATTTCAGTGGTACATTCAGTGGTACATGTGTATGCTTATGTAAAAGTCTCGTGATGTAATTCGTAGCGTAGAAGTAATAAATTGTAACGTCATGCCGAATGCCGTAGTTTTAAAGCATGAACAGCGGAAAAGTAGTAAGCCATAAACTTCTTCCATTTCATCTCTTTGTTGGGATTGTCACCAAGAGAAGGTTTCGTAAATGTTTGAAATTGTTTGTAAACTTTGTTCCTAGTCACTAAGTACTCTCGTTGTCAAACCGTGGATGAGTAAAGCGTGACGGGGCATTTTATGACTTCACATCTCCTGAAGTATGTGTCGTAGATCGTTTTTACTCCGCTAACGATTCTTTCCTGGCCCAAAGAATATTTGTACCAAATGTCGTTGAACTCGTTCTATTAGTTTAAGAGGAGATGTGGAACATTGTCATTTGATGTGGCAGGTTTTCGCCAGTTTCATTGTTTATGACGTCGTATCTTCAGAAGTCTGTGTCTTAGCCTGGTTGTCTTTTTGTGAGGAATATCTTTACCAAGTTTGATTGAGATTGGTGTAATAGCTTAGGAGAATATTTGGACCATAGACACATACATTTTAAAAATACATGTATAGATTTATAGCCCACAGAACACTTAATTTTTTGAGGGGAATGGGGGAGGTATATATCATCTTCAAGTAATGGTGACAGAGAATATGTCTATGTCTATTCTGTTAACACAAGGTTTTCGTAGTAACGTGAACAATTAAGTGCCTTTCTGTGTGACTTCTCAGCGTCCAGGCCGGCCGCAGTGGCCGAGGGGACTGAGGCGCTCCAGTCACGGTCTGCACGGCCACTACGGTCGGGGGTTCGAATCCCCCCTCGGGCATGGATATTTGTGCCGTCCTATTAGTTAGTTCATAAGTAGTTTGTAAGTTTAGGGACTGATGACCCCGTAGATAAGTCCCATAAGCTTTACAAACATTTGACATTTCAGCGTCTAGTACCCGTTTCCACGCTTACCAATATTATAAATATTATCTACGTTGAAGTGTTCGTTCTAATTTACAACTGTTTCTTTAATTACTTAATTCCACTACCAAGAAACGTGGATAGATAGTTTAGTTTCTCAGACTTTATTTTACGCTGATCTGTAAGACTGTGCTCGGTAAATGCCAATTTCTAAAGGAATCGATATTTAACGTGGCATTAATGTCTTTCGTAGAGGTCGGTAGTCGGTTAGATGACCATATACACTGACTTATAAAACGGAATGACGAAAGAGAACTTCACGTGATGCGTCATTGCCAAATAACGTAGCCTGATAAAACTTGGGCCATGCATACGGCTGCGGTATGAGAAAAAAAATGACACGTTTATTCAAAGACAATAATTATACTGAAGTCACCGCTCCTTAGACCTTTCACAAGAAGGGACAGTAACGTCAATACCCTGATAAGGCTACCACGGACGGCAGTCTATTACGAGCTCCCAAGCTGAAAACAGTCTTACCAAGAGCATTATTAGTATCTATCCCTTGCCGTATGAGGGTAGGTCCAGAATCACGTCGAACATAATCGTTTTGGTTGTCCGGGCGTAATGCTGTGAAGATGCGTAATGTTGCACGATATTCTAATCGTTGTAAACAATGTATTCAGTGATCAACGATATTTCACTGTACTCTTTCCCCAAGTTCGTCTCTGTAGTGGTAAAATTGTCCAACGCTTAATTTTTTTGGATGAAAATGCAGGAAAGGATCTCTTGGAACGAGAGGATATTCGACGAATAGACGAACCTGTGAGTTGCCACAACTTACATCTCATCGTGCACGAGTGATATCGGTTGAGGAAGCATGTTGCAGAACGTCCAAACGCACCAACGACCATCCAGTAGCTGTCAAGCTCTCTGGTGGAGAGACGGAATAACCTACGACAAGAACTCGTGATCATCACTGGAACACGTTCGCAGCACGCAATGCCAACCGTTATGTCAACACACCGTATGAGGAAAACCATGTCCCGCCTCTTGAAATGTCCAGGCGACACTCATAAAACATGGTGACTTCACTGTGACTGTGGTCCTTATCCGAAATGTAAATCGCTCTGCAGTCCCACTCAAAGGCCCTCTTACTAAATTTACTGCCGGCCACGGTGACCGAGGGGACTGAGGCGCTCCAGTCACGATCTGCACGGCCACTACGGTCGGGGGTTTGAATCCCCCATCGGGCATGGATATTTGTGCCGTCCTTAGTTCATAAGTAGTTTGTGAGTTTAGGGACTGATGATCCCGTAGTTAAGTCCCATAAGCTTAACAAACATTTGAACATTTTTTGAACTAAATTTACTCAATACTCTTCTTCGGAAAAGAGTCCCAGGATTTCCATTTGAGCTTCCAAATCATCTCCGTAACCTTCGCATTCTCATCAAACCTAGCAGCCACAAATCTACCAGTACGACTTTGAACTGCTTCTATGTCTTCCTATAAAACGATCTGCTCGGGATCCCAAAAACTTGAGTATTCAAGAATGGGTCGCCCTAGTTTTGTAAACACGGGCTGCTTTACCGATGAACATCGTCCCAAAATTCCTCCCAGTTAACCGAAGTCGACCTTCCGTCTTCCGCACGACGGTCATTTCATACCATCTTCAATTTACCCCTGGATATTTAATCGAAGCGTCTGTGTCAAGCAGTACACTTCTACTACTACTGTATTGGAACATTTGGGATTGTTTTTCTGTTCAACTTCATCACCTTTCATTTTTCTACATTGCGAATAAGCTGCCATTCATCACATCAACTATAAATTTTGTCTGAGTCATCCTGTGTCCTCTTACAAACACTCAGTGACGGTATTTTTCCGTACACAGGACCATCAGCAAACAGCCACAGATTGCCACTCAACCTGTCCGTCATACAATTTATATAGACAGAAAATAATTGCGGTCCTATCACAATTCCATGGTGCACTCTCAAAGATACCGTTGTGACTAATGAACAGTCACCGTTGATAACAACGTACTATGTTCTGTTACTGAAGAAGTCTTCGAGGCACTGACATATCTGAGAACCTTTTTTGTAAGGTCGTACCTTCGTTACCAGTCTTCAGTGCGGCTCCGTGTCAAATGCTTGTCGAAAATCAATGGAGTCTCCATGTTGGCCTTAACCATGGTTCGCAGGATGTCGTGTGTTAAAAGAGTAAGCTGAGTGTCACACGAGTTATGCTTTGTACATCTGTTCTACTTCTACATATTTACTCTGTGAATAACATATAAAGGCCTGGGAGAGGAGTGATACATTCGAACTTAGAATATGTTCAAGAATTCTGCAGAAATGTGCAGTTAATGATATTGATCTTTAATTATGTGGATCCGTTCTTTGTACGTTTCTTATAAATAGGAGTCACCTGCCCTTTTTTCCAGTCGCTTAAGACTTTGAACTGGGGCAACGATTCGCTATAAATAAAAGCTTAGTAAGGGGTTATTCCGTAAGTTTCCATCCGGACCTGGTAACATATTTTGATGTGAATTCCCGGAGCTGCTTCTCCACACCAGAAATGCCAGTTTCTGCGTTCTCAATTCAAGAGTGCATCCGATGGTGAAATGACGGTTCATATGCAGGGTGTTTCAAGAGGAAAATGTTTTAGCAGGTGGCAGTATAGACGAATTGCAATAAAAATGCCTGTAACTTGTGTCCAATTTTTAGTGAGCGTAGAGATACAACCACGCTAGATTGGCCGTGCGCTCTAAGGCGACTTGTTGGGGAGTCCGCGACTGCTCCCCGTCAGAAGTTAGAGTCTTTCCTGGGCATGTGTGTGCATGTTGTTCTTAGTATAAATTAGTTTAAGTAGTAGGGACTATGAAGTTTGGTCCCATAGCTTTATAAACATTTAAACATTTTATAGAGATACAGATGAATTCAATGCATTTTCATTTCGAGTGTTGCTTATTGCTTGTTTGGGACCAAATTGCTAAGGTCATCAGTCCCGTGGTGAGGAGGAGAAGGAGGGAAGACAGGAAAGAAGGGGAAGGGAAGGGAAAGAAGATGCAGTCTAGGAAGAAAGACTGCATTAGCTCGGGGCCCCGTGCTCGCACGCACGTACTCACGAAAGAACCGTGAACTCCCTGCGGGAAGGGGGGCGGGGTCGAGCGTTGGTATACCAGTTGCTCTTGAATTTATCGAGCGTCAGGAGTAGAGTGTTGATGTTCAAGTTGTGAAGTCGCGATTTAGTATACATTGAATTTTTCATTGTGGTTTGTTGGCCAAGTCTTCGATACCGTAGCGTGTAAACATGCAGCACGTATTTCCACATTCTGAGTATGTCTATGTTACATTTGTGTGTGTGTTTTGTAATAAAAACGCTTCTGCTGCTTCTAGGGGATACGACATACTACTCCCTAACCGCAGGCTACCAGATTTGAGAGTGTTCACTTGTGGGTTCAATACACTTGCGTGACACTGGTATAGTGCACAGCAGCCATATTGTATCTGAACGTGTAAGTGAATACACTGTGGGTGAAGTAGAAGGCGATTCGGTATAACGCAATTCCTCAACAAACACACTTATCGGCGTTCCAAATACAAGGGTATGGGGAACATTACGTATGCATGGACTCCATCCGTTTATTTACAGATCATTCAACAACTTCGAGCCGGAGATAACAATTGGAATTTTGTCGTTGGATACTTAAAAATCTCCTAGTTATCCGATTTTTGCACTAATGAAGTGACTTTCATTAGTGGCGGCATCAATAACACTTTTTACTCACATGAGTGGTCCGAAGATAACCTACATGCCAGAACGCTTCTCTGTAAATGTGTGAGGTGGTTTTATAGACATCAGTTGATTCAGCCTGTCGTGTTGCAGGATCCAGTTATCTTCAGTTTCTTGAAGATGGGCTTTCAGAATTATTGGAAGAGATATGGCCACAAGGATGCGTATGATCTTACAGGTAGGTGGGGTTCCTGCAGATTCTAGCCGTCAGTGACACATCAATATAAATCCATCATTTCCCGGAAGTTGAAACGGTAGATATGAGCACTAATCTCCTCCTAAAATATTTACTATTACTTTGGAAACACCCAGTAGAGCTCGAACGTCATTCCACAGAATACTGACAAGGTTCCCTTGGGTGCGAGGTCGTGGGTTCAATGTGTAATAACGCTGATTTGTATGTTATTAGCCGACATTGTTCGTAAGGAGTGCGATCGGAATTTTTTTTTTTCAAATTTATTACACATTTCTTTATATTACAGCAATGTGAAAGCGACATTTGCAATATTTGTGGCCGTTTTCGGCATAGCTGTGTCACCATTATGACTTGATATAATCGAACTATACAGATTTTTCTAAATTTGTATGATTTTACATTTTCCATTTACATTCAAATAATCGAACCTACAAAAAAAATCTAATTATGTAACAAGTTAACTTACAAGGTTCGTTTGATGTATTGGTATATACGCTGTACCTTACAGGGTTACGATGATTTCACTTGTTGACACTACCATTTAAGGCACATTACTGTGTGTTTGTCTGTTGATGTGACTACGTTTCTGTTCACTGTCACTTCTTCTAAAATTACAGCATAAAGAAATCTTTTTATATATAAAATTACACTATATGTAGATACCCAAGTATGATAATATTAATTTCACTGTACCTTCATAGAGAAGCCTGACACACATAGTCTTAAATGTATGGCTGGGCAATTGACTGCATCTGTTTCCTAAATAGTTTCGTCAGCAGATGCAAATATCACCTCGCGGTATTACAGAATTTATGTCCCACCACGATAAAAATTGTTTTTAAAACATGCAATACCTTGAGCTGTTCCTTTGTACTCAATAAAAATTATATGTTGTATGACATTTTATTGCAATTCCTCGATACTAAAACCTACTAAAACATTTACTACTACTCCTGAAACACCATGTACGTTATTATTATACTCCGGTGTGAACACACTGGACACGCAGTCAGGAGAACGGGGTTCAAATCCACCTCTGGGCATTCGGATTTAGGTTTCTCGTGTTTTCCCTAAATCACTCCAGGCAAATGACGGGCTGGTTAGTATGAAAGGACACCGCCGATTTCTTTCCCCATCCGTATCCCATCCCAAAATCCGAGCGTCAGTTCCGTCTCTAATGACCACGTTATCGCCAGGACGTTAAATCCTAACCTTTCTCCCTTACGGTGCCAAATGTTGGTAAATGTAAGGGACTTAACTACGTTGGTCATCAGTCCCTCCTTCTGGTGTGAAATCAACAAAATTCGAAAAAGGTTTAATACAAATAAACAATCCCTGAGACGGATTTTCGTCTCAAATATGTCAAAAGACATTATTGATAAATCTGAAGCATTGAATTAAAATTTGTGGCCTTAATCGTTAGTGGTGTGGTAGTCTAACGAACAATGAAACGACCGCACATCATAGATCTACCTGAGGAACAAAAAAAAAAAAAAAAAAAAAAAAAAAAAAAAAAAAAAAAAAAAAAAAAAAAAAAACGGTTAAGACGTCTGCCTAGTAAGCATGGAGGTCCGTGTTCGATTCCCGGCCGCATCACAAATTTTAGTTCAATGCTTCAGATTTATCAATAATGTCTTCGAAAAAATTTTGATGCAAACTTAAGAAAAGCCGGCCGCGGTGGCCGAGGAGACTGAGGCGCTTCAGTCACGGTCTGCACGGCCCCTACGGTCGGGGGTTCGAATCCCCCCTCGGGCATGGATATTTGTGCCGTCCTAGTTCGTAGGTAGTTCATAAGTAGTTTGTAAGTTTAGGGACTGATGACCCCGTAGTTAAGTCCCATAAGCTTTACAAACATTTGAACATTTTGAACTTAAGAAAAAAAAAGCAAATTTGGGCCGTATGCTTACGCAGATTTTCATTTTGAACTGCTATATCGCGCCCCGTGCTCGGAAGATGTCAAGCAGTCGTAACTGGTGGAGAACCGTAAAAAGCCGTTGTGGTTGCAGCTGGCCTCTCACCTGTGGCGCTATGCACTGCACTAGAGCTGGATGCCGGAGAGCCGGCGACGAGTATTGTTGTCGTTGGCTGGGTGCTAGGCTAGGTCCGCGCTGGGCTGTGGGTGCTGGCTGGCAGGCGAGGCGTCCGCGTCCGCATGTCCACCGCAACTGGAGGCGGCGTCGCGGGGAGCGCACTGCCGGTGGCCGCACGGGGGGGGGGGGGGGCGGGGGCGCACCGCCCCACCACCGGACACGCTGTGCCGCGGCCGTGTTTTCCCCGATTAATGCCCCGCGTTACTCAGACTCCGCCGTTGCTCTGATCCAACTCCGGATCGGGCCCCCGGCACGTGGACTTGGGACGCATTCGAGATGTAGGGCAGATCTTTTCAAACTTTTCCTCATGGTGACACCCTTCTAATACGAGGGTCGTTCAGTATTAAAGAGACAAACTGATCTCAAGAAAAACCGTCTATTTTTACAAAACAATACTTTTTTCTGCTTTTCAACCCAATCCCCTTGAACATTTGTACACTTCTTCAAACGGGTTACAAGTTTTTGGCCCACTTTAGGTTACGGTAGTAACACCAAAAGTGGGCCTTTGCGATCGTCTTTTGACAGCTCGAATTTTAAATGAAAATAACGGCTTTACTATTCATCAGACACGAAAAATGAATTACCGAATTTGTAGAGGAGAAAATTCTCTACAACTTTGCTCTCTTGTGTGTTTGACGGCCGCGGTGGCCGAGGTGATTGAGGCGCTCCAGTCACGCTCACCACGGCCACTACGGTCGGGGGTTCGAATCCCCCCTCGGGCATGGATATTTGTGCCGTCCTAGTTCGTAAGTATAACATAAGTAGTTTGTAAGTTTAGGGACTGATGACCCCGTAGTTAAGTCCCATAAGCTTAACAAACATTAGAATTTTTTTCTTGTGTGTTTTTTTCGTATCTTGCATCGTTGCAGAGATATTTGCAAAAATAACGGCGATTTGACGATGTGTCTAGCTGTAACGTGTTCCCACTTTTTAGGTCGAACCGTCCAACCGATCGGCACCAAATTTTCAAAATGTTCAAATGTTTGTAAAGCTTATGGGACTTAACTACGGGGTCATCAGGCCCTAAACTTACAAATTACTTATGAACTACTTACGAACTAGGACGGCACAAATATCCATGCCCGAGGGGGGAATTGAAAATTTAATTACCGAATTCGTAGAGGAGAAAATTCCCTACAACTTTGTTCCCTTATGGTTTTTTTTTTTTTTTTTTTTTTTTTTTTTTTTTTGTCATATCTGGTACCGTTTGAGAGATATTTGCAAAAATAACGGAGTTTTGACACCCTCCACTGAATTAACGAAAACCAGCCGTTCGCAGATGTCACCTGACATTCCTCGCACAGAACTCTCTCTGGCATACGCCATCTTGCGTTGCGCATATGATGATTTTCTTATTGTAAATTACACGTTGTCCTTTAAAAGCAATGGTGCACTGAAGAATTAACAAAAATACGTCGTTCTTCGTACGATAAATGATAATCTAGTGTCTACAAATGCCATATTAGTATCAGTTAACAACGGCCATCAGTAGTATGAAATTATAGAACGAAACTTCTGATTCTTATCCGTATCGTAGTAGGCAATGCGTTGGACTCCGATGCTGAAGATAAGTATTTCGATGCCCACTACTATCTACAATTTTTTTTCTTAAAAGGTTTTCAGACACTCTCATTAATTAATTTTGTATTATTTAGATTATTATTTCTGTCAAAAATGTTTGCAAAAACTTATAAAACGACAAATCTAAAGTGGGCCGTAAAACACGTCAGTGCGATTTTTTTCTATTATTTTGACGTTTTAATCAATTTTCCACAAACCTCTTCACGTCCTCGTTATCCTGGAAACTCTCAAATGTACAAATGTCTGTAAATCTATCTGACCAAACTGCGTGGTTATCAGTCCGTAGCTTACAAACTACTTAAACCTAGGTAAACTTACCTAAGGACAACACACACACACCGATGCCCCAGGGAGGACTCGAACCTCCACGGCGAGCAACCGCGCAGCGAGGAGCTTTAGACCGCTCGGCTACTCCACCGCGGCCTGGAACTTCTTCCCACGTGATGTATCCTTCAGTATACAAAATCAAATGTAAATCACTATCTGCTAAGTCAGGTCTGCAAGGACAGGAGTGCATCACAGCCCATTTTGTCGGTGGTTTGACGGATAAGATAACCAATATGACGACTCGTTTTGCCTTGCTGGAGAATCACACCTTTCCACCTTAAAAGCAAATCCGAGTAGTATTGACTGTTCATTGTACGCTACTGTTCGAGATAATCACAAAAACTGGACTTTCAGCGTCCAAAAACACCTTCAAGATGATTTTTCCTGCTGATGTTTGGATACTGAATTTTTTCTTGACAGCTGAATTGGAGTGCTTCCACTCCAAGCCTGGCCTTTTTGATTCTGGCTCACAATAGTGAACCCGAATTTCATCATAAGTTAAAATTTTGTTGAGGAAGTGCTCACCTTCTCTTTCATAACCTTCCTTTAGTTTGTGCACACTCTCACCCTTGTGTTTTCTTGTGTAGCCGAGTCAACTCATTTGGGACACATCTTGCCCATGTTTTGCGTCACTTCAGTTTGTTACAGATAATGTACTACCTTGCACCGTATCAGCTATCATCTACAGAGTCACACGCTGGTCGGCACGACTTTCAAGTGGGGGAGCTGAAACTGCAACTGGTCAGCCAGAACGGTGTTGGTCAGTCACTGAGTCGCCACAATTTTTGAACTGCTCTACCCACTCGCAAAAAATCTGCACGTTTCTGCAACTTTCACTATAAACTTTAGACACTCCACAGTATATATTCCGTGGTTTGCCCTTAGCAAGTAAAAACCGAACAACAGAACGTTGTTCAGCTAATGCGGAACTTTCAAGCAGACTCGCGATCTTGTATTTTTTTAAAGTTATAAGCAAAACAATGTTCCTACATCAATACATTTGCACTCATCCTAGTGATGACAACTTAAAGCCATAAAACTGCCACACTTGCCCTACCAACAGTTTTACCCCAGACCAATTTGTATCTTCAATTATTGAATAACTCTCGTACGAGGAGCTCCCAGAAAGTAAGTTTACTTTTTCATTTTTTTTAAAAGGAGGAAATACAGTTACGCGGAAAACTTCATTTTCAACAAGTATAGCAATATTTGAACTATTTTTCGACATAGTCACCAAAAGGATTGAGGCACTTGTCATGTCGTGGGATAAATTATTGCACTCGTGTATCGATGTCTGCCGCCTGTGTATGGTACCGGCGAATGACAGTCGTGTTCACCTCTTCGTCGCTGTCAAAACGATCCTCATCTCCTACTCACTCTCTTAAATAATACAGTTCATGAAATGCGAAAAAATTAATAACTCTTTCAAGCACTTAGTGTTGTCAGGTACTTGACGAGCGAACGTAACGGTGTCCTATCATCTGCATGTTGAGCGTCTAAACAGCGTTACCCCCGAAAACAAAATTGTAATATTCTCCTTTCGATACAATGAAAATTAATATTCAATTGGACTGGCAAGCTGAACTTTCGTAACTTTCTTGGCGCAACTAGGAGCTCTACGAAAGCAGACAATCCACGAGGGTAAAAGGCTCATAGAGAGTACCTTAAGAACTTATAATAGAATGCGAGAGTGTGAGGAGGACCATGGCAACACAACGTAACGATAGTTATCCAGTGGCAGAACAAACATTTATTTGCATGTGAACGTGTAATTATTTGACTGCCAAATGGAAAAGCAACGTCTCTTCAGTCAACACTGTATCACGTGCATTCAGAATGTAAGTTTACTGATTTCTCTTCTTTCCATAACTTTTTTTTCTTTTTATTAATAAAGACAAAGTAGTTACTTGAAAAACAGATACAGCAATATTTGAGTTATTTTTAAACATACTCACCAAAAGAATTGAGATATTTGTCATATGGTGGGATCAACTTTCGTATTACTGTGACGTAGATGTCTGCCGCTTGTGACTGTAACCAGCGCGTGTGTGACAGTCGTCTTCAGTTCCTCGTCGTTCTCAAAACGCTGGCCGGAGAACGCGCCATTCGGAACAAGAGGCATGGAATGCTTCCTCCAGGTGTCGTGCAGCTCCATGACAATGCTCGACACCACGAGGCTCGGCTCAGAGCAGCTGTTTTCCAGAAGTTCGGCTCGGAGCTGTTTGATCATCCAGTAAACAGACATCATCTAGCTCCCGGCGATTTCCATTTTTTCTTGCACCTCAAGAAATTCCAGTCCTCCAGCCATACACCTGTTGCCAATTAAGTTGTTCACGTAACTGTGTTGTTTTTGTTTTAAAAAATAGAGAAACTTATTTTATGGATGCGCCTCATACACATACTATCAAGAGAAACCGTTTCACTAATATTAATACCAGACTCTCTATTGGAAACCAACAGAGGAACCTTAATTTTTTTAAATACATATCTAACTCGTTGAGAATATATATGCCAAGATGGCTTGTTGAATATTTTATTTTGTTTTAGATTACTGGTTTCGACAGTCTCAGTTGTAATCTTCAAATATCTATTTATTATTATTTTTCTTTTTAGTATCACCTCATACGACATAGTGCTTGATGTCTAAGTAATAAAAGTCACATACGTATTTGAATGTACTGTTTTAAGTACTTATATATATGTGACTTTTATAACTTAGACATGCTATTCTTTTTAATTTTGCCGGCCGCGGTGGCCGAGGGGACTGAGGCGCTTCAGTCACGGTCTGCACGGCCACTACGGTCGGGGGTTCGAATCCCCCCTCGGGCATGGATATTTGTGCTGTTCTTAGTTGTAGGTAGTTCATAAGTAGTTTGTAAGTTTAGGGACTGATGACCCCGTAGTTAAGTCCCTTAAGCTTAACAAATATTTGAACCTTTTTTTTTTTTTTTTTTTTTTTTTTTTTCTTAAAGAAGTCTGAAGATGACAACGAAGATTGCCGAAACCGGTCATCTAAAATAAAAAAAAAATATTCAGTAAGCAATCTTGGCACATATATTCTCAGTTAATAATTTAGATCGCCCCCTCGCTTGAAAAATGTTAAGCATGTAGAACATTCAAAATGTTCAAATGTTTGTAGAGCTTATGGAACTTAACTACGGGGTCATCAGTCCATAAACCTACAAATTACTTATGAACTAGCTTATATTAAAGACGGCACGAACATCCGTGCCCGAGGGAGGTGGGGGAGGGTGGATGATTCGAGCCCCCGACGGGGAACGGCGTCGCGCATCGTAGCATAGTGCCTCAATGCGCTCGGCCGCTGCGCCACGGCTACACAACATTCTAAGTGCAGTACATACTGAATGAAGATAAGGATGTGTTGTATTGCTTTATCTCAAATTTTAATTTCTGTTACATTCTCAGTTTAATAGCCACGCGATAACCCATTGTGGAAAGGTCTGACAATGAGCAGACCAAAGTAGTAGGCCAGAGATACGGAAGGCGTTAGTATCGCGAAAGTATAAAGTGGGATGCACTGGTAGATTCTCATTTGTATTCCGTTGCTTCTTGCGAGTAGGATACTGATGTAACTGTGGGAGCACGACGAATTAATAGACTGAACCCGGAATGGAAGATGGAGTTAGAAGCATGGGAGCTTCCATTTCGAGAAAATCTGGAAATAATTCAAAATTCCAACAGCCAAAGTGTCCGGAGCGTGCCGGGAATATCAAACTCCATCCAGGCTTTACCTCACCACGGACAACACAGTGGTACACGACTTGCACTTTAATGACCAACAGCAACGTACGCGTAGAATTTTCAGTTCGTAACACACAACCGAAGAAATCAATTGGGGCGTATGACAAACGTATCAGACAATGCGGCCCAATTTATCCTTGCCGACCGCGGTGGCCGAGGGGACTGAGGCACTCCAGTCACGGTCTGCACGGCCACTACGGTCGGGGGTTCGAATCCCCCCTCGGGCATGGATATTTGTGCCGTCCTTAGTCTTAGCTAGTTCATAAGTAGTTTGTAAGCTTAGGGACTGATGACCCCGTAGTTAAGTCCCATAAGTTCTACAAACATTTGAAACATTTTTGAATTTATCCTTAATGAGCTACGGTTGTAGATGACGGACTCAACAGCACTACGTCGCCTGCAGCGACTCTCCAGGATTTGTGAGCTTATCGGTTGGGCGATAGACAACTGGAAGACCGTGGTGGGGTCCAACAAAGCATTGTAGAAGCTGGTAACGACTGCTCAATAATGATGTTGACCACTTTTAGATGGGATGGTATGGAATGGATACTCTGGCTCTAACGTAAGGACCTTTTATTGTTCGACTACTTGGAGGCTATTTACAACCATTAATGGACAACGATGGAACTTTCATAAATGACAATGCTTCATGTCGCCAACCGACTATAGTGCACGAATTGATTTGAAGAACGTCCTGAACATTTCCAGTTAATGATTTACATTTATACCAATTGCGGTTGGCTATAGCCCGTTGAGGCCCTGCACGCACAATTGTGCGGTCCTGGTTTTGCTCGATTTATTTCTTTGTTATTCACTATAGGAAGTCGGACCTGCATCACACAATCGTGGATGGACTGGAGTAGCGTGTGCAACGTGTTTTATTTCCATGTTTCTAAGTTGGGTGACACCAGCAGTCGGCAAACTTCTAGTACACTTACAATGGCGGGAAGAAAGATTTGTTGACAGGGTACTGATATCCTTTTTTTGACATGTGAAGCTATCATATCTTACAGCCAGTCGATTTTATATGATCCTGTCATGTTATTACGTCATTTCTTTCAAACGTATGTTTCTGTAAGATGGTGCAGATCATAAAAATTTGTAGTGAAGGCCCAAAACAGACAATTGTCTGGGTACAAATTTTTTGAAAATAAATTTATTTTCTTTTTTGTAGTTAATTACTTTATGTATTTTGTATCTTAAACTTCCATCTCTATATTAATGTCACATCACCTACAACCTTGGGCCTGAAAGGGCTAAAGCAGCATGACTCAACATTCTTACAAAGGACTTCCAACGACTTGAGTTGCTTCCACAGGCAATAGGACACGATATATCGAGAGGTCAGATGTTGCACAAAAACTGCACTGTCAACACTTTCATAGTTGTGGGCGGTTATAGAGGCACCATGACTCAACATAGGACTTCCAATAACCTGCAAGCCACATTGAGGTATTTCCCCGTGCAGAAGGTCATGATATTAAAATGTGTCATATGACTTTTGTCATCTCTTTGTATATGATTAAAAAAAAACGTGTTTTCACTTTCCAACCAAACAGTTGCATTGGTTGTAGCCAAACCTGGTAAACAAAACTCTTCTTAACAGGACACAATCACTGTAAGAATGATAACCACATATCATCATTGGTATGTGGAAAGGGACGAACAAGCCATATCTCAGAAAGATAACCCTGTAACGTTGGGAGCCATTGATACCACATCTTGTATAAATTATTCAATACGTCTTCCTGCTCTTCTTCTTCTTCAAATTGTAGGCTTAAGCCCGTAGCTGTTCCTTTACTTATTGTGGTTGCTGGTATTGCCACAAGTTTATATAGTTTAATCTGTGTGTCTTTCCTTGTCTTATTGCGGAGTGCTCTTTTAATCAACTGTTGCAATTTTGAGATCATCCCCTGTTTCACAAGTATAACAGAAGTGACAGCCTGTGAAATTAGAAGTATTGACTTCCACTACCACCTTTCATCTCAAAGCCCTTTCAGGCACGAAAGCCATTACTTTCGGTTTCTCTCTTCGGAGGTTGAATTCATATCTTTCGCAATTCAAACAGCCTAGTGATGTATCCTCGGCACTAATTTAAATAACTTGTTCATCAAACAGTTTTTTTTTTTCAAGAAATTTGCTTTTATTAATTTTTTTCATCGTGTGATCTTCTCAACAACAAAATATTCCAGAAAATGAACAGGACCAAACGTTATCCCTTTATTCAAGAATGGTGATCCAAGTAAATACAACAATTATAGAGGAATTGGTCTCTTAATTCAGCTTTTAAAATTTACGTAAAAATATAAGAATGAAACGATTACAAGTCATAACTGTAAACATCCTCCTGGAATAACAGTCAGGATTTAGAAAAGGAAGGTCATGGATCGACAATATATTAATATCAAAACAAATTAATCAAAAATGCAAAGAATTCAATCAAGAACATTTATTATTTATAGATTATCATAAAACTTATGATAATGTAAAAAGAGATAAACTTTGGGAATTAAGAAACTTCTAAAGAAGTGATACAAAGACTGTATATAGTCTCTTCTATTTGTTACTAATACAAAGCTGAAAAATTATCTAACGACAAATGCAAAAGATATTCCGCCGTATGTAACACACTTAATTTTAATTACTTTTGCCAAACATGTTTCAGTACATTTTGTGCTATCATCAGTGTGGTGGTTTATTTTTGTTCTGAAAATTATAGTGTACTGTACAATTATCTTTTGAGATACATGTAAACTGTTTTTACAGGTCCATTCGCCATGAATTTAGCTTAGGTTATCAGACGAAATATAACTATTTTAGTTTTGTGAAATTAGGCCCAGAAATACGAGTATCACACTTTTTTACATGCCTTTACATTAGACTACGTATAAAATCACTAAGTAGCCTACTTATTGCTTGTTGTTGTGGTAATAGTTTTTTTTTTACAAATTTATCATCTGCAACGCATAAGGAACAGTTTAAATTTCTTGCTTTCTAATTTTGGGTTCGACGAACGCTTCATTTCTCTTAGTACTTACGATTCTTTTTCTATTCTTTAGTTTATTGTTGTTTCTGTTTTCTTTGTAGTCTCTTTGTTATTTATTTTCCATGTTTTACTCGTGGTATTCATTACGCCAGTAGTAATATTCGGCGTATGCATACGGCTGAAAGCTATTCATTTGTTCTCTGGGTGTTTTGTTATAAGAGAGTGTCTACTCTTAGTGTCGTGTTACATTAGTCTGTGGATTTTTTTCCTAGGTTACATTTCGTGTATGCAAATACATATGCGTGTATGTGCATGTTTTTTGTCTGTGAGTTGTGTTTTTTCGTGTGTGTATGAGCGAAAATATCAGGTGATCACTGGTATTTAGGTTTTCCTTAATATTTCTGTGGTGGTGGTGGTGGTGGTGGTGATGTATGTTAATACAGTATTTGCGTGAGCATAGTGTGTGTGTGTGTGACAGAGAGAGGTAGTTAGGCGTAGGAGAGAGTGACTGCGATACTAGGATGAAGATTATTTGTACATCTCTGTTGTGATAAATAGTGTTTTGTTGCAGAGTTAAATGTATTCATCGAGTAAAGTTTTTCCTTGTGCTGTTGCCTTTTATATGTGCTAATTCTCCTCTATTGTTAATTTATGGTACAGGCTATTGCTGGTCATAGGAACTTTTAGGTCATTCTTTATGTTTCTAGGGTGGTGATTTTCTGATATTAGATAGTCTCCAAAGGTTGAATGGGAACTGTTACTGTTTAATACTCTTAAATGGCCGCGGTGGAGTAGCCGAACGGTCTAAAGCGTCTCACTGCGGAGCGCGCGGTTGCTCGCCGTGGAGGTTCTAGTGCCGGCCGCGGTGGCCGAGGGGACTGAGGCGCTCCAGTCACGTTCTGCACGACCACTACGGTCGGGGGTTCGAATCCCCCCTCGGGCATGGATATTTGTGCCGTCCTTAGTATTAGCTAGTTCGTAAGTAGTTTGTAAGTTTAGGGACTTACGACCCCGTAGTTAAGTCCCATAAGCTGAATAAGCTGTACAAACATTTTGGAGGTTCGAGTCCTCCCTGGGGCATGGGCGTGTGTGTTTGTCCTTAGGTTAGTTTACCTAGGTTTAAGTAGTTGGTAAGCTAAGTGTCTCTGGTCCTGAAGTTCCTGTATGTTTGGCCCACATATACTGACTGGCAGCAGTTGCAGGTTAATTGGTAGATGCCAGATTTATTATATTTGTCAATGTTGGTTGGTTTTTGGGTCAGTTTGTTTTGTATTGCGTTCAAATGTTCAAATGTTTATTAAGCTTATGGGACTCAACTACGGGGTTATCAGTCCCTAAACTTACAAACTACTTAACAACTAGCTTATCCTAAGGAAGGCACAAATATCCATGCCCGAGGGGGGATTCGAGTCCACGACCGTAGTGGCCGTGCAGACCGTGACTGAAGCGCCTCAGTCCCCTCGGCCACCGCGGCCGGCTTGTATTGTGTTATTTGTTCTGTATCGCAATTTGAATGCTTGTCTTTTTAATATGTTTCCTTTTCTATATGTGGTTTTGTTACTGTACGTCATTATCTGCCATTTGTTGTTTACTGTTTGTTGGTTTGGTGTACACTGTGTTTGATTTGACAGTGTTTGGGTAGTAGGGTTTGGTGTTGTCTGTTTCCGTATTTTGTTTTATAATCTATCTATTGTCTTTGTTTCATATCCATACTATTGTGCTGTTTGCTTTATTGTGTTTAGTTCTTCTGTGTAGTCCTTTTTATTCATGGGTACTCTGTACAATCTGTGAAGCATATATCTGAAGCTGGATCTTTGTGTGTGATTCGATGATTGGAGTGATGATGGATGATGATACTAGTTACTGTAGGTTTTCTGTATATGCTAAATGCATCTTAATTTTCTTGTGTGTGGTGAGGTCAACGAAATTTAGTTACTGATCTGTTTCTGTCTCAATGGTGAATTGTATGTGTGGATGGATGGTATTTATGTCACAGTGCTGTTCGTTTACGCGAGCGTGTGGTTAATCTGCTACGTAAATTGGTACATACCTGTACCAATATCGAATCGTATACTGCTTTGGCTTTACAATTTTGTCAAATATTTGAATTTTAATATGGAAGGAAGGAAGGAATCTTACGGTTTAACGTCCCGTCGACTGCTTGGTCATTAGAGACGGAACTCACGCTCGGACTTTTGGGGAAGGACGGGGAAGGAAATCGGCCGTGCCCTTTAAAAGGAACCATCCCGCAGCGGTGGAGTAGCCGAGCGGTCTAAAGCACCTCGCTGCGGAGCGCGCGGTTGTTCGCCGTGGAGGTTCCAGTCCTCCCTGGGGCATGGGTGTGTGTCTTTGTCCGTAGGTTACTTTACCTACGTTTAAGTAGTTTGTAAGCTACGGACTGATGACGACGCATTTTGGTCCGATAGATTTACAGACAATTGAACATTTGAATTGGAACCATCCCGGTATTTGCCTGTAGTGATTTAGGGAAATCACGGACAACCTAAACCTGTATGGCCGGAGGTGGATTTGAACCACCATTCCTCCGAATCGAGTCCAGTGTGTTACCTCTGCGCCACCTCGCTCGGTAATTTCAATATGGTTCATAAATATGTTAGCAAGGAGGCCATAATATTGGTACACTAACAGGGTATACAATTTCTTTCCTTTTTCGACTTGCACTGATGATACTGGTGAGTACGGAACTTTTCGAAGCTTTTAGTATAAGGTAAAGGTAAAGCAGTCAACAATCCTAAGATTGGTTTGAACACCACAGAGCTTTACTAGGCATGGTCCTGTTTGGAGTTGGTATGCCGTTGCCTTCCTCCAACCTTCGAACTGACTTACCCAGCCAGTTACAGGGGGACCTACAGTGTAACGTGGGTTCCGAACCACGGTGGTACTCGGTATTTTTCACATGAGCATTACTGCCAGAGGTGAAAGAAGTGGAAAGTTACAGATAAAAATCCTTGGACCTGGCGGGGATCGAATTCGCGACCTTTGGATTTGTAGTCTGGTACTCTACCACTGTGCAACCAAGGCGCCTTTTAGTATAATCAGTGTAAAAAATAATTATTAGTCATGCAATACATAAGACGTCACAATCCTCGCTAGCCAAAATAAGACAGAATTTGGAGGATCCTAATCTGAGGGCTTACATAAAGAACTAACGATCGGAAACGAATATTTCGTTTTGGTGATAGTCACGACTGAAATTTGTAGAATATATTGAAAAATTCTTACTGCTATCTCAGTGGAAGAATTACAACATTATCCACTGGCAGAACAGATAGCAAGGTTCACACAATCGTATCTCGTCAATGTTTACTGATATTGTTTGTGAATTCACACTCTACGCGTCACATCCTTCCGCCGAAATGGCACCACACGAGGAAGATAAGTACGCAAGCATGCAATCGGCGTTTCCGTTGAAAACATATCAACTTCTTCAGACGCCGTGGTACTTGCCTTACAATGGATAGTTGCCACTGGGCTTTTCTACCTGTTCTTTACGTCAGTTACTGTTGCAATGCGTGATGCGCTACGCCAGGAACTCACAACCCAGAAAAGTGGCGTATTGGTTAGGATAGGTACATAGATTCGCGTTCAGGGGTAGGAGGTTCGAATCCATCTCCGGTCATCATGATTTAGATTTTTGTGCTTTTCCTATAACTCGATCTTGTTAAATGCCTGGTAGGGTTCAAACGAAAGAGGACGCCTGATTTTCTTCCTCATCCTTTTACTTATCCGCTTTAAAGCACGTTTGCTGGATCGCGTCATATTTGCACCAAACTAATGATACATTACTCAAAGCAGCAACGAAGATATTACATTATCCACCACATTTGTCGCCAGGAAAGCGAACAATTGTCTGTAGTATCACGTTAGCCAACTGTGAGAATGTACTCGACAAGTGTATAGAATCACTGAAAAGTTAGAATGACATGTAGCGAACAATTGCCTGTAGTATCACGTTAGCCAACTGTGAGAATGTGCTCGACAAGTGTATAGAATCACTGAAAAGTTAGAATGACATGTAGCGACATACTTGTACAGCACATTTTCAGGTAATAAATAAAGCAGTAAGCTAATTACATACGTTACGGCCAGGAGGCGCAGTGGTATCACACTGGACTCGCAGTCAGGAGGATGGTGGTTCAAATCCACCTCCGCCCATCCTGATTTTGGTTTTCCGTGATTTTCCTAAATCACTCCAGGCAAATGCCGGGATGGTTGCTTTCAAAGGGTACGGCCGATATCCTTTCCCATCATTACCCAAAACTCCGAGCGTTAGCTCCGTCTCTAATGACCAAGCTGTCGACGGGACGTTAAAACCTAAGCTTCCTTCCTTCCTTCTTGCCATTATAGCGTTATTCACTGAAAACACTTCATAAAGGCAGATAGGGAAACGTCCGGTTTACTTTCTCATCGGAAGTGGTAGGCCTACCTTCTGTCGCCACTGAATCACGACGGTGACTGGCAAAACTGCCGCATCGCACTTCGTCCGACCTATTTCTGTTTCTATGATGAAACACACTCTGACCTCATGACTCATAGCTCCGTGTCATAACCTTGTACTCTAATTTGATAGCGGAAATGAATGTTTAAGAACCAGTGCAGCTGTCACTTGGAACATCATAATTCTTATACGTAAGTTGTCAGAATTCTTTCATCTCGAATTTTATCGCGAACCCAAGTTGACTCAGGATTGTATCGACAAGGGAGTTTTGTAAACTTTTCCAAGGAGTTGTAGTGTAAATATTTGTTACTCAGATGCGACTATGCGCTATAAATTTTAAAAAGTGTGGTATTCGAACACCTTCAGTTATAAACGCCACCACGAATCAGTTACTCATACATGAGTCTCGTGTGAGACCAATTGACAAAGACAGAGACACCAATTATCTGAAATCATATTGGTATTCCGTCAGAATATAGCCCCCTTTTTGCAATAAGCATGTGTTTTATTTTACTTAGCTTTAAATGCAAATTTAGAAAAAAAGTCAGAGAGCAAGGACATAATGTTAGCCAGATTTCTTATTAATTTTATTTGTATGATAAATAGCAGAGTGTGGTCTCTGCTATAGTCATTTGAGATGAGCTTCTATTTTCACAAAATAACGATCACTGTTAGAATCTAGCAAACATTTTAAATCAATCAAATAAAGTGACTGGAAAGGGTCTACTTCTCCAGAGTCTTCATACGACATATGTCCGGCCTGGCTTCTGTTGGCGTAAAGGCTAGCCGAGAAACTGTGTAACCTTTTTAGTCCTGTCTCACGGTGGTTGTTGTTGTGAGTATTGCTCCCGTGTTCCTACATTTCTCCAAAATCCAAACTGATCTTCCCCAAGGTCGGATTCCATCAGATTTTCCATTATTCTGTAAATAATTCGTGTTAGTATTATGAATCCATGATCTATTAAACTAATATTTCTGTAATTTTAACATTTGTCTACGTTTTCTTTATTAGGAATTGGAATTAATATATTCTTCTTGAAGTTGGAGATTATTTCCCCTGACTCATACATCTTTCATACCAAGTGGAACAATTTCTTCATGACTGGCTCTCCTAACGATATCAGCAGTTCAGATGGTATATCGTCTACTCCAATGGCCTTGTTTCGACTCAAATCTTTCAGTGCTCTGTCTTCTTTCCACAGTATCACGTCTCCCTTACCACCTTCGTCTTCCATTTCTAGAATACTGCCTTCAGTTTTATTTCCCTTGTATAGGCCTGCATATATTCCTTCGACCTTTCAGCTTTCTCTTCTTTGCTTAGTATGGGTTTTCCATCAGAGTTCTTGATATTCATGCAGCTGTCTACAAATGTCTCTTTTATTTTCCTGTATCCTATCTTTCCCCCACTTATGCATTCTTCTACGGTTCTGCATTTGTCCTCTAGCCACTCCTGCTTAGCCAGTCTGCACTTCCTGTCACTCTCATTTTTCAGACGTTTGTACTCTCTTTTCCCTGTTTCACCTGCTGAATTTTTATATTTTCTCCTCTCATCAATTAAGTTCAGAATATCCTGTTTTATCCAGGGATTTCTATTAGGCTTTGTCCTTCTGTCTATATGACCCTCTACAGCCTTCACTACCCTATCTCTCAGAGTTACCCATTCTTCTTCTACTGTATTACTTTCCCCCCATTTCAGCCAATCCTTGCCTAATGCTCCCTCTGAAACACTCAACCATCTCTGGTTCCTTCAATTTGTCCAGGTTCCATCTCCTAGCCTTTCTACCTTTCTGCAGTCTCTTTAGTTTTAATCTGCAGTTCATAACCAAAAAGTTATGGTCCGAGTCTATATCGGCCCCTAGATATGTTTTACATTTTAAAACATGGTTTAAAAATCTATGCCTTACCATTATGTTGTCAGTCAGGTACCTTCCAGTGTTTCCTGGTCTGTTCCACGTACACATCCTTCTTACATGATGTTTAAACCAAGTGTTTGTGATGATAAAGTTGTGCTCTGCACAAAATTCTACCAGGTGATCTCCTCTTTCATTCCTTTTCCCCAGTCCATATTCACCCACTACATTTCCTTCTTTTCCTTTTCCTACTACCGAATTCCCAGCCCCATCACAATCAAGCTTTCCTCTCCCTTAACTATCAGAATAATTTCTTTTATTTCCTCATACATCTCTTCGATTTCCAAGTCATAGGTAGAGCTAGTTGACATATAAACTTGTACTACTGTCGTCGGTGTTGGCTTCATGGGTATCTTTGCTACGATAATGTGTTCACTACGCTCTTCATAGTAACTTACCCGCACTCCTATTTCCTTATTCATTAACAGACCTACTCCTGCATTACCACCAACTGATTTTGTATTTATAACCCTGTACTCACCTGACCATAAATCCTGTTCATCCTGACACCGAACTTCATTAATCTCCACCATATCTAACTTTAACCTATCCATTTTCCTTTTCAAATTTTCTAACTTACCTACCTGATTAAGGGACAGAACATTACACGCTCTGATCCGTAGAACGCCTGTTTGTTTCTCTTGAAGACACATCCTCATGAGTAGTTCCCGCCCGAAGATCCGAATGGGGGACTATTTTCTCTCCCGAATATTTTACCCTAGAGGATGCCATCATCATATGTTCATCCATATCTGATCTTACTGAGTGTAATAGTAAACCCTGTATATGCCTATTAAGCGATAATCTGGGTCACTACGCGTTGTATGATTTTTTAATTTAACCGTGCGTTTACCTAAGGTGTCCTTAAAGGGAGGGAAAGCATAATGTATAAGAATTTATCAGTCTAATTAGGCATTAACTTGTTCAAGCTATTACCCACAATCTAACTGAAATCTGCTGTTACTTTAAAATAACTAGCTACCAACAAACAGAAGATGTTAGGTATATTGTCGAGTAAGAAATCCACGTTCTCTGTGTAAAGAATCTTAATGGCAAGGCAAATCACTTTGCTTGTTGTTTAAAAGAAATGAACATAAAGTAAGTATTTTTTGGCACTTTCTAATAGTCATCAAACGGTAAAGAATTTTCGGGCATAGGTCCCTTAAGTCAGTCACTTTTCGTAGACACACGTAAATTCCAGGAGCCGGCCGCGGTGGCCGAGGTGACTGCGGCGCGCCAGTCACGGTCTGCACAGCCACCACGGTCGGGGGTTCGAATCCCTCCTCGGGCATGGATATTTGTGCTGTCCTTAGTGTTAGCTAGTTCATAAGTAGTTTGTAAGTTTAGGGACTGATGACCCCGAAGTTAAGTCCCATAAGCTCTACAAACATTTGAACACTTTGAAATTCCAGGAAAATTTCAACAACAAATTAATATTGTAGTAATGACGGGTACGACACACTTTTCACAGTTTTGCATTATATTAATCAACATTAACTACTTAATGTAGTTTTCCAAATACGTCAACTATTTTCAACATCTTTATCATTTTCAGTGAAAATTACAGTTGTTAATTTCATCTGAGTAAAATGAAAGAAAACTGGGTTGTACTACTGAACGTAAGGACTTCGTTAAACTTTACTACTACAAACTTATTGATGCTAAACTTTAACTTATTTACTTCAATTGGAGTTAGTTTCTCATATCTTTATTTTACTCTGCATTCATTCTGAAATATTTTGAACTACTTATGGAGCCAAAAGCAAAAGTCAGTCATTAGTTTTAATTTTACTCTTCCAAACATCATACAGAGCCCTTCAAATTATTAATTTTGATGTAACAAGTATTATTGTTTATCATTTTCTTTTTATATATAACACCCGGATATTTGCACACTAGGATAGGACTCTAACAAGGTAAGTAAGTGGGATAAATTACGATGAAATCAAATTTTAGTTTAATGAATGAATATTCCAAACAAATTCACTTCTTTCTGACTAGTCCAACTGCTCTACACATCTAAAAGTATGTAACCTTGTTCAGTATCCCGAGCTGTGGACGAGCAGTTGCATAATTGCATAACCATCACTAGTCGCTGCTCTTGTTGTACGGCACAATATTCTCTTCTTAGTGTCATGCCCAAAATTCAGTGCCACAATGGAAGTGACATTATGCAGGCTATTTTAGTTACACTTGCTGCAAATAAAGGACTCTACTTTGCTGTGAGATGCTTCCTGACTCAAGCACTTTCTGACTCAAGTACTTCCTGACTCAAGCACTCTCACTCACTGACTGCTGTTAATCCACGCCTCTATTATGCGTACCAAAACTTGCGTATTGCACATCAGCAACTGGGAAGTACAAATGGTTTTACATTTCGCACATCTTAATATATTCCTAGCGTTTGGGACAGATTACAGTTTTTTACATTCATAACAAGAAACTTTACCACAAAAAATTTGTACATTCAAGACACACAAAATCATTTTTTTAAGTCAACAAATAATCCCGCTAAGTTACAAAAATAATATGCACACTAGGGCACAATAAAAATTCACAATCGGTAGCTCAAAGCTTTACATATCGATTGCAGCAAAATAAATAAAGGATTAAATATTTTTTACAAATATATATATATATATATATATATATATATATATATATATATATATATATATGTGTGTGCGTGTGTGTGTGTGTGTGTGTGTGTGTATTACAACTGCTGGGGAACACAAGCAATGTATCCGTACTTTCTATGTCCCTTCAGGTAGATCTTGGCCACTGGCTTCTTAACAATTGCTAAGAGAGACATTTCTGGATGTCGGAAGGCTATTGGCGAGCAGTTACTTCTAAGCATGGCCAACTCAGTCCCACTGACGCAGTTAGACAAAAATCAGCCCTCGCACCTCCCATCAGACATAAGGCTTCATTAGACCACAGTAAAATATATATCAATTGCTGTAAACTAATTAATATAATATTGTACTTCTAAATAAAGTTTCCTGTAATGTTTGTAATTATTATTACAACAACTAGTAACACAGGATATATACGAAGTTTATGTAGTATTAAATATAAATACTGTTTTGAATTTTTTTATGTTGCCTCCCTAAAATTTCAATCAATTGATTAAGGACAACAGCCAAGATTGTTTTTGATTTTTATTTCATGAAAGATCCGAAGATGGCGACCTCGGCTGTTGACCTTAATAAAAAGAGTATAATGCAAATAGAATGTCTTACTTGACTTTAGTTATTACCGTGAGTAAAACATAGTTTTACAAATTTGGAATATGACACACTTCAACACCATACAAAAAATTAGTTTTTGTACTTATCATATTAGATGTATAACTTTAACATGAGTCTCAACTTGAAAGACTAAATTAATATAATGTAATGTAATATAGGGAGTTTACCAATTAGTTACTGTTACAATATATTTGTGAAGAATGGATAAAAAAATATTAATGTATATTAGATGAAGTGGAAAAACTGTAACTAATATCAGTTGCTGCTAGTTTTTTAAGTGAGCACACTTGCAAAAATTAGCGTTCTATGCTCATTACAGATCGCCCTTTTACAGTCTTCGCAACTTGATATTACCGCGACAACAATGCAAATGTTTCAGTTAACGCTTCATACATGTAGGCACTGTTATGAACATAATATACACGAAGTTTCAATGAACTGTAACCAGAAACATTTTTTTAATACACATTCGGTTGTACTCCGGGTCCCTAGGATCCCGGTGTGACGTGCGAGGGTTAAGAAGAAGAAGCAAATGTAAATAATAGTCTGTAATTGTTTTGGAACCAAGATGGCGGTAGGCCCCGCCCACTGGTTTCAAAACTACGTTCAGCGTAAGTTTGCAGTGCTTTCTCACTTCGTTATACCTTCATGGCAAGTCTTCAGCGCCATCGCCCGTTATTTTTACCTCCATAGACTTTTCCTATTGGGAAGGTCTGTATATACTCATTGTTTCTCCGCCGCTGAGCCCACTTTTGCTAATGAAGCAATATTCGCAATAAAATTATCTATTTTTTTACGTAGTCGTTCAAAGAAATTCGATGAGGGTGATTTAGTCCTTACCTATTTGCACCTTTCACTATTTCCTGGAAATTTTAATAGTGACTGATTCTCCTTTTTTTAAGAAACTTGATTAGCATAAATATTTAAAAAAATGAAGTAGAGCCCTAAGCTTATTTTTTGCTTGTTTATACATTACATTTTACAAAATACTGAATGAGGAAAGGCTGACAGGAGTGAGGAACTCCTGTAACCGTGTACAGTAGGTAGCGATTACGCAGCCTTCTGCCGAAAGTAACTTAAAGGCTAATCACATTGAGGTGTGGTGCCTGAGGTGGCCGGAGGAGATGCAAAAACTGCAAAGTTATTTTAATGCTACTTGTCATTCTATTTTATTTTTCCCACTACGAAAACATAAATCCATTAATTGTTGCCAATATAGTTTTTCTCGTTTCCTCTTAGCTTTAAAAACACAAAAGATTAAAAGTATCGTACCACGGGTAAGACCTGATCAACGAAAATGGTTATAAAATTCTTCGCAGTAATATGACCTTGGAAAGCAGCGCTATCTTGGTCGTTACCTTGCAATAGGCCTATATTATGCGACGGTCACTATAAATGTTTTCAAATTCGATGCTACATTACAGGCCCTTTCTTCGATGCGTAACAATATTCCGAATGGACTCTAATGATTCGCACATTTTTACACTCACTCGTCTGTCTTACATGTGCAAATACTTCTGAGTGGGATTAGTTCTGCTTAGAAAACGAATGTCTTTGTCATTTGTGGTTCAGATATAGCAACAATTATGGAATTGGCGTTTGCTTTGTTGGGAAGCAGTTTTATTACTTTTGACGTTTTATTGTCATGTCAGTGAGGTTTTTCCTGCGGTTACACATTTGGTGACTGATTTGGTTATAAAATAATGTAACTGTAGAATTCCATATAAATTTCCTTGGTTACACATTCACTGATTTGCCTGGTATCATAGTAAAGAAAACGTTCCCGAGTAGAAAAGGATGTCTTTCTGCAGAAGGTCAGGTCTTCAGGCATTAAGTACCCATTTTCTGCTCTTAGTAGAAAAGTAAAAACGATTGTGTTACAAGATAATAGTAAATAAACTGTAATTTGCCGTTTTATAGCTTTCCTGAGTTCTTAGGCAACCTAAGTGAGACAATAAAAACATAACAGATGTTTATGGCTCTACATTCGTTTCCTGCTGTAAAAAGTATGTTAACGTCATAGGCGCAACTGCCCCCCCCCCCGAAATGTCATAGGTTTTTTTTACGTTACAGTAAAAGTCCGATAGTTCGGCACGTTCGGGACCGAACCGGTGCCGAATTATCGAAAATGCCGGTCGTCGGACTCTCGGACGATACCTTTTAGTATGCTTTAAGCTAACGTATACAGCGAAAACGGTTGTAACATGATGTTTTGTACTTAAATATTGATTGGTAGAATCATTAGATTAATAAAATCAGCTCAAAATTAGGACAGCAGGTACCAATTTTTTATTCAATACATTTACTTTGGCTAGGGTATGTGTATCGTACAATATTTTAGATAACTAAAAAAAAACTCGTGTTTGTTTTTATTTCCGAAATTGTTGTCATTTGTAATAAGAGATTTTTTCTAATGCTATGTCAATCTGGAAGTCCTGTCCTGGCTTACAGCTTGAGGAAGATTTCGGTTTCGAGATCATGATTGCTGCTTAAATTTAAATGAAACTTCCACAGGTCACTACGATATTAAGTTCACTACTCTAACGATTGCTAAGAGTGTTGGCAGCCGCGATGGAGTAGCGGAGTGGTCTAAAGCGTCTCGCTGCGGAGCGCGCGGTTGCTCGCCATGGAGGTTCGAATCCTCCCAGGGGCATGGGTGTGTGTGTTTGTCCTTAGGTTAGTTTACCTAGGTTTAAGTAGTTTGTAAGCTACGGACTGATGACCACGCAGTTTGGTCCGATAGATTTCAAAAAATGTTTGTAAAGGTTATGGGACTTAACTACGGGGTCATCAGTCCCTAAACTTACAAACTACTTATGAACTAGCTAACACTAAGGACGGCACAAATATCCATGCCCGAGGGGGGATTCGAACCCCCGACCGTAGAGGCCGTGCAGACCGTGGCTGTAGCGCCTCAGTCCCCTCGGCCACCGCGGCCGGCCCGATAGATTTACAAACATTTCAACATATACGAGTGCCCCCCCCCCCTCCGAAAAAAATCCTGGTTGTGAGACTGGTTAAAGTCAATATAAATGATACTATTCACAGTCGTCCGATATCGTAATCAGAAATGTTTGCCAATCGCTTGGAGCGCTGCTGTCACAGTGTGTAACAAAATTCAGTGGGAGTGTCGTGAGTGTGATTGTTAGGCTATGGCATTACAGTTTAATGTCGCGCCGAATACCGTAATTTTAGTGCATGGATAGCGGAAAACAAGTCATATCGTCATTTTGCTCTGGTTATCAGCAAGCGCAAATTTTGTAAAGGTTTGAAATTATGTGTACAGTTGCATGTCGCTTAAGTGCTCTCATACTCTCGTCTCGTCGCATGATGCGGCAGTTCTCCGTGACTCTCATTGTTTAAGACTTCATATCTCCTGAAAGCAAATGTTCAAATGTTTGTAAAGCGTATGGCACTTAACTGCGGTGTCATCAGTCACTAAACTTAACAAATCCCCGACGGGGAAAGGCGTCGACAATCATAGCACAGCGCCTCAATGCGCTCGGCCACTCCGACGCTGCATCTCCTGAAATACGTATCGTAGTTAGTTCTTACTCACTTTACGGCTTATCCTAGAAGATAGATTAAGAAAAGGCAAACCTACATTTCTAGCTTTTGTAGATTTGGAGAAGGCTTTTGACAATGTTGATTGGAATAAACTCTTTCAAGTTCTGAAGCAAGCAGGAGTAAAATATAGGGAGCGTAAGGTTATTTACAACTTGTACAAAAACCAGACAGCGGTTGTCAGAGTTGAAGGGCATGAAAGGGATGCAGTGGTTGCAAAGGGAGTAAGACAGGGTTGTAGCCTTTCCCCAATTTTGTTCAATTTGTACATTGAGCAAGCTATAAAGGAAAGCAAGGAGAAATTTGGAGAAGGAATTAAAGTATAGGATGAAGAATAAAAACCTTGCGTTTTGCCGACGACATAGTGATTCTGTCAGATACAGCAAAGGACCTGGAAGAGCAATTGAACGGAATGGACAGTGTGCTGAAAGGTGCATATAAGATGAACATTAACAAGAGTAAAACTAGGGTAATGGAGTGCAGTGTAAGAAAATCAGGTGATGCTGAAGGAATTAGATTAGGTAACGAAACAATAAAGGAGGTAGATGAGTTTTGTTACTTGGGCAGTAAAATAACAAATGATGGTCGCAGTACAGATGATATAAAATGCAGAATGGCAATGGGTAGAAAGGCGTTTTTGAAAAAGAGAAATTTGTTAACATCGAATATTGATTTAAGCCTAAGGAAGTCCTTTCTGAAGGCATTTGTATGGAGTGTTGCCTTGTATGGGAGTGAAACATGGACGATAAGCAGTGTGGACAGAAAGAGGATAGAGGCTTTTGAAATGTGGTGCTACAGAAGAATGCTGAAGATTAGGTGGGTGGATCGCGTAACTAATGAGGAGGTACTGAACCGAATTGGGGAGAAAAGAAATTTCTGGCATACCTTGACTAAAAGAAGGGATAGATTGGTAGGACACATTCTTAGACATCAAGGAATTGTGAATTTAGCGTTGGAGGGAAGTGTGTGGGGTAAAAATCGCAGAGGGAGACCAAGAGACGCGTATAGTAAGCAGATTCAAGTGGATGTGGGTTGTCGTTCTTATGAGGAGATGAAAAGGCTTGCTCAGGATAGAGTAGGGTGGAGAGCTGCATATGAAAAAAAAAAAAAAAAAAAAAAAAAAAAAAAAAAAAAAAAAAAAAAAAAAAACGATCTACCTGGCTGCTATGTTTGGCTCCACATATACTTAAGAAATTTCATTTTCAAAAATGAATTTCCTCGAGAATAATTATGCCTCAAGACTAACGGTCGTGCACTTTGAAGACAGTACTCGTATAAGCTGCTCCGCACGTGAAGCTAACTAAGTACCTGCTCAAGACCGCAAATGTAATTTTTACCACGATTTCATTGTATTTCATACTTTCTTGGTGAAAATAAAAATAAAAAATGGCATGTACAATGCACGAACTGTTTCCATTTTATTTCATACTTTTTTGAGCAAAATTAAAAATAAATAGCAAATAACATGGATTTTTTGTGCAGTACTATTTTACATTTATTGTATTTCATATTAGTTTGAGAGTGAAAATTAAAATAAAAAAATATTAAAGAATATGACTTTTTCTGAATTTTTGATTACAAATATACCTGTCAGTTGTGTTTAGTATTATTTTGTGAGTGAAAATTAAAATAATAAAAAATAATAATGAACATGAGTTTTTATATCTGGACCTCGACAAAAATTTTCAAAGTTATCCGAACCCCATCGAAGATTACTTGCCGATATCTGGTCTATGGGCTTACAAACCACTTAAACAAACTTATACTAAGGACAACACAAACACACCCATGCTCGAGGGAGGACTCAAACCTCTGACGCGAGCGACTGCGCGGTCCGCAAAGTGACACTCCAGATCGCATGGCCATTCCCACGCGGCTCCCAGTTGGTTGAAATTGGTCCAGTTGTTTAGGAGGAGATGTGGAAAACTCACGCACGTACATACAACAGTTTTTATTGATTAAATTGTATTAGCAAGAGAAATGGAGGTTACGGACAAAACTGCAGTCCTTTGGATTACTGATCTGCCTGTTTTACTGGTTATCGGTGCCTATCTCCATCTAGACATCTGACAAACTCTGATGTACGCGTCAAACAGTGTTTTGCTTTTCTTCAGCTTTAATAAAGACACTGTCGTCATTGCTTGTCACAGGTGTCTGCATCTCAAAAGCTCTACGTTGTTGTACGCTATGGCTGCGATGAAGGGATCGGAAACAAAGTAGTAACTGAGTTACCGTGTGTTAGGCATTTTAAAAGCAAAGAAAATAGTACAAAGCAATTTTGTAGTAGACAGTTCTTTCTATTACTACATAATTATGATGCTACCTATTACCGCCATGTGGTGCAATCGAAAACACAAGTAACGTCAGATTAATCCTTTCTGTTCTGAGGATTACCACTTTCTTCTGGTGACCCGTGTAATTATTCTGCCCTACACACTGCGATGCGCCTGTGTCACGTACGCCATGTTTGGCATTTACTTGTAACCACTGCTGGAGTGCTCCAGTGTTGCGCTGCACTGTTTCCTTGGTACTTCATCGCGTTCCTTTGCGCGTACTGCGTCATCAGATTTCTTAGTAGTTTATCATCCTGTCCAAGACAGGCGTCGAAAGCTGCGTTTCGCCACATTTTGTGTGTGTGTGTGTGTGTGTGTGTGTGTGTGTGTGTGTGTGTGTGTGTTGCAGCCTGTGACGCGGTGCATCTGCCGAGACGTCGCTGGGAAAACTGGCGCTGCCCGAGATAGCTGTCGGAAATCTTCGCAGCAGGAAAATTCACACTGGTTCATGTCGTTCAGAGGAATTCAGACATTATTCACGCCTTATGGAGGAAAGGCCCGTAAAATCCGAATTACTGTTTTAAGAATCTTATGAGCCATAAAATCATTGTATGCGGATCCATAGCCTTAAAAAGTGTAATGCAAGAAAATATTATCCATAGTAGGTTGTATATTTATATTATTTACTGGCTAAATCCGACCACGCTTCACTGTGGTTAACTCTCGTGTCAAATAATGGAAAATTAAGTATAAGTTCAAATTTTTGTAAAGCTTATGGTACTTGACTGCGGGGTTATCAGTCCCTCAACGTACAACCTATCTATGAACCTGCTTATACCAAAGGCGGCACAAATATCCATGCCCGATGGGGTATTCGAATCCCCGACGGGGAACGGTCTCGCGCATCGCAGCATAGCACCTCAATGCGCTCGGACGCTCCGCCGTGGCTAAATATAGGTTATTTTGCGGACATTGACTACCCGAGAAAATGCACAAGTCAAATAAATACTCCTCCTTGCACTGCTGTGATTATGTTAAATGAAATGAAAGAATAAAAATTATGTTTCCACAAAAAATCTTTGTTCATTGTAAAGACACTTTCACTTTATGAACGTCTCTTTTCTGCATTTACATTGAGATCAGACGATCTGCCGATTCTGAAGAAAGCTCAGTGCATTTGCATGTGAGAGAAATGAGAGAAGCAATCAGTTTCTTCGTCTCTCGATCTCCTCTCAGCCCACAGTCCCTCTCTCTGTCCGTCTCCTACCCTCAACCGTATCCTCCATCTCTGGTGGATATATATTTGATTTTCTGCTGGTTTCCACCATACGACTCAAGAGAGGATGCACACTAGTGACCAAAACCTAAGCATAATCACTAAACGAAAACATACCTCCTTATCAGAGCGTCAGAAGGATTGCTGAACAAATTGAAGCTTAATCACACACCCGTTGTCATACAACTAGTCCAAAAAAACAGTGTCAGAAAGGATGTGACAGCTACGGTACACCTCATCGTAACAGTAACAAAACCTGTATTTTTCATCCACAACAATAAAAATTGTTAATGGGGTTTATGGTGACCCATAAATGGCCACAAATGCTTCGCAGCTACGTAGTATGCTCTCTAGTAGGTAGTCCAAGAGTTCTCCGGAAGGGTAATGCGTATGTCTTGGAGGAGGCTTCCGTGATGCAGTTCGTCTCCCTTATGCATCCCAGACGTTCTACAGGATTCATAACCGCAGACCTCGCTTGCCAGTCCATGAGATAAATATTAAGAAATTGTTCCACCAGAGCTGTGTGATGGGCGTTAACGTCCATAAAGAGGAAGTCTGGACCAACTGCACCTCTGAAGAGTCGAACATGTGGTCGCAGTACCTCATCCTTGTATATCTGAGTGGTAACACTGTTCTTCAGACCATCAAGGAATGTGTGCAGAACCGTACGGCCATTCCAAATGGTGTCTCCAAACACCATGAAGCCACCACAATCGCACTGGTCCCTCTCCACAATGTTCCTGTGGTCGTATCGGCTACCAGATTCTCTCCAGGTTAATGTGCGACGGGAATCATTCTGTAAAATGAATCGGGATTCACCCATCAAGAGCACGTTCCTCCATTCATTCATGGTCCAGTTTCGATGTTGTCAACAGTCATCGGGCCCATCTCTGTGCTGGAGTGAGCAGGACACAGACCACTGGACGATTGGGAAACATGCCTGCCATTCTGAGCCTCCAGTACACAGTTTGATGGGAAATTGCAATCCCTGAGGCAGCTGCAACATCTTCAGACAATTGTCTACAGGTGCGTTTTGGTTTCGTCGGTCAGCTGAGGACAGATATCGGTCCTGCTGTGGGCTAGTCACTCTTGCTCGACCTGGTACTGCCCTACGACGAACATCCCCTGTGTCAGAATCGCCTCCAAAGCTTGTAAATGTGACACATTCAAGGCTACTAAGCCTTCGATCTGTGTTCGGCCTGTTTCAAGGCGGCCCTGTATTCTACCTTGCTGAAAAGGGCCCAAAGGGCGTTCTTGTGCCATTGTGTTGCCCCTTTCACCACGAGACGACACTTCGCTCACTGTAACAGGAGAAACGCATGTGAGGAATTAGTGGTCTCAGGCACTGACCTTGTTCACCCTACAGCTATGCCGATAGTCAAAGCCTTTCCTATACATAGGGAACACGTATGGTTCGTAGGTAAATATTTCGTGCGATTATCGGCAATCTTTCACATTTCCTCCTTTCAATTTCCGGTTTCCCTGATTATGCTTATCTACAGTAGTCAGCTATGTGAATTGAAGGCTACTTTTACTCTGCAGTTTCGTTTTCAAGCAGCTCAAGTTTATGACGTCAACATCTCAAGAACCGTGGCCAACGGTAATTATACGCCAGAGCGCAGGTGAATGTGCTGTCAGCAGAGTAAATTGCGACAACGCCAGACGAGACGTCATTTTGACTTACGTAAGCTGTCCAAATGTTCAAATGTTTGTAAAGCTTATGAGACTCTACTGCGGGGTCATCAGTCCCTAAACTTACAAACTACTTATGAACTAACTTATACTAAAGACAGCGCAAACATCCATGCCCGAGGGGGGGATTCGAATGTCCGACAGCAAACGACCTCGCGCATCGCAGCATAGCGCCTCAATGCGCTCGGCCGCACTGCCGCGGCTACGTAAGCTGTACGTAAAACGAAAGACGCCGTGTATTGACTAATTTCAGCGTAACGGTTAAATGCTGTTCTGATGTGTACAAGACGTCATTCGTCTTCAATACAGAGTTCATGAGTCATAATGACGTTTCGGAATCTACTCTGCTGACGAAACATTCGCCTGTGCTCAGACCTGTGTTAATCGTTGGCCACGCTCCTGTCGTACAATGATATACTTTTGTAGGTGCATTCACTGACATGTGGATACTGTCTGCGAAGTAGGTTTCGAAAGGAATTAGTAGTAAAGAACGTAAATGAAAACGTCATGCATGGTGAAACAGCTTTTATTTAACGTTACAGCGTGTATGATGTCATACCTCCTGATCTGTCGTACAATTATATCATTTTATAGGCACATTAAATAGTATATGTAAAAAATGTGTCGCAAATGCGGTTATTAGTATCGAAGCAATAAATTAAAATCGTTGTCTGATGCAGCAGTTTTCCTGCATAAGCAGCGACAATGTCGTAAACGAAATACTTTTTTTTTTCTCTAATATACTGTGATTCATTTCTAGATGGTAATTTTACATTCTGATGATGACTTCCATAGTGTTGTCGAAATGTAGATCAATTTTATAATTATTTTAAAGCAACTTGTGGGGCTGCAATTATCAACATTATTAAATAACACTTTCATAGCATATTTCTTTCGGTTACCTTCTGTGGTTTACTGTAGAACTTGTTTGTATGTACAGTCCAAATGTGATGAAGCTATTTTAGTTAGCAGATTATAATTGATTTAACCCTAGGGAACACATTCATTCAGGAAGTATTCTATATCATTTATGAAGGTCCACTAATATGTAGTTACTTTCTATATCTATAAGCTAAAGGTGCTCAGATAATATGTTTATGTGTATGACGTAAACTGAGTCAATTCTTTATCTGTCCGTTCTTTATTTTCATTTGAAATTTGCCGCCAATATGTATAATACAGTAATTAAGCAGATTCATTTTCGCAATATTAACGGCGTAAGCATTTCGAAAAGTATTGTTCAAAACTAACGGTCTTTTGACGCTGCATAATTATATTTTAATGTTATAAAAATATTTTATCACACCTTAAATTTTACCTTCTTGACCATTCTCTTTCAAATTACATTCGTTTAATTACAGTTTATAAAATATGTAATAATGATACCATTGCTGTCTTGTAACATGATGCAATTACTCGTATTACTACAAGAATATAATTACTACCATTTCCTGACGTTATGTAATGTATCCTAAACAGTTTGAAAGAATAAATTTGTAACGAAACTATAGGGCTGTTTAATTATTTAACAATTTTATTTATGTAAACAAACAACCTACTCTGCACTAATCATATTTTACATATATGCCTGGTACATAACTTCATCCGATATATAAGTATTTGTAAAATTATGTGCTGTTTCTACTCATTAATCTGATGTATATCTTATTCGTAAAAGAATTCTCATTTAATTTCGGAACACAATTCAGGAATATTATTGTACCAGTTTTATTCTAGAACTCTCTAGAACGTAGCATTAACTATAAATACGAATGTGACGGATCACAATCAGTCTGTCGTTTTGCTAAGTTATGTAATGTCTGTTTTTCTTTTTCCGAAGTTTTTATGATTTTGGAAGATAATAATCAGAAGTCTAAAATGAAGCAGTGTACTTCCATTTACTACGAAAAACCCAAGCTGTCAAAATTAAATAACTTCAGGACAGTATCAAATACTGCAAAAAAGATTATTAATACTGCAGTTTTGTCTACATCCACGAAGAAGGTGATGAAATTCAAAACATTATACTTATTAGAACATGTAATTGGGGTTGTGGTGGTCCTATTCTATGTAATAGGTAGGATCGTCACAAGTGTCACGTAAAGGGAAAGTTATACTCTACCATATTTTTTGCTCACCAAAGGTGGAAAAAAATATGGGATAGTGATATGCACAGGTACAGATCGCGGTAGTATCGCGTACACAGGGTATAAAAGGCCGATGCATGGAGTAATGTTCAGATACTCCCCAAAATAATTGTAATTTTCACCCCTAAAATACAAAGCAAATAATCTTTCATATTTAATGTAACACATGTACAGATATAAATACATACATATATTGTAAATAGTTTCTCTAGAATTAATTATATAATTAGTCCTCAAATTGTGAGAACCAAAAATTTTAAATCATGATCATTTAATTCGTTGACATTGTAATTTCTTTTATCAAAATATGAAATTATGAATGTCCAAAAATGAAGAAACAGCACTCAAGCAAGCATTTAATATAATGTAATAAAGAACATAAAAATGTAATAAACCTTTCTCTGGCTAGAAAATGCGACACAGGCACAAATAGACCGCCCACCCACTTAAGGGGTAAGAATGAAAAGTGCTTAAAACAAAAGTTGGGAGCTTTCATTTGTAGTCACGATGATTTACGTGAAAATGTTTCCCGTGTGGTAATGGCAAGAAGACGTGAATTAAAAGACTGTGAACTCGGAATGCTAGTTGGAACTAGGCGCTTGGGACATTTCACTCCGGAAATCGTTCGGGAATTCAACATTCCGCGATGATCAGTGTGCCGAGAATACGAAATTCCCAGTTTTACGTCTCAGCAAGGACAATGCAGTGGCCAAAGCCCTACACTTAATGATCGACAACAGCGACGTTTTGATAGTTTTGTCAGTTATAACACACAAGCACCACTATGCCAAGTAACAGAAGCAGTCTATGTTGGATACGACAAACATATACGTTAGGGCAGAGCGACGTAATTTGGTGCTAATGGGCTGTGGTAGAAGATACCTGACTCAAGTGTTTGCACTGTGTCTTCTGGACTCACCAGTGTCGTAGTCAAAATTCAGTTTTTTCTTCTTTTTTGTGAGGGGGGGGGGAAGAGGGAGATCAGACAATTAGAAATGTAACTTGTTACATACATTGTTACTTATAAAACATTGAAGCGTACACTATGAGATTAAAAGTATCTGAACACCCCCCAAAGCCTATGTTTTTCATATTAACTGCATTGTGCTGCCACTTACTGACAGGTACTCAATATCAACGACCTCAGTAGTCATTAGACATCGTGCGGAAGCAGAATGGGGCACTCCGCGAAACTCATGGACTTGGAACCTGGTCAGATAATTGTGCGTCACTTGCATCAGAAGTTTGTACGCTGGATTTCCACACTCCTAAACATACCTAGGTCCGCTGTTTCTGATGTCATAGTCAAGTAAAAACGTGAAGGGAGACTTACAGCACGAAAGCGTACAGGCAGACCTCGTCTGTTGACTGACACATACCGCCGACAGTTGAAGAGGGTAATACACTGTAATAGGCAGGCATCTATCCGGACTATCACACAGAAATTAGAAACTGCATCAGGATCCGTTTGTAGTGCCATGACACTTTGACGAGAGATCAGAAAACAGGATTTCATGGTCGAGCGGCTGCCCATAAGCCACACATCACATAAATCAATGCCAAACGACGCCTCCTTTGATCTAAGGAGCGTAAACATTGAACAATTTAACGGTGAAAAGACGTTGTTTGGAGTGACGAATCATGGTACACAATGTCGTGTTCAGATGGCAGGATGTGGGTATGGCGAATGCTCTGTGAACGCATCTGCCAGCGTGTGTAGTGCCAAGAATAAAATTCGGAGGCGGTGGTTTATGGTGCGGTCTTAATTGTTTTCTGTGGCACTAATACGGCACAGCCCTACATCGATGTTTTAAGCAACTTCTTGCGTCCCACTGTTGAAGAGCAAGACGCGGATGGCGATTGCATCCTTCAATACGATCGAGCACCTTTGGCGGTATGGTTACACGACAATAACATTCCCTGTAATGGACTGTTCTGCCCAACTCTGACTTGAACCCTGCAGAACACTTCTGAAATGTTTTCTTTTTTGAATTTATAAATTGTTTTAAAAAATTATCAATTCTTTTAAAAATTGATTATAGGGGAGAGCGGGGCAAGACGGGGTACTTAAGCACTTAACAATGTTTTGTAGGCTTACAAAATGCTCTAGTAAAATACGAGATATTCCACCTTAAACTTCAATATTTGTAGAGTTTATACAAAAAAGTAAGACCAAAATTGTTAGTATTTACTATTTAAAAAATATATTTTTCCAGGGTTTACCAAGTACCCCATTTTGCCCTACAGTGAGGGCAAGATGGGGTACGCAGGTGGGGCAAGATGGGTTACCTCAATATTGTATAAGGCAAAGGTAATTAAATTATTCAGTGAACACAGGTTTACAAATTTATAAAAGAATTACTCTAATATCTAATGAAAATGCATGAAGTAAACATTGTATGATGTTAAAGTTCAGTTTATTGATATTCAGTTATTATCGTCGCTTTGTAAGCAAAATTCACACACATGATGTACCTCGGCACCCTCGTCCTCTTCTCCCCATTTTATACAAGAGACGCATGACACCAATCCTTCTGTTGACTGCGAGTAGAAAGAGCCGCAATAAAGACTTCTTCTAATGTGCTTTCTTCTTCAATTTTTTATCTTCTTTGCTAATTTCGTCATTGCTTTTTTATTCTTCCTACTTTTGCCTTTACAAACAAAGAGGGATTTTTTAACAGTCTTCTCAGGTGAATCATTTCTTCTTGTTTCTTCTTTTTTCCAGGCTGAATTTTACTTGCACTCTTCAGGAATTCTCTTCTGTAGGGGGAGCTGCTAACAACAACAGTTTTTAATTTTCTGAGGACTGTTTTTCGGATGTTTTCCTTTCCGACATGAAGGATCGGGACAATCTGTTCAGATGAAGCAGCAAATGACCTTAATTGATTGGTGGTGTTCTCAGAAGCCTGCTAGTTTGTAATGTGGTAATTGGGATTACTATCATTTCACTTTGAGCACCCTGGGCTTAGGCCTACAGCAAGCGCATCTTGCTCTTTAGTGCCAGCTTTGTTGGCAGGACCATCGCTTGTCTTTGACATAAACTGCTTATATGAGCCAAATGAAGCCTCTCCTTGGTCATTATTGACAGAAACGTTAGCGGCCTCATTTGTAAGTGACAGAAGCTTCAAATACTGAATCTGGGAAGATGTTTGGTTCGAAAGGGCAAATTCGTGCTTTTTTTAAACTGTTTGTGGCAGTCAACATGGTTGCAGCTCATGTTATGTCTTGTTGGACAAGACGGGGTACCTAGTGGGAGGGCAAGATGCCCTGCCCTGCCCTGCCCTGCCCTGCAAGATGCCCTGCCCTGCCCTACCACTAGGTACCCGTCTTGCCCCCAAGGACCATTTTTACGTTAGGATAATATTATAACAGCAAGGATATATTCAATTAGTTATTGAATGCATTAATTTATTGCTAAGCAAGCTGTTTTTCATTGATAATACTTAAGAGTATAAGAAACAATTACTTCCGTTACGTCTTCACGTCTGAATGGTTTTCTCAAAATGGCTGCTAGCACTGTCGGACACTCGCATAGCAAGTGCCTACTACTTCAACTATTCGCCACTAGGTTGCGATGTCTGTCGTGGTAGAAATTACAAAACCCCGTCTTGCCCTCCACCCCATCTTGCCCCGCTCTCCCCTAAGACTTTATATAGTAGAAGAAACACTTTTTTGAAGATTGAATTAAAAATGTCCTCTAATAAAACAACGAATAAATTCTGGAGCCGCGTCAGCTGTTTTTATTGAGATCCTTTTTATATACAGGTCCACTACCGGTCTCTCGTCAATAGAGACGCATCTTCAGGTGTTAAATTTTTTCTTGCGTCATAATTCGTTACTGAGTCCCAACATTCTAGTTGGTTTCATCCGTCAATTGGTTAAAAATTCAATAGGGCCGAATACTTGGGTCCAAGTTCAATATAAAAAATCGATGTCTTTCAGGATTAAAAACATTGACGTTAAAATGTGGGATATAAAATAACCTGTACTTCTGAAATGTTTGGGAACGCCGACTTCATGCCAGGCCTCAACGACCTACATCAATACCTCTGCTCAGTGCAGCCATCCGTGAAGAATGGGCTCTCATTCCCCAAGAAACCTTCCAGCACCTGATTGAAGGTATGCCTGCGGGAATGGAAGCTGTCATCAAGACTACGGTTGTACCAACGCCATATTGAATTCCAACATTACCGATGGAGGCCAAGTGTCCGAATACTTTTGCTCACATTAATTTCCTGGGAGGGAGGGTTGATCTCTTTCTTCCCTCCCCCCCCCCCCCTCCTTGGCTATGGCTATGACTTATGACCATAGGGGTTGCATCCCAGACGACTGGAAATAGTGACTTGAGTCCCGATTTCATTTCTTAAGAGCTTGTGGTAGAGTTCAAATGTATGGTAGACTACACGAATCCATGGACCCAAGTTGACAACAAGCTGGTGGTGGTTGAATAATAATGTGAACTATTTTTATACGCTCTGATCCAGATGAACTGATCTTTGACTGGAAATGAATATCTTTGTTAAAAGGGTCCACTGCAACTGTTCTTCATTTATTTAAAAAGGAACGACCGGTTCCGTGACGTTTAGTCACATCTTCACGTTATATACAATTAAAACATTAAAACAAGGGGTTCCAACCTGAAGATGTGACTAATCGAGAAGAAACCGGCCATTCCTTTTTTTGAAAGTGAAGAACAGCTGCAGCGGACCCTTTTATCAAAGATGAATAGTTTTAGTTGTAGATGTCCGTCGTTAAAAGTTTTATATAAATGAATATGTCTGTCTAGTTGGAGAGTATTTACAACCTTTCATGAACATCATGTTCGCAAACTGAGAAGGAATTTTTATGGATGGCAATGCGCCTGGTCACATTTGTTCGCGATTGGTTTGAAGAACGTTCTGAGCAGTTTCAGCGGATTATTTGGCCGCCCAGATCGCCAAACTTGGACCCAATCCAACATTTATGGGACAATTGTTAGACTTTGTACGCGGAATGCGGCATCCTATTGCGGAATTCGTCAGAAAATTCAATATCCCGAGATCCACAGTATCAAGACTATGCCGAGAGTATTGGCTACCGTAAGACCCTTTCCCACGGGCAATGAAGTCGAGCTCCCACGTCAGGTGGATTGCAGCCTTTGTTGGTGAGGTGGACGGCCGCGTATAGAGCAGTCCAGTCACGGAGTAAGGTGCGGCCCTCTGGCGGGGAAACACCGCACCAGCGGGCCGATACCAGCCGGTGACTGCGAGGCGGCCGCGTCTCTCATGTCAGACGAACCGGCGCGCCGCGCCGCGCCGGGGAAAAAAAGGAAGTGACGTGCGCACTTACGTCACACGTCGCCGCAGCAGCGTTTCCTCAACGCCGATGACTCTGCGACAACGTCTGTAAACACTGCCTCGCGACGCGGATGTTTTAAGAAGGGCCCATCTTTTGATATGCTTTTTATCAGAAAAGAGAAGGAGTCGGTTGCCAAGCGCCAGTCTGGTACCTATAGAGACGGTACAGGGATACTTTGCAGAAAACAAAGCCGTCACTGTAGTACTGGGTCGGAAAAAGGAAGTTACGATTTTGAAAAAGTACAATATGCAGCAGAAACGCTCTCCCTCAAGAACAAAGGACTAGTAGATGATCTCGAGAGGAAGGAAAGGGTAATTCTGAGGAAACTTTTTGGTGGACACAAAAAAATTGGCGAAACATGGGTTAAGATGAGCAATGAGAAGGACTATCAATTTATTAAACCAGTTACAACGAAAATGAGAAAGAGAAGGCTTATGTTCTTCGGTCATCTGGTGAGAATGGATGACAGCAGATTAACGAAGAAAATCTTCAGTTTAATTCAACAGAGGAAAACACCCAACTGTTGGTTGCAAGGAATAAAGAAAGACCTCGTGGAACTTGGAATCACAGAAATGGACGCGATGAATAGGGACAGTTACAGAAAGGCAGTAACTGAATTCGAGGTTTTTCAGGAGGCCCCAAGAAAGAAGATCAACAGGAAACTGACAGCTGAACATCTGGCAAAAATGGCAGCAGGCAGAAGAGCAGCCCTAGAGAAGAGAAAGAAGAAACTGAATATGAAATAAAATTTGTAACGCGGCCCTTAGTTGGCCAATTCGTGTAAATAAATAAATACACTTATAAGAAGGAATCTAGGAGGGAGGGGTGAGGAGGGGTGGGGGGGGGGGGGAGCAAACTGGGGCGTTTGCCTCGGGCAGAGCTTACTGAGTGGCGAGAATTGATGTCCAAGAAGTGGAGAGATGTGTGCCGCTTTCTCATTTTTCTTAAATATCTCTGACAAAAAGTAATAAAAATATAAATAATATAAAATTAAATATGTAAAAATAATAAAACAATATATAATAAAATAATAATAAATTAAATATACAAAATCAATAATATAAAATTTATTACTTTTCTATATTTAAATTTACGTTGTTTATGTTATTTATATTTTTATTACTTTTTATACGAAGGCATTTTACTCTGATTGTTGCCACCATCATAGCAAAGTACCTGGGAAGCAGGTTACTAGCCTTACTTGCCCGGGGCCCCATTGGGTTGTACGGTTGGGTTCGGCAGTAGAGGGTAAGAGGAGTTAGGGTACACCAAAGATAAGGAGATTCGGTTAAGAATGATTTTGATGTAAAAGGCTTAAAATCAGACGAGGCATTAATGTTAGCATTGAATATAGGATCATGGAAATTTTATTAGGGGGATTTGGTAGTCTTTGTCGCCACGCTTTGTCACTTAGCTCACATTAAAAATAAAATCAAGTGGTCATATGAGGCTGACTCCATGTCGTGGAATAAAATAGAAAATTTTAAAACTAATGTCTGAAAGATAAGAATTGTGGAGCAACGCCACACACTGGTCGAGTAAGCACTGTGTACCATTTTTATCCAACTGGTTGAATGAAATTTTGTTCACTATTTGAAGTCTATATTAAATTCTGAACAACTTTTAAGTGAAATTTGTTCCGATCCGACGCATAACAGCTGAGTTACGGCATAGCGCCGCGCTCTAGCGGCTTCCGGTTATGCCACCAGAGGGAGGTTCCGATTGCTGGCGGCCTGCAAATACGTCTGGGAAATTTGGTGCTGATCGGCTGAACGGCGAAACCTCAAAAGTGGAACACGTTACAGAGAGACACACAGACAGTGTCATATCGCCGTTACTCTTTTTAATATCTCTGAAACGGTGCGAAATATGAAATAACAATAATAATAACATAACAGAGCTAAGTTGTAGAGAATGTTCTTCCGTACAAAACCGTTTACTATTCAATTTTCATCGCAGATGAGTGATTAAGGCATTATTTACTATTAAATTTTGAACTGTCGAAAGGCCATAGCGAACGGCCCACTTTTATTATTACTAACCGTAACTGGGTGACGAACTGACGGTTAGGGGGGCAGGAGTGGAACGGGGGGGGGGGGGGGGTCACACCACTAACTGCTCTGTATGTGCCATTGACATTGCCAGCCATATAGCACCCAGAACAGTGCTTACGGGCAGTCAGTGTCAAACCATGCGTTTCTCAAGCCCAAGTTAAAGGTTTCTTCCAATCCATGGAGGAGTCCACGTGACTCAGGGGAATGAGATTCATTGTAATGAGCGGAAACTAGGCAGTATCGGCTGGCCTTGTACTGTATGTAAACTGTGAAATGAGTTACAAAGACTACCCCAAACCTTAAGAGTCTGAGTGTACGTCATTATATAGTCTTGAAAACTAGTGGTCGGCAAAATAGTAGTTTTTGTTTCTTTTTCTTGAAATTTAATTTCCTTACGAAACTCATCCTTAGTTTCCTTTACTACTTGCTGAATGTTGAGATTGAATAATGTGAGGGATAGGCTACAACCGTGTCTCATTCCCTTTTCATTTACTTTCGTTGATATATTTTGACTAGTTTAGTTTTTATATATGTTGCACATAATTTTTCTTTTCCTGTGTTTGGCTCCTTTTCGTATTTCTAATACTATACAAAAAGTGTATCATAATTAATTATGATAACGTCTATAATTATAAGCGCAAGGTGCTAGAAGCAGAAAGTCTTTAGTAAATATGGATTCTTAAATGCATACCTTATAATGAACAAGTCTTTATTTTCGATATTGTGAAGTAAATCTCTGCAACTAGAAGCTCTTTGCTTTTCATATTTTGAGAGGTCGCAGTAGTATATTCAAAACACGAAAAATTTCCAGCAAACCTGGACTCTAAAGTGATTTCTTTAAGAGCTTTGTTCAGTAGTTTTTCTTCGTTACTTTAAAAAACATTTCTTCTACTGAACATAAGCTCATAACTCCTGAGGTATGCCGTTTTGAGCCCAAAGTTTCTTGTTTTGGTCCGTACTACTTTCTCCGAAATATGGAAAGCAAAGAGCTTGCGATGTGCCAGTTGTAAGCTTCTGCTGGTCTGCATCAGTTGAGCCTATTGAACGACAGATCGTTCCTTAAAATTCAAAAGCTTAATTTAGTTGTGCAACAGATATAATTCAATGTAATTTACGATGAAAGGAGGCTCCGTTACCGAATTCCAACTCTTGATATTTCCATATTTCTATCATGATCAGTTTTACAGGAAAGCGCCAATTAAGAAATTAAAGGCATGGCCCAAGTATATCGCAAAGTTTATAAGAAACTGTTGTGTACCAAGATTAATTTTAACATCATAGGACAAACTGCGCGTAGATTAAGAAAATGTAGCTAACGTATGAGCTGAATATAAAACAACAATACGAAGGGATCTTGCGAAGCTTGCTGACGAGGGTTTGGGGACAATGATAACCACTTCCAAACATTTTCGTTGAATTTAGTGTAGTCGTAATTGCAAAGTCGTGAAAACGAAAAAGACTACTCTTGGTTGATGTCTATGCAATCATGGTCAGCCTACCTGAATTTACTGAGTTTTATCAAACGGCCGAACTTCGTTGCAACCTGATTAGCCGACGTTGATGATTGTTCCTGCCGCCATGGTATGTAACGTAGATGAGATGTCCGGCCGGCCGCGGTGGCCGAGGGGACTGAGGCGCTCCAGTCACGGTCTGCACGGCCACTATGGTCGGGGGGTCGGATCCCCCTCGGGCATGGATATTTGTGTTGTCCTTAGTATTAATTAGTTCATAAGTAGTTTGTGAATTTAGGCACTGATGACCCCGTAGTTAAGTCCCATAAGCTCTACAAACATTTGAACTTTTTTTCCGTTAGAATGTGGTCCTGTTGCTTCGAGAGTTGTCTCTCGAATAAGTTGCTTCTCCCTGGGCTGAGACCAGAATGTTGCTTCTCCCAGAGCTGCCTCTCGAACTAAAGTTCCTTCCATGATGTTAGAGTCCTGTCTGCCTACTTTTCACGGTTAAATCTCGAGCGCCAGTAGCAAGAGTTTGTCTAGCTTGGGTCTATGGTATCTCTGAGCCGTGACTGTCCTTACAATCAAGAATAATTGAACCATACATAGCCACACATTGCCGATAAAGATGACGTTAAAAGGGAGGCGAAGATCTGACTTAACAATCACTGCTGTTATTTTCGTATCAGATCAGAAAAGAAATCTGTCCGTTTGTCCCGAAATTTATTGGATGAATGATTGGATTTGCATACCAACATATGAAGGGGCATGCCAAAAAATTTTGATCACAATATCGAAGATGAAGATGTGCTCATAACTCTTAAGGTATTCAATAAGAATAAAAACCATCTCTTTCGTTAGTCCTAACTGGTTTTTGAAATTTTCCAAGAACTTCTGGAGAGACGGCGCCAGCCCTGCGGTCGGTCCCACGTCTCGCCTCGGCACGCCTCGCTGCTGCTGGACCAGCGAAGCAGAAGAAGCTGGTCACGCGGAAGACGACTGCCTCGGAAAACAAGTTGCCGACCATCCTACAAGATGGCGCCGACTACCAAAATATTTTAATTTAAATATGGTGAGATTTTCTCTTATAGATTATTTAATGTAGGATGCCACATTTTGTTGTTGTGGTCTTCAGTCCGCAGACTGGTTTGATGCAGCTCTCTACACTACCCTGTTCTGTGCAAGTCCCGTCATCTGAGAGTATGTTCGACAACCTACATCCTTTTGAATCTGCTTACTGTATTCGTCCCTCGGTCTCCCTCTACGATTTTTACCCCACACGCTTCCTTCCAATGCTAACTTGACAATTCCTTGATGTCTCAGAATGTGTCCAACCAATCTATTCCTTCTCTTAGTTGAGATATGCCAGAAACTCCTTTTCTCCCCGATTCGGTTAAGCACCTCCTCATTAGTTACGTGATCTACCCATCAACTTTCATCATTGGTCTGTAGCACCACATTTCAAAAGCTTCTATCATCTTTTTATCTGAACTCCTTATCGTTCACGTTTCACTCCCATACAATGCGACACTCCAGACAAATACTTTCAGAAATGACTTCCTAACATTTAAATTATAATGGGACGCTAACAAGTTTTGCTTCTTTAGAAACGCTTTTCTTCCCATATCCATTCTGCATTTTGTATCTTCTTTACTTCGGCAATCAGAAGTTATCTTGCTACCCAAATAACAAAATTCATCAACTACTTTTATTGTCTCATTACGTAATCTAATTCCTTCAGCATCGCCTCATTTTCTGACATTGCATTCCATTACCTTCGTTTTACTCCTGTTAATGTTCATCTTATATCTTCCTTTCAAGACACCTTTTTTTTCGTCTCCCTGCACTTTAATGCCCTCTCCAAATTTCTCCTTCCATTACATCACTGCGTGTTCAATGTACAGATTAAACAATATTGGGGAAAGGTTACAACCTTGTCTTACTCCCTTCCCAACCTCTGCGTCCCTTTCTTGCCCTTCGACTCTAATAACCGCTGTCTGGTTTTTGTATAGGTTGAATATAACTCTTTGCTCCCTATATTTTACTCCTGCTACCTTCAGAATTTGGAAGAGTGTATTCCAGTCGACATTGTCAAAAGCTTTCTCCAGATCGACAAACGCTAAAAACGTCGGTTTCCCTTTGCTTAGCCTATCTTCTAAGATAAGTCGTAATGTGACTATTGCCTCCCGTGTTCCTACATTTCTCCTAAAACCAAACTGATCTTCCCCGAGGTCTGATTCCACAAGTTTTTCCATTCGTCTGAAAATAATTCGTGGTAGTGCCTCATTTAACTGCAGTGTTTTAAGAATTTTATTTACAATGTGCCATATTTTGATCGTTATTTGTGCGTATGTTGAATATCAAATACTGTTTTTATAACCATTACATTTTACCAAATTGATAAAATGTTTATTACGAAAGAATGATGACAATGATTTCCACATGGATTTTATTGACAACTCCAATGATAGTTATATGTAATTAAAACAATTTTTATACTCCCACTTTTAAAGTTAAAGAAAGCAGCAAATGATTGCAATTAATTTAACACAAGATTTTTTGAAAAATCAAGAATTTGAAATTCGTCTGTCTTTTTTTTTTTTTCTTGTTTTAAAGGTAGAATATTAAATGTTCTAAACTAGCGGCAGTGTCAGTTAAAAATAGTTTTTATATATTTGTAATTTTTATTCAAGACTGCAGTTGACATACATACTAGGTATATTTTGACGGCCGCGGTGGCCAAGAGGTCTGCGGCGCCGTCAGTCACGTTCTGCACGGCCACTACGGTCGGGTGTTTCGAATTCCCCCTGGGGCATGGATATTTGTGCCGTCCTTAGTATTAGCTAGTTTGTAAGTTTAGGGACTGATGACCCCGTAGTTAAGTCCCATAAGCTCTAAAAACATATCAACATTTTTGGTATATATTTTATCATTGACGCTTGAAGTTTACTGTGCTAGTTCAAAGGTTTTTAGTTGAGTGTACAATTGCTCCTTGTAGAAACGTTTTATGTTTTTGTATTTAAAACGTACTGTGTAAATAAGTTGTACAACGAACACTTGTTCCTTCATCTTGCGGATCTCATGATGGCAGATGCCGAAACGTCATAATAAATAAATATAATTTTAGCGATCTGGACGGTTTTTATTCTTATTGAAAATATGAAGATCAAGACACGTCCAGGAAATTCGTTTCCTTTATACATAAATCTTAAGGTATTCATTTCTATAACCACAATGCACTCAGACGTTTTTGCTTCTTCAGTCGAGTATTTCCGACTATATGCGTTTATGTCATCTTATGTATTAAAAGAATCTACGAAACCTAAAGTCAGTCGCCCAGACCAAACTACCCGGCCTATTTCCTTCATTTTTGTTTTAAACGAAAGGTATTTAACCACAGATTTGGCATCAAGTATCAGAATTGACATTACTCTCGCCTTCCTGTTTCTAAACTCAAACGCAATTTCATTCTTTATATTTCTTATGGGGCTGTCTTTGTTGTAAACTAAAGTCATTCGGTCAGGCTGTTCTGTCCGACAGATTTCCTTTATTTTTGCTTTAAACGAAAGGTATTCATTCGCAAATTTCAGAATTAACTTAAATCTCTCCATCTTTTATTTTTATTCAAACGCGATATCCATCTGTCCTGGCATTGAATATTTTAATCGGTTTGTTTTGCGATATCTTAGGTAGAATTAAGATAAGCAGTTCGTTTTGACCTAACAACAGTCATCGGATCAAGCTCTTTCATTTGCGCTTTTAAACACTTGCATTGATTGATTCTGAAGAAAGATATGCGTGAACATTCAACTTTACTTCCATTTTTCCTCCTTTTTTGACATTCTAACGGTGCGACTGCGCACGGGTCCTCTAGTAACTCTTAGGATATTCATTTTAGAACCACAATGTACTGAGACGTTTCTGGTTCCATCGTCGAGTATTTTCGAGCATATGCGTTTATGTCATGAATTATGATTCTCCATGTAGACTAACATCAGTGATAGAGGCCTATAGGTGTATATAACTAACGCCACCTAGATACAAGGCCTGTGCGCTACCTGCCATGAGTTGTCATAAAACAAGCAAACTATTTGTTTTACGTAGCGTTGTACTGAGTTTGGGAATGCGTGCAAGTTGCGCAGTGTGTTCCAGAATGTTCTTAATGTTATTTATGAGATTCACAGACAAATTTGTGTTGGGATACGATATTTATAAACTATTAATAAGATATCTTACTGATATTGGAATCGGACGATTCGTATTAGGCATTTTGTCTCATACCAGCAAAAATCTGCACGGAGAATCACACAGATAACATTAAGAACATTCTGAAACAGAATGTGCAACGTGTACGTATTCTCAAAGTCATCAGAACGCTACGTAAGACAAATAGTTTGTTTGTATTATGACTACTCTTGGCAGGCAACAAACAGGCCTTGTATCTACGTGGCGTTGGTACATCTATTGGGCCGCGGTGGAATGCCAGAGCGCTCTTAAGGCGCGTTGCTACGAAGCGGAAGGTTGCTCTCCGTCGGAGGTACCAGTCCTCCCTCGGGCATAGATATGTGTGTTTTCCTTAGTTCAAGTTACTTTCAGATGTTTGTAACCTACGTACTGACAAGCACATTAGTTAAGTCTCACATATTTAGAAACATTTGAATATCCCTTGTCCGCCTCTGTAACTCAGCGGTAGTGTCGCTGACTACCACGCAGGAGGCTCGGGTTAGATTCCCGGCAGGGGACTGGATGTTGTGTGTTGTGCTAATCATCATCATCATCTCATCATCATTGGCACATAAGTCGCCCACGTGGCGTCAAATAAAAAGACTTACACTAAGGCGGCGGAAACAACCCCGCAAAAAATGTTCAAATGTTTGTTAAGCTTATGGGACTTAACTACGGGTCATCAGTCCCTAAACTTACAAACTACTTACGAACTAGCTAAGACTAAGGACGCCACAAATATCCATCCCCGAGGGGGGATTCGAACCCCCGACCGTAGTGACCGTGCCTGGAGCGCCGCAGTCCCCTCGGCCACTGCGGCCGGCAACAATCACGCAAGGGATCTCTCGGCGAAGAACGACATACACTCATTTCCATTTGAACATCCATTGGATAACGGAGATAACTTGGCGAATGGCAATGCCCCAGGCGACAGCCTTAAACCGTAGGGCAGGGAGCACAGGTGAAACGCACAAGGAGCGGGCCATTCCCGGCGTGTGGTCGGTCACGCACCGCGTCTCGGTATTTATTCGGCCCGCACCGCCTCTAGGAAGTGGACGCCAAGGGCTGAATTACAAGCGCCACGGAAAGCCCAAGCTATGCCGACGCCTGCGAGCACACCGCCGCGTCTTTCTGCTCACGATTCGCACTTTATTCACCCATGCCCTTTACAGTCCAAAGCAAGTCCTTACAGATGAACCTTTTGGCAGGCTCGCTTATCGGATTCCTTCAGTGATGTCAATATGAACATGTGGAATCAAATGTTCAAAATGTTTGTAGAACTACTTATCAGCCACCTTACACTAAGGACGGCACAAATATCCATGCCCGAGGAGGGATTCGAACCCCCGACCGTAGTGGCCGTGCAGACCGTGACTGGAGCGCCTCAGTCTCCTCGGCCACCGCGGCCGGCGAATCAAATGTTCAAATGTTTGTAGAGCTTATGGGACTCAACTACCGGGTCATTAGTCCCTAAACTTACAAACCACTTATGAACTAGCTTATACTAAGGACGGCACAAACATCCATGCCCGAGGGGGGATTCGAACCCCCGACCGTAGTGGCCGTGCAGACCGTGACTGACGCGTCGCAGAGCGCTCGGCCACCGCGGCCGGCAACATGTGGAATCGTAACGGTCTATTATTTTTAGGTTGGCCACTCCGTTCGTTTGGGCCGTGTTGTTCAAAAAATGTTTGTAGAGTCTATGGGACTTAACTACGGGGTTATCAGTCCCTAAACTTACAAACTACTTATGAACTACTTACAACTAAGGACGGCACAAATATCCATGCCCGAGGGGGGATTCGAACCCCCGACCGTAGTGGCCGTGCGGACTGTGACTGGAGCGCCTCAATCCCCTCGGCCACCGCGGCCGGCGGCCGTGTTGTTCCCTTGAGCGTTTCGTCCTATGAAAATAAGCTATGAACGATTAATTACAGTGATACTTACGAGGGGCATTTGAAAAGTTCGTGCAAAAATAAAAACTACTAACTTGTTTAGGGAAAACCATTTTCATTTTTCGACATGGTCTCCTTCTGACTTATACGCTGTTTTAATTTGTTGATCCTTTCCGAATAATAGGAATTGTCCAAGCCTGCAAAATAGCTATTAGTTTCTACAATCAACTCCTCGTTTGCATGAAATCTTTGTCCCGCCAGCTTTTCTTCAAATTGGAGAACAAACAGTAGTCCTAGGGAGCCAAGTCTGGAGAATAGGGCGGATGTGCAACGAGCTGGAATCCTACTTCCAATAATTTTGCGACCACAACTGCTGAGGTGTGTGCTGGTGCATTGTCATGATGGAAAAGGACTTTCTTGTGTGCCAATCGCCGGAGTTTCTTACAGCTCGGTTTTCCAACGGTCCAGAACGACGAATAATATTATAACGTTTACTTGGTTTTTAAGTAATTACAGTTCATTCTACCACTTCCAAACAAGATACTCAGCTTTTCAACATTACGATGTATGGGGGTTCTGCGCCGGCCGCGGTGGCCGAGGGGACTAAGGCGCTCCAGTCACGGTCGGGGGTTCGAATCCCCCCTCAGACATGGATATTTGTGCCGTCCTAATTCGTAAGTAGTTCATAAGTAGTTTGTAAGTTTAGGGACTGATGACCCCGTAGTTAAGTCCCATAGACTATACAAACATTTGTTTATTTATTTATTTATTTATTTGGGGGGGGGGGTTCTGCTCGCTGCAAATTTATTCACCTGGGGCGTCGTGGTAGAAATAAATACTCGTAGGTACAATTTTTCACTTCTTTAATTTCCAATCAAACTGCTTCTTATTCCACCAAAACATTACATTTCATAATGTACACAATGCAACAGAACTTAACTGATAGTACTTCCACTTTAAAACGCAGACTGACATAGCTTCCAGAACACTTTGTAAAAGCCAAAACTCGAACTCCTCCACGCAAGGCGGCGAGGCAAATATATAACATTGACAATAATGGCATTACATTACGCATTGTTCATAACAATTGAATATAATAATTTACAATTAACGAACATAACAGTAAAACATTACATGTACACAAAAATAATCGCAATATAAAATGAAAACTATACATACAATAATTTTAGATGGCGCATATCTTTTTAAGTGGAAATATCCGATCTTTCTATTTCACAACAAAGAGTAATGCTAAATGACAATTAATTTGTTAATGAGTAAATCATACATGTTCCTAACATATATTGAACTATCAAATATCTTGGCAATTCTGAAAATATACTCAAAACCTCACGTCAGTCAATATATTCAAAGACTTACAATATAGATATTTTGACTATAACATTAATTAACATAATTAGCTGGTCAGTACAACTTGTTTATGAGCCTAACCTATATACAATGCTATTTATTTTCATCACTTTTTGTTTTAGATGTTTTTTCTCTCTAGCTATTGAAATAATATACAATGACAAAACTATTGTTTATAGAACTGTCTGGAAAGAAAATATATGAATCTCTTAATTAATGAAATCTATCGCTTGTTTACTAATCACAGTATCAACGAGACACTGTCCTACACTGATTCCTAGGCTGGCTATTTCGTTTGTAACTAACTTCACACGCAACATATATCACTATTAGACCACACGATTCCGCGTTCGACGTAGACGGTATCGTACGATAACATTGAGATGAAAGGGCCAGGCAGACAGTATCGTACGATAACATTGAGATGAAAGGGCCAGGCAGACGGTATCGTACAATAACATTGAGATGAGAGGGCCAGCAGTATCATTACAATATGCACCTGCAATATTTTACCCTGTTCCAGATAGTCGATGAGAATTATACCTTGCGAATCCCAAAATACCGACGCCATAACCTTTCCGACAGTAGGACCGGTCTTCGCCTTGTTTGGTGCATATTCTCCTTGGTAACCCGTTGTATAGATTGTTCTTCGGTCTCTGGAGTATAGTAATGTATCCATGTTTCATCCACAGTGATGAAACGACGCTTAAAGTCCTGAGGACTCTTCCTGAACAGCTGCAACCCTTCCTTGCTACACTTCACACGATTCCGTTTTTGGTCAACCGTGAGCAATCGCGGCGCCCATCTTGCGGATAGCTTTCTCATGTCCAAATGTTTATGCAAAATATTATGTAGCCGGTCATTCGAGATACCCACAGCACTAACAATCTCACGCACCTTCTGATCGAAGGTGCAGGATCATCATAATGTTTATAAATCTTCTCTTCAGTCTCCTGAGGCGTTTTGCCTTTCTTGAAGTAATGTTTAATCACCACACGAAATTCTTTTTCGTCCATTCTTTGACAATCACTCGACTTCCTTTATTCACACGAATGCCAAACACAAAGAAATAGATCTATGTGGCTGAAACCTTCGATCATAGATACTGGTAGACTACCCATGGCATCGTCTTCATGGCACCAACATATCTGCAGCTAAACCATTGCTTTGCCGACAGTCACGTGGTAGTGTACAACTGTGGTACAGTTTTGCCTAGAATTATGCAGAGTTTTTTGAGAAGGCAAGCAACATTAAATTTCATACGTAAGTATTATTAGTTTCAAATTATGGCATTTCTTGAAAGCAGTGGAGTTATTTATTATATCTGGATAATGTTTGCCAACAGTCACGTGGTCCTGAAACACGCCGTGTCTATAGCTGCTCTGCTCTCAAAAATGGCGAACACAAAAAATCCCTTCTTTGTAAAAAAAAAAGTTTTCCATAATTAAGTAAAAACTATGTCTCAAAGAATACTGCATTTGAAATAGGAGATACTACACTGAGAGAAAAATTTGACAGTGCACTGAAAGACGTACGACGAAACAAGAAACAAAATGTTCAAACGTCTGTAAATCTATCGGACCAAACTGCGTGGTCATCAGTCCGTAGCTTACAAACTACTTAAACCTAGGTAAACTAACCTAAGGACAAACACACACACCCATGCCCCAGGGAGGACTCGAACCTTCACGGCGAGCAACCGCGACGAAACAAGACCCCTGGAGTATAGGACACTCCCTCGGATATACTGACGTTTCTGGGAGAGCCAACCATGCAAAACCTTGTGTATAAAATGCATGAGACAGATGAAATACCCTCAGACTTTACGAAAAATTCCAAAGAAAGCAAGCGCAGAAAGGTGTGAAAATTATAAAATCATCACTTTACTAAGACGTGATTGCAAAATTTTAAAAGGAATTATTTACAGAATAATGGAAAAGCTGGTAGAAGCTGACCTCGAAGAAGATCAGTTTGGCTTTAGGGGAAATGTAGAAACACGGGAGACAATACTCACATTACGAATTATCTTAGAAGGCAAACTTTCATTTGCAGCTTTTGTAGATTTGGAGAAACTTTTTTTTACATTTTGATTGGAATACACTCTTTCAAATTCTGAAATCAGCAGGAGTAAAATATAGGGAACGATAGGTTCTTGCCGCGGTGGAGTAGCCGAGCGGTCTAAAGCGTCTCGCTGCAGAACGCGCGGTTGCTCGCCGTGGAGGTTCGAGTCCTCACTGGGGCATGGGTGTGTGTGTGTTAGTCCTTAGTTTAGTTTACCTAGGTTTAAGTAGTTTGTAAGCTACGGACTGATGACCACGCAGTTTGGTCCGATAGATTTACAAACATTTGAACATTTTTTTTTTTTGATAGGTTCTTTACAACATGCACGAAAGAAAAAAAAACCGATAGCAGTTATAAGAGTCTAAGGGGATGAGAGGGAAGCATGGGTTGGAAGAGGAGTAATGTTATTCTATTTGTACATTGAGTAATCTGTGAAGGAATGCAAGGAGAAATTTGCAAAAAGGCATTGACGTTTATGGAGAAGAAATAAAAACATTGCGTTTTGTTGATGACATTGTCATTCTGTCAGAGACAGTAAAGTGTGGGGCGGTGGGTCGGTTTCTTTCTTCCTGTCGGTAATGGTTTTCTACCATGTAATAATTTGTTATTGTGCGTAACTTTTATTTACCGCTGCCTTTTCTAGAGCCTGAAAATTAATGTTATGAGCGACCAGAAAGCGATAGAGAACATAGTGCTTTTAATTCTCAGCTAGTCCACACTTGAGTTCGTCGAAACTGTGACAAGAAGTTCGTAATCTCTATTAAATTCAGAGGGCTCGGGAACTACGACGAAAAGGAATTTCCACAATTCTCAAAAAATTGGTAATTCTTTTTATTTAAAAATAAAAAGACATACGCATATGAGATATTACATTGTAAAGGAAATTCTTTTCCTATGTACACACCACAGGTACGCCTTCCACACAAACTGTCATATAATTAGCTTTACTGTCCCGATTACCAATCAGCTACAGTCCGTAGCGCTCGCCTCAAAAGTGAAATTTGTCAACAGAATGAAACTTTCACTCTGCAGCGGAGTGTGCGCTGATATGAAACTTCCTGGCAGATTAAAATTGTGTGCCGGAACCAGGACTCGAACCTGGGCCCTTTGTCTTTAACGGGCAAGAGCTCTTCCACTGAGCAATCCCAGGTTCGAGTCCCAGTTCCGGCACACAATTTTAATCTCCCTGGAAGTTTCGTATCAGCTCACACTCCGCTGCAGAGTGAAAATTTCATTCTGGAAACATCTCTTAGGCTGTGGCTAAGCCATATACTTTCTTCCAGGAGTGCTAGTCTTCCAAGTTTCGCAGGAGAACTTCTGTGAAGTTTGGAAAGTAGGAGGCGAGGTACTGGCAGAATTGAAGTTGTGGGGCAGCACCGCGAGTCGTTTCGGGAGAGCTCAGTGGTAGAGCGCTTGTCCGCTAAAGGCAAAGGTCCCAGGTTCGAGTCCCGATTCCGGCACACAATTTTAATCTGTCAGGAAGTTTCAAGTTGTCAACACTTGCCACGCGGATTTTCAGATGTCTATAGGCGGCAACGCGAAATCAAATATCGAAATGGAGTCCCCGCTTGTCTGGACTAATGCGGATCTTGGCATGACGTAAACTGTCCCTGTCTAGGTGCAGAGCTTTCTTATTATGCGCTCGCCGCGTAGGGTGCTACGGCAACCTACTAATATGCAAAAGTACTGATATACTATACGTTACAGAGTAGCTGATTTTTCTCCTTATAGCAAGCACTGATATCAAATACAGTTTTCAAATAAATATCTTGACAATTTTGACTCGCATAATTTTTAAATGGCAACCACGAGAGGAGGACGGGTGCTTAACCGTTTCTTTTCTAACCTCCTGCACCTTTTCTACTTATCCAATCTTCCTGAAATTGGTACATTTTAATCTTATTGCTCACTAACTAAAGCGCTATAATACTCTAAATATTCCATAATCTACAATGTTTTTATAATTTCACAGAACAAATTTCGTTTTGTTTTGATAATTTGTGAAGTCAATAAAATATAATCATAAAAAACATCTCAAAGCATTTTACATGAATTCAGACAAAGTCAAAAATTTATATTCTTTTAGCATTAACATTGTGGGACTGAATATTATGCACAGTTGTGCAATTCTTCGTAAATGCGGATGTTCTATCGCTCTGGCGTGCTAATGTGGACGTCATGCCCAGTTGCGCAATTGCTTGGAAGTATTGCAATACAGCAGGAGTTCATCCAGTTATATTCAACTTACGTAGGGAAGAAGCTACTAGCTTCCCAACAAAAGGACCTGGAAAAGAAACTGAACGGAATGGACAGTCTTTTGAAAGGGGCGTATAAGGTGAACATTAAGAAAAGGGTAACGGAATGCAGTCTTAGAAAATCAGGCGATTCTGAAGAAATCAGCATAGGTGGTAGATGACTTTTGCAGGTCAAACTATGCAATCAATGTCTTCTGTATGAAAGAAAACATCATCCACCCGTGCTCCATGTGTTCGATATTTTGGGTCCATCAGTATAGGACCACACGAAATCTCCAAATCTCGTCACGATACCTGACAGTGGTTAAACTTCGTCGATTCACGCGTACAATTCGCTCACCATTAGGGATCACCGTTGATATCGGTCTGTTTTGACAGTGTTTGGATCCCTAAATTGTTCATTCCATCCAGATGCGACTCAGTCCAGAATCATTCTCCACATCAAATCGGGACTCATCTGTTTAAAACACATGGGAGAACTGTTCGACCACTCGCTCGAAGGCGCCTTCCTGTGGAGCGCACCGCTGCTCGCCGTCGAAGGTTCAAGTCCTCCCTCGGACATGGGTGTATTTGTTATTCTTTAGTTTAAGTAGTTTGTAAACCTAGGGAGCGATGACCAACGTAGTTAAGTCCCTTAGATTTACAAACATTTTAACATTTGTTCTCGCTCTCTCGCCATATGCGTCTCTTTTTAACAAATTTTATCATGTGACTGCGTAGGCTTTCCCGGCGTAAACCCGAGAAGAATATTATGAAATTTTATCATGATGTGTAAATTTTAATATTTTACCCTTGTGTTTCATCGTCGACATTAATGTACGACATATTGACAAGAGCCTTCGGCTCTATGTTTTGAGAATAATAATCTCTACATCTACATACACACTCCGCAATCCACCGTAAGGTGCGTGGCGGAGGGTACACTGTACTACTACTGCCTATATGTCTCCGTAAGAGCCCTAATTTTTCTTATCTTGTCTTTGTGATCACTACGCGAAATGTAAGTAGGCGGCAGCAAGATAGTACTACACTCAGCTTCAAGCTCCGACCCTCTAAAGTTCCTCAACAGAAATTCACGAAAAGAACGTCGTCTTTCCTCCAGCTATCCCGAATTGAGTTGCCGGAGCATCTCCGTGACACTCGCGCATTGGTCACACCTACCAGTAACAAACCTAGCTGTTCGCCTCTGAACTGCTTCTATGTCTTCCTTTAAACTGATCTGCTGCGGGTCCCAAACACTTGAGCAATACTCGCTCTGCAATGTTACGCCTAGATATTTGAACGACGCTCACTACTAATGCTGAATTCGAACATTATTATATTGTTTTTCCTCTCGTGTAGTTCCATAACTCTGACATATGCTTCCGAAGAAGATTTTTTTTATCTATTTGTTACTGGTGGCTGTTATATCACCTACGATCTGGTATTACACTTATTTAAAAGGTCCAAAACGTATTCCATGAAATACATGAGACAATCACTTATGGTACAGGTTTTTTAAACATACATGTTTTGATTCGCATGATTTGGATCTTCGAAAATAAAACTACTCCACGCGTACTTGTATGTGTGTTTTGCCCACTGCTAACAGATCGGTAATGTTGTCAACAACAACTCTCGAAACTAGACGACAGCCAACCTTCTATGTTCCAGCTTGTGCCGACTCGATATATGGTATACTGAGGGAGGGGCAAATTCAATGGCGTATCAACCGGGAGGGAAAGAAGGGTAGGAGGGACAGTCGTCCACTCTCTTGAAACTTTGGAGGCCAAGACACGGTTCCCCCCTCCCCCCCCCCCCCTTCCCCCAGTATTTTAGATGGCAGCCATTTCTGTCTTTGACTGAAGCATCTTGTAACATCTACTACTGTCCTTTCCTTTCGTCCTATCTTTCAGTCTGTGACTGCTAGTACGGGACAACATCTGTACCACAGAATAAGGAGTACACAGAAAGGAAACTGCCGCTGCAGTCTGTCATCCAAAATTTAGTGCGCATGCGCGGGATCGGCCATCTTGAAAAGCAGTAAACGCGTGATCACTCCCTACTCTGTAGCGTGGTAATGCGCCGTCTTTGTTTGTTAATTGTGTATTTTAGCTGCCTGAATCGCATAAAATCAAACAAGTATTTGGTGCAATGAAAAGAAAGAACTGTATGTCAGTAGGTGTAGCTGTTCCGTTTTTATTACGAGCAGCAATAAAAATAAAGGCGGCCGATGGTGTTCAGCACCTAATTTCCGCAATAATTCTCATACGAATAAGGATATAAGCTTGTTCACTTGCCCAAAAGATGTTGAACGGTTAGTGAACGTCGCTATATGTGTGGTAAAAGTTAAATGTTATCAGTTTCGAATGAGATCAATGTGTGCATAATTATTAAAAGTAGCCTTGCTGCTTCTCTTGTCGATAACTCTCGCTGTTGCTGTTGCCGTAGCAGTTCAACAGCATCGAAATGTTGAAGTAAATTTACATTTTGTAAGTTTAACGTGGCAGGGAATAATATAAAATGAAAGACAAAGAATAGTGCGTAAGTAGCGGGACTTCAACATTTTGCGCGTGCGTTCTCTTTTCCGATTGCCCACATAGGCGAGATATTTCAGGAATTTTTAAGGCTCATCTACCTGCTCACCTTCACATAATTTGATGCAAAAAGTAAAATTTTACTAACGGCAATGGAGGCGTAGTGTGCTAATGTTGGCAACGAATGCTCTTCGGATACTGGAACAAATAGATTAAGGGTAATAATTATTTCATGCTGTTCCTGCTCTATGGTTGACAGATTTTTCCATATGCCCTTCTCCGATCAGTAAATTAATTATTCTCCTAAAGCAAATACAACTTTTCCAACATTGAAACACAACTACATCACTGCCATAAGTAAAATATAACATATAGGTATGTTTTAAAGACAGTATTTATTTCCAGTGCTAAGAAACGGACTGAGAATTCAAGGAGAGCTTATTTACTTAAAGATATATTGTCCAATATTTAGAAAAACGTTTTGTCGGAGTGAGAATTATCTATTTCTTGAAGTTCACAAACAGAGACTTGAAATGTAAAACCAAAATTGAAAAAAATTTCAAAGTGATAAAAGTGACCCATCTGTGAGGTACAAATGGTATGTAATGTTCTAGTGAATGCATATTGACAAGAAAGACTAAGAGGAAAATGAACACTTTTTCCTTTGCTGTAACTGAAACAAAGTGTGCCACAATATGACAAGTACAGAGTAAGTTTGTTTTGTAGTTTTGTGTTTCCGCTACCTGTCCTCCATTTGTGTGTAATTTAACAGTTTTATACATGCGCAGACGTCATTACTCCTGTGTAATCACGTTGTACTGCTAAGTCTGACTTGTGCAAATTTATTCGTGTCAAATAAAAACTGGCAGTTGTAAAGCCACTTTCTTGTTTATAACTTATTTCCCAAACATAACTTCGCGTTACTTGGGATTTTTCTGGAGATAAGCACCAAATAAAACGATCATTGATTCCATCGTACATTTTCGTAGTTGTATTAAAATTTAGGCCTACTTTTTTTTCGTTGGATTTCAAGGTTCGATTCAAGGTGCAAGAACAGGGCGAAAAATAGAGGAGAGCATAATGAAAAACTGTTTTCTTTTTTAAAAGTCGGCGAGGTTAGCTGCAGTTCGTAAAAAGTCTATTTCCAGCCTAAGTACTAAGTGGCTGTAGTTCCGCGTTCACTGCTTCTCAATATGGCGTTGAGCGCAACGCTTGGTAACATGCAGATCAAAGGCACTGCCTCCAGCTTTCCGTTCTGTATACTCCCTATTCTGTGTCTGTACTGATTGGGCACTCAAGATCGCTGTTACATATAACTGAGACGCCAGTGCAACTTCACAGAAAACACCTCGGCTAAATGAAAGTTCCATAACCTCGCCCCATACCCCCAGACCATAGTTTTGTAATCGCCAAGACGAAGTCAGTAAAGGAGAAAGTAATTGTTCTTTATTTATGTTTAACACTTTTCAATTTCCACAATTTCCATTCTAGAACTTGCAGGTTTGCTCTTTATTGGCTAATGGGTATAGGTTGCTTTCTTTTTGTCTCTTTATTAGTATTTAGTTTAAGTGCCTTCCCTTCATTTAAACAAATAAACTTAAAATTTCATTTTCTTTTAATATTCTATAAAGAGAAGTATTTTGATAATCTTAGTACTTAGTTTGCGTTAACCACTAGTTTGTATTTCACTGAATTTATATGCTGATAGTTGCTGATTACACTTGAGTGCTCTGCTAGCTTCCTGAAACATCTCAGAGGAAGCGTTCACATCATGAATTAGGTTTTTCATTGTTTAGTCATTGTTTGACAGAACTTCGAAAAGCTCGCGGGTCTGTCAGACCTAGCCCGACCGTTGACATTACTAATTTCTATCAGTGCGAGCCGATTTTTTTTCTTTTTGTTTGCAGTTTCCAGTTAGTTTGTGAACTATTTGTGATATCCTAAAACCACATTATCATTGCCAATTGTTTACAACGTAAAATGGCAAGTGAGAGTCTTTCATACAATAAAATTTGGCCGGCCGCGGTGGCCGAGGTGACTGAGGCGCTCCAGTCACGGTCAGCACGGCCACTACGGTTGGGGGTTCGAATCCTCCCTCGGGCATGGATATTTGTGCCGTCCTAGTTCGTAAGTAGTTCATAAGTAGTTTGTAAGTTTAGGGACTGATGACCACGTAGTTAAGTCCCATAAGCTTAACAAACATTTGAACATTTGAATAAAATTTGCAAAATTTTATACGATGATCAGAGTGAAATTGGCGATTCTGACGCGGACCCAGACTTCGAAGTAAACAATGTAATGACAGCAGTAGTGAAGTAAGTGGAGATAAAGAGGAAGTTATTCAGCCTTCTGCCAGCACCGATGCCCCTACAGCTGACGATTCAAGTAGATCTTCTCTGACTCATGTACGTCACGAAAACGCTTTTATAAAGGATGGAATGGAGCAGCTAAATGGGGGAAATCTTGTTTTCCACAAAGCTTTCGAACAAGACATCTCAACATAGTGACAATGAATTTGCCTGGACGTATTCGAGCTGCGACGGATGTACACTCGCCGTTATTTTTTAGCATTGCATTGATTCATACAGTTCTTGAATCAACCAATATCTATATTGATTCAGTTGGAAACAAGTATGCCAGTGACCCAAACACGGCTAGGCCTACGCGTTTTTATGAGCTGAAGGCAAAATTTGGCCTAATTACTTAGCTGGAACAATGCGTGACGGTAAAATGAACATTGAAGACTTTTGGGCAACAGATGCAATTATGTCACTGAAAATGTTCAGACCTTTGACTCGTATCAGGGGTGACAATATCCGCACGAGGGAAGAAAGAAAATCTCAAGATAATCTTGATATATTTGATATATTCTTGATATATTTGTCTCAAACTGTAATGCATATTTTGCTCCGTCAGAATATGTTACTTTGGACCAGGGGTTCTCAAACTTTTTCGTCTCGTAGACCCCTTGCCAATTACTTCTTACCTGTGTAGGACCCCTGCCTTTTGTGTACTTAATTTTTGCGCCTGGTATGATGCTACTAACTTCGATAACTTTAATGTAAAAGGGTACAGTGAAAAGCAAGACAAAAAGAAAAATGTTAAGTATTATGCACTTATTGATTTAAATAACACAAATGTATATTTAACAATACTGATACATATAAGCTTTTAATAGGAGGAATTTGGCTGATGCTTTTTGGTTTCAGTTTTGTTAGTTTTAACCTTAAATGATTTCAAGCCTCTTTCTTCTTTTGTAAGAAGATTGGCAACAGCAAATGTTCAAATATTAAAATGTTTGTTAAGCTTAAGGGACTTAACTGCGGGGTCATCAGTCTCTACACTTAGAAACTACTTATGAACTACCTTATACTAAAGACGGCACAAACATCCATGCCCGAGGGGGGATTCGAACCCCCGATTATATCGGCCATGAAGACTGTGCCTGGCGCGCCGCAGACCGCTCGGCCACTGCGGCCAGCTTGGCAACAGCGCTGAAACCTCTTTCCACCAAGTATGAAGTTGGGAAAGCTATCATAAACTTACTTGGGATAGTCCATGATAAAGGGTAAGTAAGACGTATGTCCCTCTGGAGCCAGAATTGCTGCCATCCATTTCTAAACTGGACCGTAAGTTCGTCATCAGTGCTTATTCCGATGAGTTTGTCTTGAAGTACTACATCCGTTTCTTCCACATCACAATATGGATTGATAATCCCCCACAGACTTCCATACTCAAAGCATTCTCAAACATCTTCTCAAAGTCTGTGTGAAGGACATTTAAATGTTAACGTAGGCTGAAACATCATCCTCACAGTTTGTCTGGGACAAATTGGGAAACTGCGAAAATTTGCGCCGCCCAATTTTTTGCTTCATTCTGCGAAGAAAAGCTGAAATGAGGGACTTCGTTGTTATCAAATTTATACTGTCGCCTTGCAACAGCATGTTTAACTACATTAAATTTAGCATACAAATCTGTTAGATAAGCAATGTCTGTTTTCCACTTGATTAAATTGTTGTGCTGTTCTGCATCGTTATGTGTCGCAAATTATCACTTTGGAGACGAACTTCTACATCGCATGAATTATACGCCAAAAGACAAGCGACTTCGAACGGACAGCGGCCATTCTCAGCATTGTAAATGTATTTGACTATAATGAGTATAAAGGTGCTCTGTGACGTTTGTAGTTCCACGGAAAACACACAGATGGCAGCTCCTGTCACTACTTTGCTTTTGTCTTGGCGGGAAAAGATTACAGTCAACATGATGTCCTCGCTTTACAAATATTCAAATGTTTCCAAAGCTTAAGGAACTTAACTGCGGGGTCATCAGTCTCTAAACTTACAAACTACTTATGAACTAGCTTATACTAAAGACGGCACAAACATCCATGCCCGAGGAGGAATTCGAACCCCCAACGGGGAAAGGCCTCGCGCATCGCAGCATAGCGCCTCAATGCGCTCGGCCGCTTCGATGCGGCCGCGCTTTACACGTAGCACAAAGGGCCTCGAATGCTGAGTACTACATGCGTATTTATTTGTTATTGTCCGTATCATGAAAAAAAAATATTGCTTCAATGTAGAGATAAGAGTTATTGCAAATAAAACACTCCTTGGGTAAGTGACTGAGTGCTAAACTAGAAATCCGAAGGTCTCAGTGAGATCCCCATCAATTCTAGAATTTTTAATGATCAAATGTCACTTCTTTCACGTCTATCAGTGTTTGCTGAAGCAATAATTGTAATCTAATCTCCATTTACGAAACAAAAAGCAAGAAAGAATTCTTTTGTTGTTAAATAAAAACCTTCTCATTTCAGTACATAAAAATAATTTCGTGTGGCTCGGTGGCCTGGTGCAAGTCTTTCAACTGGACGCCACTTAGGCAACTTGCATGTCCCTATCTTATCCAGACATCCAACGGGGAAAGGTGACCTACAGTTTAACGTGGAATCCGAACCATTGTTGTTTCTGGTGACTCCTCGCATTGTTGAGAGGTGAATGCTGGGTTAAAACGTAGACCAAAAATTTCTGTGGTCCGAGCGGGTTTCGAACAAGCGACCCTTCGGTTTCCAGTCAAGCTCTTTACCCGATGACCATCAAGAGCATGTATAAGAAAAGTATCCACCCCTGTTTCTTTGACCTCTATTTCAAATGAAAGATACAAATTCTGTGCAGTAGGAACTGTTACACAAAAGAAAGAAAATCTGAAGAAGTCTACATTCACCCCGTCCACAATATGTTAATATATCTCTTGATCAATGACGAAACATTTGCTGGCCCTTCATGGGCAGCGTCCGATAGTCGTCCCATTCCTCAGAAAAGGACAAGGGGTAGTAGTTTACATACTGGAGCTATGAAAACAATCAACAACATAGCTGACAGTATAGTAATTGAAAAGTGTGCCCAAGTTCCTCATTGGTGATTTACATTTGATAAAATGTAATATCACCTCTTTAGTTTTACTCATGTTGTAATGCTTTACAAGTTAGAATATTTAGGCTGTAATTGTCTGATTGTCTGATATCCCTCTCCCCCAGACAAAAAAAAAAAAAAAAAAAAGAAAAAAAAAAAACCCTGACTACGGGTCAGCAGCAGGAGACCAAAAATACATAATTCCTCTACACTCTCGTTTAGCCAATGAAGCGAACAATGACATACAAAGAATCAAGCTTTATCATTCTGAGAATAATTACCTTTAGCACTATACCAAAATTCATTAATGTTGGTCTCTTCAAAAACCTACTATAATTTTAGAGATCCCTACGATGGAAACACTACTTTGGCACCAATCCTTCGGACTGTAGCCATCCTAATCCCAACATTGAACCTTTCCTGTCGCAGTTCATACCACCATCCATCAGAGATACCCTGCACTTCCACCCAACTGAAGACTGTTGTGAATGTCATACCAAAGCCATATCCCCTTTTTTTGGCGTTTGTTCCAAGTTACCCAGCGCCGAGGGCAAGATACCCTGTCATGATCGATGAAACACTACTGGCAGGAGGGGAGTGAATTTGGTTAACCACATGGCATGGACCATTGCTGTTGTTTAGCTTGTGGCGACTGGTGGTCGTGCATGCGGCGAGTGGGGCAAACCTGCACTGCCGCGACGCCATCACCATCCCCAAACGATCTCCGTTCCTCCATGTGGGGAACTGCAGTTACGTCCCCTCAGGTCGGGTTGTCGAACTGCAGAGCCTGACACATCTCCCTATCCGGGGCAAGACGTAGAATTGTGTCTCAAACCATGTCATCTGCATAGAATTCCTCGTGTATAACTCTGACAAACAATCAATGGCAGCTAAGCCCATGTAACTCTGCAGCCTAAGCACGGTAAGACTGGTTTGGTTTTTTTTCGTAACTGATAGAATTCGACACTGGCTGCTATGACATGTGTCTGAGGCTGATAGTATGAAGACAGGAGATGGCACATGTCATCAAAGGATAATGCTGCGGTTTCCTGATCCAACAACTGACAGATACATGGCAAAGAATTTCTCACCTCCAACTTGACCTCACCATCTTTCCCCAAGTTCCTTCCTAAGAACTCAAACCTTTCAGCAGAAGAAAGTAGAGCCATCTACAACCTCAAAACAAATTCCAACATTATCATCCAGATAAAGGTTCCACCACTGGCAGAAGAACGCCTCCAGCTTCCTGACTCATCCACCTACAAGTTGTGCTGGAATGACCCCATCCCTAAAGTCCAACAAGATTTACAATCCCCGTTAAAATCCTATGGCCCTCCCAGAAGCTCCCCCTGAATCCATCTCCCTCCTCACCGCAACAGCACCCTGCACGCCCACCTTTTACATGCTCCCCAAAATCCACAAACCTAATAATTCTGGTCGCCCAATTCTGGCTGGTTACTGTGCTCCTACCTAAAGAATTTCTGACCTTGTTGACCAACACATTCAACCAATTGTCCAGAATCTATTCTCCAATATCAAGGATACCAACCACTTCCTTCATTGAATCTCCACCATTACCACCCCTTTGCCTCCTGGATCCCTACACCAACATCCCACATGCCCATGGCCTTGCTGCTCTCGAACATTACCTCTCGCAACGTCTCACTGAATTCAAGTTCAATACCTCATTCCTCATAACCCTCACCAACTTTATCCTAACTAACTACTACTGTTGTTTTCAGGGAAAACCCTTTGACAGCTGTCATCCCTTCCACATTAAAAAATCATTCGCTTACAGCTTGGCCACCCATGGGCAGCGTATCTGCAGTGACAAGATCTCCCTTTCTGAATATGTTGAAAGTCTCACAAAGGCCTTCACAGACAGAAAGTATCCCACAGACCTAGTCCGCAAACAGATCTCCCATGCCATATCTCCACACATCCAAAAATCCTTCCTCTACCACCAGTAAGAGCGCTCCCCTTGTCGCCCAGTACTACCCAAGACTCGAACAACTAAATTGCATCCTTCGCCAAGGTTTTCATTTTCTGTCATCATACCCAGAAATGAGAGACATCTGGGCCCAAGATCCTTCCCACCCCTCCTAATATAGTGTTTGTCAGTTTCCTCCCCTTTGCCGCTCCCTGTAATAGGTCCTGACAAATTGTCTCTTGGCTAAAAGAAACCGTTTTACTAGGAGGACATGCAGGTGTGGTGGTGCTCACTGTAATAGAAACATTTACTTAACTTGTGTATTGGCCATTGTGTTGAAAGCCGATGATCCAGGATCTTGCAGCAGTACAGGTCACCTTATTCAAGCAAATAAAAAGAGACTGATGTTAAATGACGAGATTGTGTCGTTTTTCTTCTCTTTATATATATTTATTTCCATTTAAAACATTTCTGTATTTGTTCTACAATCACTTAATGGGAAACAAGACAAAACAATCCTCCATGATCATAGCCAAACTAGTATGCCACAATATGGCTTCTCTCCAAACATTTGAGAGAATACTGCATGAACATGAAAACAATTGAATTATGAAATTTTTATACACAAGTTAAACTACGATTCGAAATAGGTTATAATTATTTTTTATTCATGGTAGTTAATTATTGTGAACACATGGATACATTGACTTACAATAGTTTCATTTAAACTAGTCATTCCAATAACAAGCATGCACTTTACTTCATAAATTTATATATTAGGCCTACTCAAATTAGTGGTTCAAGTGTTCAAATCTTTGTAAATCTATGGGACTCAACAGCTTGCTTATTAGTCCCTAGCTTACAAACTACTTAACCTAAGTTAAACTAAACTAAGGACAACACAAACACCCTGTCTTCTGTCTCACACTATCGGCCTCGGACACATGTCATAGCGCCCACGGTCGAGTTCTATCGGTTACAAAAAAAAAAAAATAAATAAATAAATAAATAAATAAATAAATAAATAAATAAAAATAAAAAAACCAGTCTTGGCCTGCTTGGGTGGCAGAGTTGCACGGGCTTACCACCCTTGCTTGTTCGTCACGGATACACACAAGGAATCCTATGAAGATGACATGGTTCGGGACGCAATTCTGCGTCTCGTCCCAGACAGAGAGGTGCGTCAGTGTGCTCTGCAGTTCGACAACTCGACCTGAAGTGACATAACTGCAGTTTCTGACACAGAGGAACGGAGATCGTTTGGGGATGATGATGAAATCGCGGCAGTGCAGAATCGCCCCATTCGCAGCACGCACTGCCGTCAGCCACCAAAGGCTAAATAACAGCCACGGTCTGTGCCATCTGGTCAAACTAATTCACTCCCCTCCTCTCAGTACTGTTTGATCGAACATGACATGGTATCTTGCCCTCAGTGCTGGAAAAGGTGAAATAAATGCCGAAAAAAAAGGGCATATGGCTTCGGTATGCTGTTCACAGCAGTCTTCTACAGATATGTACGTGGAAATTAACCTCATACAAGGGTTGCAGACTCTTCCCTCCAAATTATTGGTCGAGGTGCTAATTTTTGACAAATCTGTGCATTCTCAAGTGAACACGGGGGCTTCAGTTTCTTTGCTAAACTTCCACACCTATATGCGGCTTGTCTCACCACCGTTATCTCTGGTGGTACGGGTCTTGTGCAGTTATAGTCACCAACGTATTCCGGTAGTGGGTCAATTTACCATCCCCATGGGCTACAAATCTGTGGTGCGTTTAGTCATCTTCTTAGTGGTGGATGGTAAGGCGGTAAAAAATATTTTTAGTTTGGATGCCTTTACTTCTCTTGGCTTTACTTCTCTTGGTTCATTCTGTCAATCTTGTGTCTGAGACAGTGCCCTTTTAAGATCTGGAATCCTTTTGTTAGAAATTTTCGTCGCTCTTTTGTAACGGATTGGGGTGAGCTACTGGGCCCATATTACAATGAAGCCTTTAGTGCGACCAGTGGTAGACTAAGGCTGTTGGAGGCCCAGGACAGTGGTGAAACAAAATGAGCCCTCCCCCCCTCCCCCCACTCCTCTTGGCAATATATTACTAAAAAAAAGTAACTTTTGAGATTTGAAGGCCTCCACAGGACGAGAGGCATGAGCCAGTCTAAGAAGAATAACTTTCAAGATTTGGAGGGCCCAGCAGAACGAGATGCCAAGCGCGCTCCAAATAAAAAACCTTGATTTCGAGGTATTTGGAGGCCCCCAAGACCGGAGGCCCGAGGCAGATCACCCCGTCCGCCCCCCTCCCCCCTCCCCATAGTCCGCCACAGAGTGCGACCAATATTTTTTCACCTCGGCCAGGTTCCCATGGCCTTGCACGATCAATTGGTAGCTTAGCTGGACCACCTTCGATCTCTGTGCCTCATTTTGTCTAGTGAATGGGCCATACCATTGTTCATTGATAAGAAACCCTTGGGCTCTTTATGAATCTGAGACGACTTAAAGGTTGGTGATCGACTTATATCCTTTGCCCCACACAGACGAGTTGTTAGCGTTACTGTTGGGCTCCACAGAATATATGACATCAACTGCGATTGGGCAAAGCTGAAAACCCAGGTCTCCTGCTTTCTAGGCAGTTGCGCTGACCCCTACATCACTGGGGACACAGTGATCACCGCACCTGCAAGAACTACCTAAGCACGCCTCCCGTCAGATACAAATATTATCTGAATATTAAATAATAACAACTGCAGGATCAAAAGTGACGTCTGTTCTTGCGGAACAGATGCCACATGTATATAGGAATATGGTATCCTGGTCTTCACTAAAGCATGGTAACCTGTACTATACTAATGGACTGCTCATGCCATTGCATTCAAAGTAATCAGTTGAACTGCATGGATATTCACTGGAAGACTCAGGAACTTTTGGATTAATCCTACAAGTAATTTCTTATTCAGAATCCAGAACTAGTTTGCCCTAACCACATATACACATAAAAGATCATGTTATGTATATGAGGATTATTAAATTAAGGTTCCTATTGGAACAATAAAGGTTGGTGAAAAACAATTTGGTTGAAACCACCCCTTATAATCACAAGTAATTGTAAAAACTGTCCCACCCCTCCTAAAGTGGTATTCTGTCGCTCTCACAACCTCCACAACATCCTAGGTCATCCTTACGTCACCCCAAAAGCCAGCCCACTGCCACAGGGATCAAATCCTTGTGAAACTCCCTGCTGCAAGACCTATCCAATCCACCCACCCAGCACTTCCTAATCCAGTCCTGTCACAGGCTTATCCTACCCTATCAGAGGCTGGGCCACCTGTAAAAGCAGCCATGTAATTTACCAACTGTGCTGCAACCACTGTGCAGCTTTCTATACTGGCATGACCACTAACCAGCTGTCCATTAGGATGAATGGCCACCACCAAACTGTGGTAAAAAACAAGGTGGACCACCCTGTGGCACGGCATGCAGCAGAGCACATCCTTGATTTCAATGGCTGTTTCACAACCCGAGTCATCTGGATCCTCCCCTCCACCACCAGCTTTTCTGAACTGCACGGTTGGGAATTATCCGTACAATACATTCTCCGATCCCGAAATCATCCAGGCCTCAACCTACGATAACTTCCTGTTTTTCCATACCTTACAGTTCCTACCTCTCTATCCCAAACCACTCCTGTTTTGAGTGGTGCGTGAATGTACTTGTGTGCTTGTGTGTGTGTGTGTGTGTGTGTGTGTGTGTGTGTCTGTCTGTCTGTCTGTCTGTCTGTGTGTGTGTGTGTGTGTGTGTGTGTTATCTTATTTTATTTTTCTCCCCTCACCCGCCTCCCCACTCCATTCCTAAGCTGGATCTCAGATATTCCATCAAGGCCGTTCTGTACCCATCCCCACCACCGTGACATACCCTTCCTATCCCCTCTCCCCTGCCCTCCCCACCCCTCCCCGATTTACACCACACAGAGCGTGATTCGAAGTGCAGCAGCCGGAGGTGATGGTTGTATGACTGTGTTGTGTGATTGTGTGAATGTTCTATTTTCTGAAGAAGGCCACGGTCGATAGCTGAAAGTGTTGAATGTGTGTGTCTTTTGTGTGTGCCTGTCATAGCTCATCACCACATCTTTGCAGTGAGTTGTATACTGTCCTTATTACTATATTATTAATTCCAACCTGGACTTTCCATTATTATAAACATTTACTTAACTTACGTGTTGGCCATTGTGTTGAAAACTGACAAACCAGGATGTTTCAGGAGTATAGTTCACCTTATTCAAGGAAATAAAAGGTGAGCGATATTAAATGATGGGATCATGTCATTTTTCTTTTCTTTAATTATTTCCATTTAAAACATTTCTGTACTTGGCACAATCACTTAATTAACAATGAGACAAAACAGTCCTTTTGTGAACTAGTCCTGCCACAATATTGCTTCTCTCCAAACATTTGAGAAAATACTGCATAAACAAGATAGCAATTGAATTATGAAATTTTTATGCACAAGTGAAACTCAGATTTAAAATAGGTTATAATTTTTTTAATCACAATAGTTAATTATTGTGAACACGTGCTGATTTACAGTAATTTCATTTAAACTAGTCATTCCAATAACAATCATGTACTTCACTTAATAAATTTATATATTAGGCCTACTCAATTTATTAGTTCTATTTACAGATTATTGTAATGAGTGACTTAATCGTATTAACTATTTGATTTAGGATCCAGTGATATATAAAACATGATCTGCCCTAATTTACTTTAAAACAAGGTACATATGTGATATTGTTGTGCAATACTTACAGCATGTAATGTTGTTACATTTATATTGGTAAATGTATTTGTGGGAGCAGCATATTCAGTAACTATGCATAATGTATTCTTAGTGGCTGTGACTGTTATTTATGAAAGTATCAAAACACAATATTACATAATGGGATAGCAAATATAAAATTTTCTTTAAATAAACATAATATTATGTAAATGTAAGTGAATCATAGTAGTTTAAACAGAGTTCGAGAATATTACATCTGAAGATAAACATTTAGTTAATGTTAATTTAATGTTTAAGGTTGTGTCTGTAATGTTGGCATTAAAACATATGATACTGTAAGGGATGTCCAACATATAAGAAACATTACATGTTCCACTGCTGTCCCAACCTCCATAACATCCTCCTCCATCCAAAAGCCAGCCCCTCTGCCACAGGGATCATATCCATGTGGAAGACTCTGCTGCAAGACCTGTCCAATCCACCCACCCAGCACTTCCTATTCCAGTCCTGTCACAGGCTTATCCTACCCTATCAGAGTCCGGACCACCTGCGAAAGCAGGTAAGTAATTTACCAATGGTGCTGCAATAATTGTGCAGCTTTCTATAATGACTGTCCATTAAGACGAATGGCCACTGCCAAACTGTGGCCAAAAACAAAGTGGACCACTCTGTGGCACAGCATGCAGCAAAACACATGCTTGATTTCAATGGCTGATTCACAACCCAAGCTATCTGGATCCTCCCACCCAACACCAGCTTTTCTGAACTGTACATTTGGGAGTTAACCCTACAGTACATTCTGGAGGCCTCAACCTATGATAAATTTTCTTTTTTCCACACCCTAAAGTTCCTGTCTCTCTATCCTAAACCTCTCCTATTTTGAGTGGTGTATGTGTGTGTGTGTGAGTGAGTGCTTATTTTATTTTATTATTTTTAATATATTTTTTCACTTTATTTTCCTTCCATCACCCACGTCCCCAATCTGTTCCTCAGCTGCATCTCATTCCTCCCATCTAGGTCGTGGTGTACCCATTCCCATTAGTATGATGCAACCTTCCTATCCCCATTCCCCTCCCCTATTTACACACTGCAGAGCATGATTCGAAATAAGAGAGCTGGAGGTGATGGTTGTATGTGTGTGTTGTGTACCTGTGTGACTGTTCTATTTTCTGAAGAAGGCCATGGCCGATAGCTGAAAGTGTGGTATGTGTGTGTCCTTTTTATGTGTCTGTTGCAGCTTGTCACCACTTCCTCTTGATGAGTTGTAAATTGTCCTTTTTACTGTATTGTCAATTCCTACTGGACTTTTCATCATTAGATAGTTAAGAAAAAGGTGGGCATCCTTAAGAGATTAGTTGGAAAGAAGTAGGATAATTCTATTGAAGTTCTAAACTCTTTTTATAAAATGTATATAAAACCCAATATATTGCTCAGATGTGAAGTATTGTAACATGGTAGCCATTGGATGGTGGTGGGCATGGTTGATTGTAACAGTGGTGCCTTGAAGAAGCAATTTAATTATTTATTTGACAGTAGAGTGTGGTCGTCATTGTACTGGAGCTTTTTCCTAGCATTTCTGGCAGCGGTGGAGCATATGAAATATGCAGCTGGCAGTAATACTGCCAGAAACAAAGGATGCCACTGCTTGCACTACTCGCTGATAGCAGAAGATGCTGGCTGGCTGGGTGTGTCAACTGACTGCTGCAGGGTGTTGCTCCCTTGGTAAACACAGAATACATAGCTTGATCAAAGGTATCCTCCATGAACCATTCACCATCTCTGTGGGTGACTGGCCAGTGGCACCACATCGTCAGGGACATACTGGCGGCCCTTGTGTATTCCATGTTCGATGCCTCTGATGCATGGCTCAGACCATCCACAGCGGGAGTTTGTTATTGGTGGCATGGAGAAGTGCTGGTTACTGCATCACAGGTCATGCACCGTCTCAGCTGGTACAGTGTGCTTAAATATGCTCCTTCCATGCTGAGGCTGTGGTTGTCGTGACCACAACTAGGTCACCTGGAACCTTCTGGATGTCACTGGCACTGACCACAGGGGACAATGTCCAGCATGCTCCAATTGAGTAATGCCATCCATCTAGTGGCTGGCGACTATCACCAGCTTGCATGATAAAGACCACCTCGCTCTGGTTTCCGGGTGTCATGACATGTCTGCCTGAACTCCTAGGCTACTGACCATTTGAAATTAGCATTCCAACTCACACCACTCTCCAGAGTTCTGCTTCACGTTAACAAGGAAATTTCACTACTTTACAGTTGTGATACCACTTTACTATATCATCTCTGGTTTTTATTTTATTTTATTTATTTATTTATTTATTTTTCAAGAAACTACCGAAAATAGTTTCTTACCAGTACAGTACTACTCTCAATGGATATATCTAAATTACAGGTTCTCCAAGCTAAAGCTCTATGCTTTCTTACAGAAGTAGTAAAAACAATATCAATTTCAGTTCTTTAGGCAACTACTAGAATTCCACTTCTAATGTTGGAAATTATGAAACTGGCACTACTCCAACAAGAAAAATTAATCAGATACCCAATCAGACATATTGGAACAGTTAATAGGGTAATTCTAGCCAGCTGAAAACACAAAAATGTTTTATCAATGCATTGATGTCTAAGAAAGGACCACCATACACCACTAAGTAAAGAAGATTTCACACCAACAGGCTTATTCTACTACAGGATAATAGGGCATTCTTAAACAGTGATGAAGGGAAATGGCAACATTTCATAAAATGACTGGCCATGACTGCTTGTGGAACACCTGTAGAGAATTGGAATCTTCACCTTATCAAAGTATGTTATATGTGAAGGGGAAAACACCACTATGAACTGGGAACATCTGACAACCTGTGAAAGACTGCAAAATTGTGACAAGATGTCTGATAGTCAGTTGTATTGGGAAGTGAGGAGACTAATGACTTTGTATCAAATGTCTGAGCAATGAATGAATAAATATCTCAGTTTTCTTTAGGGCATTTCAGGACTCATTTGTTCACCACAGATGCAATAAATAAATAAAATTAAAATAAAAATACAAATTCCAGTCCATATTCACCTACTATGTTTCCTTTTCTCCCTTTTCCTACTGCCGAGTTCCAGTCTCCCATCACTATCAAGTTTTCCTCTCCCTTAATTGTCTGAATAACTTCTTTTAACTCATCATACATTTTTTTTCAATCTCCTCATCATCAGATGAATTAGTTGGCATATAAACACTACTGTGCTAGGTTTTGACTTTGTGTCTATCTTTGCTACAATAATGTGGTCACTGTGCTGTTCATACTAATTTACCAGCATTCCTATTTTCTTACCCTGTGTTCTCCCCAAATGATTTTGTATTTTTAACCCTATACTCACCTGAGCAGAAATTCTCACCTGACCAGAGGACAGATCCATATAAAAAAGAACATCTGGAAGCCCTAATATTTTGTGAGTTGGAAGAGACATATTTCAGTATAATGACTCATATCAATCAAAATTTAAACTTGTCCACTTCACAATAAGGTATCTCGAATTTCTCTGGAACTTATTATCTCCAATAATGACTGAAAATCAAAGTTTCTACTTGTGGTATCCACTCCCATGAAACACAGACTTTGCTGAGGTGGGGTGGCTTGCGTGCCTCATCGATACAGATAGCCGTACCGTAGGTGAAACCATAGAGAAGCTAATGTAGCTTTGCCACACAGTTACTACGAACGGCTGAAAGCAAGGGGAAACTACAGCTGTTACTTTTCCCAAAGACATGCAGCTCTTCTGTATGAACATACGCTGATGGCATCCTCTCGGGTAAAATATTCTGGAGGTAAAATAGTCCCCCATTCGGATCTCCATTGCGGGGACTACTCAGGAGGATGTGATCATCAGGAAAGACAACACTGGCATTCTACAGATCGCAGTGTGGAATGTTAGACCCCTTAATCGGGTAGGGAAGTTAGAAAATTTAAAAAGTGAAATGGATAGGTTGAAGTTAGTTATAGTAGTAATTAGTGAAGTTCGATGGAAAGAGGAACAGTGTTTCTGGTCAGGTGAGTAAAGGATTATAAATACAAAATCAGTTGAGAGTATTACAGGAGTAGATCTGATAATGAATAAGAAAATAGGAATGTGGGTAAACTACTATGAGCAACACAGTGATCGCATTATTGTAGTCAAGATAGATACGAAGCCAACACGGATCACAGTAGTACAGGTGTATATGCCCACTAGCTCTGCCAATGATGAGGTGATTGAAGAAATATATGAGGAGCAAGGAAATTATTCAGACAATTGAGGGAGAGGAAAACTTAATTGTTATGGGAGACTGGAATTTCGTAGTAGGACAAGTAAGGAAAAGAAAGATAGTAGGTGAATATGTTCTGGGCAAAAGGAATGAAAGAGGAAGCCGTCTGGTAGAATTTTGCACAGCACATAATTTAGTTATACATGGTTGTATACATGGAAGAGACCAGGAGACATCGGGAGATAGTAGATAGATTTTATAATGGTAAGACATAGATTTTTGAACCAGGTTTTAAACTGTAAGACCTACCCAGGGGCAGATATAAACTCTGACCATAATTTATTGGTCATGAATTGTAGGCTGAAACTGAAAAAACTGCAAAAAGGTAGGAAAATAAGTTGATGGGACCTGGATAAACTGAAGGAACTTGAAGTTCTTGAGAATTTCAGAGGAAGCTTTAGGCAACAATTGACAGAAACAGGGGGAAATAAAACAGTAGAGGAGGAATGGGTAGCATTGAGAGATGAAATAGTGAAGGCAGCAGAGGACAAAATAGGTAGGAAGGCAAGACCTACAAAAAGTCCTTGGATATCACAGGACATACTAAATTTAATTGATGAAAGGAGAAATATAAAAATGCAGTAAATGAAACAGGCAAAATGGAGTACATACGACTAAGCAATGAAATTGACAGGAAGTGTAAAATAGCTAAGCAGGAGTGGCTAGAAGGCAAATGCAACTTTGTAGAAGAAAGTAAAAATATGGGAAAAATAGATACAGCATACAGGAAAATGAAAAAGATGTTTGGAAAAAAGAAAAACAGCTTTATGAATATCAAGAACACAGATTGGAAACCAGTTCTCAACAAAGAAGGGAAAGCTGAAAGGTGGAAAGAGTATATAGAGAGGCTCTACGAAGGAAATGAAATTAGAGTCAATATTGTAGGAAGGGGAGAAGAAGTAGATGAGGATGAAGTAGGAGATTCTATATTGAGACCTAAAGGCCCCTGGAGTAGATGACATTCCCTCAGAGCTACTGAAGTCTCTGGCAGAACCAGCCATGACAAAATTATTTCACCTGGTGTGTAAGGTGTATGAGACAGGTGAAGTACTCTCAGACTTTAAGAAAAATGTAATCATCCCCATTCCAAAGAAAGCAGGTGCAGATAGGGGTGAAAATTACAGAACCATTAGTTTAATAAGTCATGGTTGCAAAATATTAACACAAATAATTTACAGAAGGATGAAAAAGCTGGTAGAAGCCAACCTCAGGGAAGATCAGTTTGAGTTTACAAAAAATGTACGAACATGGGAGACAATACTCACTTTACGGCTAATCCTAGAAGATAGATTAAGAAAAGGCAAACCTACATTTCTAGCATTTGTAGATTTGGCAAAGGCTTTTGACAATGTTGATTGGAATAAACTCTTTCATGTTCTGAAGCAAGCAGGAGTGAAATATAGGGAGCGTAAGGTTATTTACAACTTGTACAAAAACCAGACAGCGGTTGTCAGAGTTGAAGGGCATGAAAGGGATGCAGTGGTTGGAAGGGGAGTAAGACAGGGTTGTAGCCTTTCTCCAATGTTATTCAATTTCTACATTGAGCAAGCTATAAAGGAAAGCAAGGAGGAATTCAGGGTGAAGAATTAAAAACATTGCATTTTGCCGACAACATTGTAATTCTCTCAGAGACATCAAAGGACATGGAAGAGCAGTTGAATGGAATGGTCAGTGTGCTGAAAGGTGCATATAAGATGAACATTAATAAGAGCAAAACTAAGGTAATGGAGTGCAGTCTAAGAAAATCAGGTGATGCTGAAGGAATTAGATTAGGTAACGAAACAATAAAAGAGTAGATGAGTTTTATTACTTAGGCAGTAAAATAATAAATGATGGTTGCAGTACAGAGGATATAAAATGCAGAATGGCAATTGGTAGAAAAGCGTTCTTGAAAAAGAGAAATTTGTTAACATTGAATATTGATTTAGGCCCAAAGAAGTCCTTTCTGAAGGCTTTTGTGTGGAGTGTTGCCTTGTATGGGAGTGAAATATGGATGATAAACAGTGTAGACAGGAAGAGGATAGAGGCTTTTGAAATGTGGTGCTACAGAAGAATGCTGAAGATTAGGTGGGTGGATCGCCTAACTAATGAGGAGGTACTGAACAGAATTGGGGAGAAAAGAAATTTCTGGAATACCTTGACTGAAAGAAGGGATCGATTGGTAGGGCACATTCTTACACATCAAGGAATCGTGAATTTAGCACTGGAGGGAGGTGTTTGGAGTAAGAGGCAAACCAAGAGATGGATACAGTAAGCAGATTCAGACAGATGCAGGTTGCCATTCTTCTGTGGAGTTGAAGAGGCTTGCTCAGGATAGGGTATTGTGGAGAGCTGCCTCAAACCAGTCTCAGGACTGAAGACCACAACAATAACAATAGCATACATGATGACAGACAATTTCCAGTTGGTGTGAAGAATGGCAGCTAGTTCTAAATGTAGAAAAATGTAAGGTGATGCGCGTAAGAAAAACAAACCTATAATGTTCAAATACAGCATTAGTAGCGTATGTCTTGATGCAGTCTTGGATAATCATTCAGATCTGGATACTTTATTAATTTCTTAATCTGCAACATTTTCTATTAGTAAACTCAAGTACATGTATAATAAAGGAAAGCCCAGGTTGGAATTAATAATATAATAAGGACAGTTTACAACACACCACAAAGACATGGCAACGAGCTGCAACAGGCACATACAAAAGACACACATATACAACATTTTCAGCTATTGGCCATGGCCTTCTTCAGAAATTAGAACACTCACGCAATCACACAGGCACACAACACAGTCATACAACCATCACTTCCGGCTGCCGCACTTCGAATCACACTCTGCAGTGAATCGGAGACGGGAGTGGTGGGGAGGGGTGGGGAGGGGAGGGGAGGGGAGGGGAAAGGGGATAGGAAGGTTACGTCACGGTGGTGGGGATGGGTTAGATGGGAATAAGGAGATGCAGCTTAGGAACGGAGTGGGGAGGCGGGTGAAATATATATATATATATATATATATATATATATATATATATTTCACCCGCCTCCCCACTCCGTTCCTAAGCTGCATCTCCTTATTCCCATCTAACCCATCCCCACCACCGTGACGTAACCTTCCTATCCCCTTTCCCCTCCCCTCCCCTCCCCTCCCCACCCCTCCCCACCACTCCCGTCTCCGATTCACTGCAGAGTGTGATTCAAAGTGCGGCAGCCGGAAGTGATGCCTTCAACCCATCATGTGCAGTCTCCCATCCTTCATCAAAGACACCAACCACTTCCTCAACCGCCTGAAATCCTTACCCAGCCTGTTACCTTCTGAAACCATCCTTGTAACCATCGATGCCACTTCCTTATACACTAATATCCCACATGCCCAGGGCCTCGCTGCGATGGAATATTTCCTTTCACGCCGACCACCCAATTCCTTACCTAAAACCTCTTTCCTTAATACCCTAGCCAGCTTCATCCTAACCCACAACTTCTTCACTTTTGAGGGCCAGACATACCAACAACTAAAGGGAACAGCCATGGGGACCAGGATGGCCCCCTCGTACGCGAACTTATTTATGGGACGCTTAGAGGAAGCCTTCCTGGACACCCAAGCCTGTCAACCCAAAGTTTGGTATAGATTCATTGACGACATCTTCATGATCTGGACTCACAGTGAAGAAGAACTCCAGAATTTCCTCTCCAACCTCAACTCCTTTGGTCCCATCAAATTCACCTGGTCCTATTCCAAATCCCATGCCACTTTCCTCGATGTCGACCTCCATCTATCCAACGGCCAACTACACACATCCGTCCACATCAAACCTACCAATAAACAACAGTACCTGCATTATGACAGCTGCCATCCTTTCCACATCAAACGTTCCCTTCCCTACAGCTTAGGTCTTCGTGGCAAACGAGTCTGCTCCAGTCCTGAATCCCTGAACCAATACACCAATAACCTGATAACAGCCTTCACATCCCGCAGCTATCCTCCTGATCTGGTACAGAAGCAAATTGCCAGAGCCACTTCCTCATCCCCCCAAATTCAGAACCTTCAACAGAACCCCAGAAGTGCCCCTCTTGTCACCGGATACTTTCCGGGACTGGAGCGGACTCTGAATGTGGCTCTCCAGCAAGGATACGACTTCCTAAAATCCTGCCCCGAAATGAGATCCATCCTTCACGACATCCTCCCCACTCCTCCGAGAGTGTCTTTCCTCCGCCCACCTAACCTCCGTAACCTCCTAGTCCATCCATATGAAATCCCCAAACCACCTTCCCTACCTTCTGGCTCCTACCCTTGTAACCGCCCCCGTTGTAAAACCTGCCCTATGCACCCTTCCACCACCACTTACTCCAGTCCCGTAACCCGGAGGGTGTACACAATCAAGGGCAGAGCCACTTGTGACAGCACCCACGTGATTTACCAACTGACATGCCTGCACTGTGAAGCGTTCTATGTGGGAATGACCAGCAACAAACTGTCCATTCGCATGAATGGTCACAGGCAGACAGTGTTTGTTGGTAATGAGGATCACCCTGTGGCTAAACACGCCTTGGTGCATGGCCAGCACATCTTGGCACAGTGTTACACCGTCCGGGTTATCTGGATACTTCCCACCGACACCAATCCTTCAGAACTCCGGAGATGGGAACTAGCCCTTCAGCATATTCTCTCTTCCCGTTACCCACCTGGTCTCAACCTCCGCTAAATTTGAATTCCCACCCACCATCTTAACATCTTTGCCTCGGTTCTCTGGACAGAGCCTCTGCCTCAAGTGGCATGTCTGTCTAACTTCTAACTTCTTTGCTTTCTACAGTTCAACAGTGTGTCTGCCTAAGTGTACTTGCGTCTGTGTAAATGTGTGGGTGTGTGTGTTTTTGTTTACCCTCTTTTTTTCCTCCCAAGGTAAGTCTTTCCTGTCCCGGGATTGGAATGACTCCTTATCCACTCCCTTGAAACCCTCATCATTTCCTTTTCCCTCTCCTTCCCTTCTGCCTGACGAAGCAGCTAGGCTGCGAAAGCTTGTATGTGTGTTTGTGTGTGATTTTATTTATTTTATTTGTTTCTATCGACGAGCCGGTCCTTTTGGTAAGTCTTCTACTTCTATTTTTATTTTATACAAAATGCGTGCACACTGCAAGTACAGAAGACCGAATACACACACACACACACACACACACACACACAAACACACACACACACACACACACACATGATCACACATTCACACACCACTCAAAATAGGCGAGGTTTGGGATAGAGAGGTAGGAACTGTATGGTATATAGAAGAAAAATTCCTAGCAGGAAAAATTATATATAAAAAATAGACGAAGATTACTCACCAGGCGAAGGAGCACAGGTGTGACAGCATCACAAATAAATAAATAAATACATACAGACACACAAACGCAAGCTTTCGCAGCCTAGCTGCTTCGTCAGGCAGAAGGGAAGGAGAGGGAAAAGGAAATGATGAGGGTTTTAAGGGAGTGGGTAAGGAGTCATTCCAATCCCAGGACAGGAAAGACTCTCCTTGGGGGGAAAAAAGGAGGGCAAACAAATACACAAACACCCACACACCTACACAGACGCAAGTGTATATCTTTGCTTTTTACAAATGTCTGTCTAGGTGTGTTTGCGTTTGGATGTGTGTGAGTGTGTGTGTGTATTTGTTTACCTTCCTTTTTTCCCCCTAAGGTAAGTCCTTCCACTCCTGGGATTGGAATGGCTCCTTACCCCCTTCCTTAAAACCCTCACCATTTCCTTTTCCCTCTCCTTCCCTTCTGCCTGAAGATGCAACTGGGTTGCGAAACCTTGTGTTTGTGTGTGTGTGTGTGTGTGTGTGTGTGTGTGTGTGTGTGTGTATGTGTGTGTGTATGTGTGTGTGTGTGTATTCATTTATTTATTTGTGATGCTGCCACACCTGTGCTCCTTCACCTGGTGAGTAATCTTCGTCTATATATATATATATATATAGGGAAGTTATCGTAGGTTGAGGCCTGGTTGATTTCGGGATCGGAGAATGTATTGTAGGGATAACTCCCATCTGTGCAGTTCAGAAAAGCTGGTGGTGGATGGGAGGATCCAGATGGCCCGGGTTGTAAAGCAGCCATTGAAATCAAGCATGTGCTCCACTGCATGCTGTGCCACAGTTTGGTGGTGGCCATTGATCCTAATAGATAGCTGGTTGGTGGTCATGTCAATATAGAAAGCTGTACAGTGTTTGCAGCACAGTTGGTAAATTATGTGGCGGCTTTCACAGGTGGCCCGGCCTCTGATAGGGTAGGATAAGCCTGTGACAGGACTGGAATAGGAAGTGCTGGGTGAGTGGATTGGACAGGTCTTGCAGCGGGGTCTTCCACAAGGATATGATCCCTGTGGCAGTGAGCTGGGTTTCGGAGTTGGCATAAGATGAACTAGGATGTTGTGGAGGTTGGGAGGGTGACGGAACACCACTTTAGGAGGGATGAGAAGGATCTTGGGCAGGATGTCTCTCAGTTCTGGTCACAAGGATAGAAAATCAAAACATCCTGCCCAAGATCCTTCCCACCCCCCCCTAAAGTGGTGTTCCGTCCCCCTCCTAACCTCCACAGCCCAGGCCATCTGGATCCTTCCATCCACCACCAGCTTTACTAAACTGCACAGATGGGAGTTATCCCTACAATACAATCTCCGATCCCGAAATCAACCAGGCATCAACATACAATAACTTTCCTACATATATAATTTTTTTTTCTCCATACCTTACAGTTCCTACCTCTCTATCCCAAACCTCGCCTATTTTGAGTGATTTGTGAATGTGTGATCGTGTGTGTGTGTGTGTGTGTGTGTGTGTGTGTGTGTGTGTGTGTATGCGGTCTTCTGTACTTGCAGTGTGCACGCATTTTGTGTGTGTGTATTGTTTATTTTATTTTCTCCCCTCACCCACCTCCCCACTCCGTTCCTAAGCTGCATCTCGTTATTCCCATCTAACCCATCCTGACCACCATGACGTAACCTTCCTATCCCCTCTCCCCTCCCCTCCCCACCCCTCCCATTCCCGATTCACTGCAGAGCAAGATTCGAAGTCTGGCAGCCGGAGGTGATGATTGTATGACTGTGTTGTGTGCCTGTGTGATTGCATGAGTGTTCTAATTTCTAAATTCAAGTACAATAATATAATTCATACTGAAAGACAAACTGTAATTAACCACTTTGAACTATTATGCAGTTAACTTTTAGATAGCAGCGTTTACAGGGGGAAGCAATGGGTGGAAGAAGCAATCCCAAACCCACAGTTGGGCTAGCACTGGGTGAGATGTGAGCTTGGGAGACAAGCCACCCCTGCTCCCTACAGTGCTGGCACAATAATATGTTAAAGCAGGAGCCAAGCTCATCACTTTTAGTGTAGTTTGTATACAAAACTGAAGTTGTTGGCCTACCAAAAGATGTTGTAGGCCAATCCCCATGTGGGCCAGTATCATCGTCACTCAGTTTAATAATGAATTAGACAATGTAAAACACAGATGAGTGGTGTGTGAAACAATAACAAAGAAAGTGACTATGGTTACCTGACATAGTACTGTCTGCTGGTACTGTTGCCTGCAGCCAAAAAACAAAGGCCTCCAACACCTACTGACTTCTGCCAGTTCAAGACTAGAAAGGACAATGCCAGCTAAAAGTTAACACACAATATGCTAGTCTTTAAATATATGATGCCAAGCCAAAAGTCAGTCATCTCTGGTGAGTTATATTATGAGGATTTCTAGAACAGTCTACAATCTAAAATAGTGTGTACTGTTTTTTCTTGCCGCTGAAAGAATGTGAGATTGGAACTGGCCATAATGATTAATTAAATCAGCATTAGGGTGCAATAAACATGATTACAAAATACACAAGGTGTTGCTAACATCAATGTTATAGAATAGCTGCACTCATAATTTCAGGACAGGTTTGTTTGAGATGTTGTTACCAAATTCACAAACCTGTCGTGCTGCCTATCCCTCAAAGCTTTTCTTCCCTCAGCAGATCAAATAAATATAAATAAACAAATAAATTAAATAAATGGCCGTAGCAAACATTTTAACAAGAAATGGTCATTGGGGAGCAGAAAAGTAGTGACAGAATAATGAAAGGAGGAAAGTCAACGAAGTGCAGAGCAATAAACATAATATGTGTACTATTTCTAATGTTGTTACCTTTGTTATCTGTAAGAAACTTAATGATTTTGACTCCTATGTTATGGTGCCTTCTCTTGATTTTATTGGGAACTTTAATTATTTACCAAATAATTGGAATGCCAAGGAAAGTATGTCTTTGGTCAGAGGGGTTTTAAAGGGCAAATCATACGATTGGGCAGCTGAGGACATAATACACGGAAACAATTTAAAACATTATCTTTAATTGAATATTCATCAAAAGATGATCAACAAAAGATGTTAACTAAGTTCTGGACTGGTGATAGACATGAAACCAGGAAAGGAAGAATTAAAAGTTTCTGTCAATAAGGGATAAAGAAGTTAAAGTATATGGACAAAGAGCTGGGCAGTGAGACCTTAATTATGGGACCAGGAATCAAACTGTTGCAACAAATGAGTGTGTTTATTTTACCTGTTTCTAGAAACAATATTAATGATTTTCTTAACTATGTGAGGAAGATAGAAAGAATAAAACCTGCAACTGATCAGAGGAGAAATTTTGAAGACAAGAACCAGGTAAGGGGAGAATATCATGTAAACAGAATGAGTAGGTGTAATTCAGGTAGGAGAAATGGGGTCAGAAGAATAATTGGACAAATATTGGTCCACATGTAAATATAGATGTTTGGTGTGACGTAAGTAGTGCTGGACTGGTATTCAAATCACTCTCAATTTTTATATAGTTTTTAGGTTTCAGATAATTATTTTAACAATTTGTAGTGCGCTTGCCCGCGAAAGGCATAGGTCCCAGGTTGGAGTCCCGGTTCCGACACACAATTTTAATCTGCCAGGAAGTTTCATATCAGCGCACACTCTGCTGCAGAGTGAAAGTTTCATTCTGGAAACATCCCTTAGGCTGTGGCTAAGCCATGTCTCCACCATATCCTTTCTTCCAGGAGTGCTAGTCTTGCATGGTTAGCAGGAGAGCTTCTGTGATATTTGGAAAGTAGGAGGTGAGGTACTGGTGGAAGTAAAGTTGTGAGGCGGCATCGTGAGTCGTGTCGGGATAGCACAGTTGGAAGTGCGCTTGCCCGCAAAAGGCAAAGGTCCCAGGTTTGAGTCCCGGTTCCGGTACACAATTTTAATCTGCCAGGAAGTTTCATTTTAACAATTATTTGTGATAATATTTTCTCAAGAAGTGATTTATTAGTGGATTTACATTCATCTCAGCCTTTGTTGCATTGTTATTGCTTCAGGCATCCTGTATTCATGAGTGTGTTTGCCCAAGAAACGTAGTGATTAGTTGTTTGTACCTTATAGTAAATTGTTAAATTTAGAACTTTCTGAGAGGTGTTAATGCACAGTAGTTAGTTATTAAATTTAGACCTAACGTGGCTCCCAGAACTGATATAGACAAGTGGCTGCTAACACTGAAGTCACGACTGGAGCTGATGGGAAATTGGGTGTCACCTGGTGAGGAGGGCACTGGAGACAGCAAGGTCTCAATGGTAGCTGGTGTGAGTGTGGCACATCGTTACTATGGTGCAGCATGGGTCTACTGGCAGCTGAGCTGGCTGGCAGGGCAGAGTTGGGCCAAGCAGTGGCACGCATGAATATGCCTGCCAACAAGCAGTGGAAGTGTGTATCACTGATGGTAGTCTTTCCTAGTCCCATCAAGATGAAGCACGCAGCCTCAACTGACACACCGTGGACAGTGTGTGTCTATGGAAATGTTGCACCAAATCTTACAGTAGGAGCCATTAATGAACACAAGCTCTGGTTGAAGGTTGCTTGAAGTATTATCACAGAGCTTCAGGAGTTCTTCATCACTCTTCTGTTCTTCAGCAATGTCTTTTAAGTCCACCAGAGGAGATACAAAAGCACACTTGCAGGACAAGCAGTAGGATACAATGTTGTTCATTCCTGGTATTTGGTGACTGTCTGTGCAGAACTGTACCATATAGTCAAACTGCAAGGAATAGACTGATGTGCACTTTGTGTTATTGATCCAGAACACATTGAGTGATGGGCTTGTATTCAAATGTTCGTAACGCTATGGGACCAAACTGCAGTTGTCATCTGTCCCAAGACTTATGAACTACTTAAACTAACTTATGCCAATGACAACATATACATGCATATCAGGGAGAGGACTCAAACCTCTGACATGTGGCAGCCACACACTGCGGAGCAAGGCACCTTAGAGCGCTTGGCCATTCCTGCATGGGATGGGCTTGTGGTCGAGAACTCTACCTATGAACGGTCAGGCCGGCATATACAAGAACAGCCTGTTTAGCTTCTTGTACAGTGTGCATGAGCTGTATCACTTCTGAGAAGGATCTTTTGAACTCAGTGAAGCTGTCTTCCAATGTGTCCATCCAGATCACCGGAGGCTATTCTTTTGATTTGTGGCTGCTCTGCATTGCAATGAGTGGTTCTAACACACTGGAAGCTTTTGGAAGATGTCGGTGATAAAAATTTTACATGCTGAAATAGCAGCATAATTCCTTATGTATTAGAGTATGTGTCATGTTGGAAAATACCTGTACCTTAACAGTAATTGATGTGGATCTTCTCAAAGTAATTAAGTGTCCAAGAAATCACGTAAAACCCACAACAATGTTTTATAAATGTTAATACATCATGTTTTATTTCTTGTCCATGTTGATACTCGCCTGCCGATGTTATACAGAAGTTAATGTTTTAACATTATAAAATTCACATAACTATTTCAGGTTCTGAGGGTTCTTGATTGTCAGTGGTAAACTACAAATAAGTGACATTGCACTGGATACACATGTTTTATTTAATTTTCGGAAGACACACAGACAAAGGCTGATCAATTAAGACATGTTGTAAACTAAGACTTCACAAAGCAATGACTGAGTAATGACTGACTAACTGTTGACTGTAGAATGAAGACTGACAATAAAAAGACTGACTGTGCGAGGCAGTTTGCACGTATTTATAAATTGTGTTATTTTCGAGAACATTCTAGAACAAATATACAGGGTGAACCTAAACCGCACACTCGCAGCACGATACCTCACATGCTAGCAATAAAAAAGTCTCTCACAAAGTATCATCCTCTGCATATTTCCGGCAGTAAATGGACGTTGAAGTCTGAGATGAGTGTGTGTCCCATATGTCAGTGTGTTTCACAATTACACTACTACACCAACAAACTTCTAGGGTATGTGTGTTGAGGAACAAAGTGAGCATGGAAACCCATGCCCGGAAAAGCCATTCAACCACACTACAGAGAGTCCAAGTTACAAGCACCAGCTCCTGCCTCTAGACATCCCCTCCAGCAACTTCGATGCTCTGTAGCATCATTGGATGATGTTTCTGGGCATGGGTTTCTATGGTCACTTTGTTCCTCAAGACACCTCCCACATCCCCAAGAAGTTTGTTGGTGTAGTAGTGTAATTCTGAAACACGCTGACATGTGGGACACACACCCATCTCAGTCTACAATGTCCATTTAATGCCGGAAATATGCGCAGGACGAAATTTTGTGAGATACATTTTTTTATTGCTAGCATGTCAGGAATTGCTCTGCGAAGCCCAAGTGTGCGACTTTAGATTCACCCTGTATAACAAAATAATGTATTAAAAAGATTATCTCTTGAACATAAATGTATCTTCCACAAACAAAAAATACATAAAATTATTGCAATTATACTACAAGTATTTTGTGACAGAATAAATCAGAAATTATGTACGTAAGGCAAATATTGATTATAGGAGTTATGGAATTTGTATACAATATTTATAATGGCCAGTTTGTAACAATAACATAGTTTTCAGGTAAACAGACATCAAATAATGTCAGTCATAAATTTCATTAGCAAAAACGTATTATTGCACAAAATTATGACTTACAATAATAAATTAATTAATTTAGTTTATTAGAAGATCCAAATAATGAAATTAATTTAATCAATGTGACCAGTCAGTGGTGTTATAAAACGTATATATATATTCTGGAATATAAACGGATAATGTTTCGATTAAAGGTGGTATCGCAAACTTCATATTGATATTTTTGAGTATTAAAACAATTATAATCCCTGTAACTCCGAAAACACACTTCAAAGGTAGACCTTAACTTTTCCTGGCGTAATCAATGTTCAAAGGGTTTACTGGTACGATGACGCCGACCTCACTCAGGTACTGGTAAATGGCTGTTACGTGTTGCGGAACTCAGTTGGCAGAGCCACGACAAAGCTGGCACAATTAACATTTTTGGTAGCGAAATGCTATAACATCTCAGCAGCTTCCAGATGAAATAATTATAATTTTAGTCCGTCTCATTGTGTTTGTAGGATGATTCCACATGGGAAAAGGTTCAGATTTTAAAAATAGAATGATGTTTCAGTAATAGCCACGAAGAACATGACTTTATTTCGCTTTAACTTCTATGCACAAAATAAACACTTTGACATAGCTCTGCCATCTTGACTCACAGATTTACAAGTATTCAGTCTTCACCTTCTTAAATACTTTGGAATTTGTATTTACTAACGCTGTGTGACAACAGTACTGTGTCTGTGGTGTCGCACAAGTCTAAAGTGCACGCCACCTACTTTCGCCACGCGCTGCCATGCATGCACGGCGCGGCGTTCTTACATCGTCAGCCACGAGCACCCTCTGCTGAAACTCCGCTCGTGGCCACTACTGAACGACATCGTTCACTTGGGAGTGAGATAGGAACCAGCTAACACTTCGGAATCAGATAGGCACCAGTGAAGACTTGGCTATCGGATAGGCACTAGGCAGGCCTCTAGCTCAACTATGTATCAGCATTCTGCAGTACTGAGCTATGTAAAAGTTAAGTATTACTAAGTCTCTGAGAAATATATATCTCATTCTAATTTACTCTAGTGTTTCTAGTTTCTGCTGTCCCACTGGCTGGTCACCTCCTTCCTGCACAAGTGTGCATCCTTTATTCCTGTGTCGGTCTTTCTACTTGGCCACCGACACCTACGACGGAAACGAGACACAAAAGTGGCGACGAGAATGGGATACAAAAGTGTCAAAACATTAACTGGCCCAGAATTCAGGCACACTTTGCTTTTATAGAAATAGCAAAATCATACATTGTCATCTTTGGTTTTGGATTAAATTACATATAGAAATATTGAATTTTAACATGAAATCAGTTAATATGACCATTAGAATCATATAAACCTAATGATGTTGAGAGTTATGTTTATAACAGTTTAATATGTGAATTTGATAACTTAAAAGGCATGTCTACAAATTCGTGATAGCATCTATTTTGGGTTCTGTGGTAGTTTTCTAAATTATGGTATACATTTTAAATACTCTAAAATATAATATATTTACTTCAAATGAGTGACAAAATTGGCTTTAATCCATATCAGGCATCTTAGTGAAATAATAGATTTTAAAATCTTTTACCTAAAGAATCAGATTATGCAAAGTGTGTTATGATCAGATTACATGGATATCTCATCTTTATCAGCTATTTATGAAATATTCCAATATTAAACATGTGTCTAGATACTGTAAGTAAGTAATGTCCTAATAGCCTATATATATATATATATATTACGTGTGAATAAGCTGTCTTGACATTACGTGACAATCCCCCGTATATTGAAGGGTATACCATTGTATTACAGTTAAACTGCGATTCACAGGATGAAATTCAGTATTTCGTGTTTTAAGTTATCGAAAAATTCAATTTAGTTTTATGGTATCGGGTTCTTAATATATAGTCTCAGGTTACTTCTTGTGTTATAGCATGAAATATAGCACGATAAAACACACAAGATGGCATCCAGGAAACACTGCCAAATGGGGGCAGTATTCCAAAGGCTGATAGTCATAAACAAGCTGTCTAATTTGCCCAAATGGTGTAATAATCACTGGTTTTTCAATATCTTCAGGTGCCACAAGAATTTGCATAAACATTTTCGTACAGTCAATCTTACTGCAGATAACTGAACATGCCAAGGACTGACTGCTGTCTTGAATGTGCTGTACCAGATGTTGCTTTGGTACCATCCATGAATTTAGAGTGAAGTGGCCTGCACAGGGGTGTCACAAATTGTCTTTTATGGGGACTAGATGCAGGTCAGAGGAGCAATGGCTGCTCAATAGTGTGAAGATACCCTAATACATCTGTTCCGAATGAACAGATGTTGCTTATGGTCCGCAGCAACAAATGTTAAATATACATATATCAATTCGCAATTTGCGAATTGATATATGTATCCCATGAAAAACATGAAATGCAAGTCTCGTGACGAATTCCTTCCACCATAAAAAGTTGTGAGATCTCATGGGAATCCAAGTTGGTTATTTTAGTTAGTGTTCATGGAATCAACTATTCAACACCTTCTCATAATTTTTTAATTTAATTAGTTATCTACCAACATCTATAGTGACTATATCAAAACTATACATCTTTATTTCTATAACATATATAATGACTTGGCAATCACACCATGATATAATTATACCAGAATAAATGTAGTAAACTGGCAATTGCACATCATCATAATGACATAACAGTACCTGTAACTTATATTCAATTATGCAATCAAATGTAATCACATAATAATGACGTACACTCATGTACATAAAAGCTTCTAAATATTAGCTTATGTTACCGTGGGAAACCGTCAGTCTTTTAGTTAGTGTTCATAGACCCAAATATTCTTTACCTAATTAGGAATCTACCAACATTTATAGCGACTATATTAGTATTATACATATTTTTATTTCTATAATACATATGACTTCACAATATAATGACACCAAAATACATATAATGATTGGGAAATTACATATCGACATATAAAAATAATTTATATTCCACTATGTAACCAAACGAAATCCCATAGGAATGAAATACCTCACATTTGCCTGAAGTATTTTAAATAATAGTTTATGTTGCCATGCGATTACCAAGTAAATATATTTATTATAGAAATAAAGATGTATAATTTTGATATAGTCATTACAGATTTGTAGATAACTAATTAGATTAAAATATTATGACAAGGTGTGTATAGTTGGTTCCATGAACACTAACTAAAGTAACCGACTTGGTTTCCCACGAGATCTGATGTCTTTTTATGGTGGCAGGAATTTGTCGCGAGACTTGCATTTTTGTACATTTTATGTTTGTGATGGGATGTATGTAGTCCTCTTCTGTAAAATTTTTTGTACATCAAACATGGATTTTCTTAATACCCATTCCCTGTCTCTTTGGTTTGGTGTGTTTTCGTTTGGTTTTATGTAACAGTATTTGGAAGTCTGAAAAGTCAATTATATTGTTATTGTTCAAGCTTTTCATCATGTACTGCGACGTGTGGTGGTTCACTATACAAATATCAACAAGTTAGTGTTGTATTTCGCATCAGTTTGTGAACTTCATAATATAGGGAAGTTGCGAATAAGGTATATTTTCCTGTATAAGTGAAAGTAGTAATTATTATTTTGCCTTGTATTTATTGAATGATCAGTTTTTCATACAACAGTTAGTAATTCAAAATTAATTATTTTAGTGCATTGTAGTGAACACAATTGTTGAAAATGGTTAGATATAACTGCATAACTTTCTCCAAGAGTCAGTGACTACAATTAAAACTCATGAGGGTTACGAAATAAAAGTAATTTCTTTCTTGAGAAAAAAAAATCAAGCCTGAGAGCTTTAATAATAACTATTAAATAAAAGAAGAATTTCTTTACCTTTCATCATTGTGGGCTCCACCTGGAAGTGGTTTTAGACATGATTATACTTTCGTGTGGCATTTTTGACTCTTAGACCCCATCTGGCATTGTATTCGGCCTGCCTGGTGCTAGTATTTTGGTGATGCCACATAGAAGACTTGTGCGTCTGTCATGATGAAATGATGATGAGGACGACACAACAGCCATTTTCCAAAATGTTCAAATGTTTGTTAACCTTAAGGGACTTAACTACTGGGTCATCAGTCCTTAAACTTACATACTACTTATGAACTACCTTATACTAAATACAAAACTAACATCCATGCTCGAAGGGGGATTCAAACCCCTGACAGGAAACAGCGTCACGCATTGGAGCATAGCGCCTCAATGCGCTCCGCCGCGGCCAGCCAGTTTCCAAGTGGAGAAAATCTGTGACCGGACTGGGAACCAAACCCAGGCCACCTGCATGGCATACCAGCACACTAGGCATAATTATTTTGTGAACTTGCTGTATAATGCACACTGCACTAGTTCTGTATTTCATTCTCCACATTTTTCTGAGATACAACTTAAAAACTTCTGTTTCACAAAGGTCTATTTATTTTTGGAGATAATTCTCCTCTTTTTTTTCTCTGGTATCATTTGTTGTACATCAGCAACGGGGTTTCTTAAAGCCCACTCCCTACCCCCTTTTTTTTATTTTACTCAGAGGCATTGATGCAACAATTTTCAGCATTTGTATTGACAACACGTTGGCGCTCGCACTAAAACCGATATTGCACTTATTTTCTTCTTTGATAAAGACTCTTCACCACGATGACGCTCGCACTAACACTAATATTGCACTAATCTCGTCGACACATTCGTCCAATATTCTTTGATAAAAACTCTTTAACTTGACGCCAAGACCGATCCACAGAGATACAACTCTTAGACAATCATAAAGTAGTTAATATTGCCGCAAGACACCACGTAAATCGACTGCTGGCATCGCGCAGGGGATAGCGTCACCGACTGTGGTGCTGAAGGTCGCCGGTTCAATCCCGCCTACCGGCAAAAATTTATTTCTTTGTAATTAACAATTCCAGAATGTTCTACATATTCCTTATGTTCACTTGTAAATTCTACTTGTTTCTTATGTTAACTGTTCTTCTAATTTCTGGTACATTCTGTGTATAAATAGTAGCGCACTCTGCCCGATATGCAGTCAGTGCTGCATGTACGTTAAGTTCATAATAAACGTGCTTTCAGTATAAGTGCTGTGTTCACTTGCCTTCGAAGTCAATCCTGCTTCCATTGCAGTGCAACATTGTTTGGTAGAGGTGTCGGGTATCCTGTGCAACAGCTGCATCACCGTGGCTCCGATTAGGCAACGTAAAAGCCGTCGCATACACGGACTGAAACCGGAATACAAGGGATATACCAAGTACATCCTTCCGAAAGTCCGTATCATCAGAAGACCTATGGACATGAAACCAGCTGTAAGCCAGCTGCATATCAGACACCCCTCAGTGTTCTCTGGAGACTCTGGACAGGACCCCAACAAATGGCTGAAAGGGTTTCGACGATGTCGGTAAGTACAACAGGTGGAATCATACGATGTGCTTGGCCAATGTTTATTTCTACCTGGCCGGAACAGCCCAGCAATGGTTTGAAACAACGAAGACAAGTTGAATGACTGGGAGACGTTCCAGGAGGAACTTGAGAAGACATTTAGAGACCGCTAGCAACAAATCCGCTCAGTGGAAGAACAACTGAAGAACCGGGCCCAACGACATGGTGAGCTGACACAGTCGTATATACAGAATGTTTTGGCCCTGTGTAACATAGTGAATCCGAATATGACTGAGGCCGACAAAATCACGCACCTGATGAAGAGTATTGCAGAAGACATGTACCAAGCTCTTCTGATAAAAGACGTCGCTACGACGGAAGAGTTCATCAAGTGGTGCCAGCGTATTGAAGAAATGCAACAAAGGAGGGTTGGACGAAAGAAGTATGACAGACTCCCTAATATAGTTCCTATGGCCGTTGTGGAAGATCAGCATGACTTCGCTTCTTTCATACGACAAATTGTGAGAGAAGAATTACTACAATTTATGGCAACCAGGACTGTTAGACCGGCGAGCATCAGATCATGGCCATGGATGTAAGTTCTGTAAGTGACGAGGGACCCGACGCCACTGAGGAAGAGGTGTTTCCGGCAATAGTTCCTGTCTGCCCCGCCAATCTCACCCGATGTGAACAATGGCGTCGCCCTGCTATGACTTACGCTGCAGCCGCCAAAAGGCAGCCCATGAACCGTCCGACCCGGCCACAACTAACTTCCCTGGCAACTATGACGCCCTGCAGAAGAACAGATGTCTGGAGTACAGAAGACAACACACCACTGTGTTTCCACTGTGGGCGCCCTGGACATGTCGTACGCTACTGCAGAGACAGAAGGCGAGTATTCGACAATTATTTTGCCGCAAGACGTCAGCCATCAGAGCAGTTCTATCCCAGGCAATCACTTGCTGATGAGTTCAGTCGACCTATGGCAAGAAGCCCAACGCCGTACACTAGACGAGATTGCTCCCCGACACGCCGCAGAGTGTTCACTGTCGCCGTACAGAGGTACCAGCCGCTACCCTAGCTGCCGCGCCCAGGAAAACTAAGCGAGGCGACCATCACAGAGGTAAGGCCGCCGCAGATGAAAATCCTCCGTGGATGACAGTCGTTAGGATGTCGGGAAATCTCATCGACGTCATAATCGACGGCCAGCCTGTCCGGGAACTTGTTGCTTCAGGAGCGTCCTTTTCTGTATTATCGGACAATTACCGCCACACACTAAAGAAGACAATGTTCTGTGATACTGGGGCAACTGTGCTGAAGGTCGCGAATGGCAAGTACGTCCAGCCAGCAGGAACTTGTGTCACAAGAATAACCATCAACAACAGGACCCAGCAGTTTGAATTTGTCGTGTTAACAGAATGTAGTCACAATGTCATCCTCAGATGGGACTTCCTTTAGGCAACCCCAAGCTATCATCGACTGTGGAAGATCTAAGCTGCAAATTGAAGAAGTTGTTCCGATGGGTACATGTAATACAGAATTTTCTGGGACGTTATTTGCCGTTGACAATGTGACGATCCCGCCGTTGACGGTGAGAAGAGTTGCAGTCACAAACACAAATGAGCCATTAAACTGTGAAGTATTTTTGATAGTAAAAAGTTTATCAGGCCCACCAAAGAAATTTACATACCAGCGGCTATCATAAGCATTACCGGAGGTCGAGGAGAGATTTGAATCACTAATTGTCACCAGCAGTCGCAACTTATCCCCAAAGGAAGTGTGATTCGGGACAGCTGAGCCAATCCAGGACGGTGAGCTCTATGTCATCAATGAAGACCCATGCTCTGCCGTTAGTACAGACAACACACTGGAGGAAACAAAAGCGGAAGTACCAATAGGGCCCGGACTGAGCAAGGAACAACACCAAGGGGTGTTAATTTTACTACTTCAATTTTCAGGTGCATTCACACCTCAGCAGAGGAAAAATTAGACGAAACGGCCCACGATAAGGCACCGTATAAATACTGGGCATCATCCACCAATCAGCCAGCGTTCGTATAGAGTGTCGCCAGCTGAAAGACGGATAATTCAGGAGGAAGTGGAGAAGATGTTGCACAATGACATTATTCAACCTTTGGAGAGTTCTTAGTCGTCTCCGGTGCTCCTTGTAAAGAAGACGGATGGCATGTGGCGATTCTGGGTCGACTATCAGCGGCTGAACAAAATCACAAAGAAAGGTGTCTACCCATTTCCGTGCTTTGACGACACCTTAGACTGCTTGAAAGGAGCAACATACTTCTCAACTATGGACATGCAGACAGGATACTGGCAAATCGAGGTTGACAAAGCTGACAGGGAGAAGACGGCTTTTATTACACCTGACGGCCTCTATGAATTCAGAGTCATGCCATTTGGATTATGTAATGCTCCAGCCACATTCGAACGCATGATGGACAACTTGCTTCGACACCTTAAGTGGACGATGTGACTTTGCTATTTAGTTGACATTGTCGTTTTCTCGAAAACATTTCAAGAACATCTGAGTCAACTGTCAACTGTGTTGAAGTGTGTTCAGGCTGCAGGACTCCGCCTGAATCCAAAGAAGTGCCTCTTCGTCGCCAAAGAGATAAAAATCCTGGGGCACCTAGTCAATGGAGATGGTGTACGTCCTGATCCAGATAAAGTAAGGGCAGTTACAGAATTTCCAACTCCTCAGCACATTCGTGATATGAGAAGTTTTCTTGGTCTGTGCCCATACCACCAACGTTTCATAAAAGGATTTTGTAACAAGGTAGGTCCATTACAAGAACTTCTGCAGGGACACACCAAGTTTTACTGGGATGAGGCAAAAGAAAGAGCTTTCCGGGCACTTAAGGAGGCTCAAACTTCCGCACCAGTGCTAGCCTTGTACGACGAGAATGCGGAAACGTAACTTCACATACGCCAGTGGTAATGGGATTGCTGCAGTGCTTGTACAATGTGAGGATACAGGGTTTTAGGTTAGTAACCTCTTTTGGTCGAACGATAGTTATCATTGATGTGCAGCGAGAGCTGCTGGCAACAATGCTTCGGTTGTAATGTTCTTTGTTTGTTGGCCGGGTTGCGGCAGTCTCCCGCCGACCGCAGAGCGAGGCGGTAGCATTTCGGCAGTGAGTTCGTTACCTGCGTTTAGTGGTGGCTAAAGTTTTTGCCATTCCGTCGTATCGCATACGGGTTGCAGTTGTATATTGAAATGTTTCAGTGTGGACTTGAAGACATTCATCGTAGTGGCACACGGTTATTAAATCAGTGTGTTTAAAGGGAAGAGTTTGTTAACATTTGTCGTTCCATAATAAAGGAAGTGAACAAAGTTTACTGTTATGGATCAACCTCGAAATTGTCCGCATCCCATACTGTCAAATCATTGGAACAATTATGAAATGATTAAGCATAAAATAAAATGTAACGGCAACTTCGCCCATCGAGGATTAGGTGGACGCAGCAGTGACGTTACAACAAGTTCAGGAAGATGCTGAAAAAGTGATAGCTTATGCATCAAGAGTACTCTCAAAGTCCAAGATAAACTACTTTACAACCGAGAAAGAATGTCTGCCAGTTATCTGGGCTATCAACAAGTTCCGGCCGTATTTACTCAGCAAACCATTCACCGTCGTGACAGACCACCATTCTTTGCGTTGGCTGACTAGCTTGAAGGATCCAACAGGTCGACTAGCAAGATGGACACTAAGACTCCAGGAGTACGATGTCACAGTGGTATTCAAGAACGGGCGCAAACACAAGGATGCCGGCTGCCTTTCGAGGAATTCATTAGTGGAACACAACAGCATTAATGAAATTTCAGCTCTCACTGAATAGATGACGTTACAGCTGAACAGAGGGAAGATCCAGCACTATTAAAAACGATAGAGGCCTTGGAGAAAGGAGGGCCGAACAATGGAGGGTTCCAACGTATAAACGGAACTTTGTATAAGAGCAACTACGATCCACTGGGCCCCAAATGGCTACTGATCGTTCCAGCTCATCTCCATCAAGCTATTCTCAAATATTTGCACGATGCTCCAATATCCAGCCATCTGGGATTCGTGAAGACTCTAGACATAATCAGACGCAGATATTACTGGAAAGGTCTCTACCGATGTGTCAAGCACTCTGTGAGCCACTGTAAAGAGTGCCAGCGACGGAACCATGTGCCACAATTACCTCCAGGGCATCTCGTACCGATTCCGCCGGCAGCAGCTCTATTCCACCGAGTTGGGATCGATCTTTTATGGAGGTTTCCAAAGTCGACAACTGGTAACCGATGCATAATAGTCTGCACTGACTACCTCACACGTTACGCTGTCACCAAACCTGTGCAGATTGCAGATCCTCCAGAGATCGCAAAATTCCTTGTAGAAGAAATTATTTTGAAGCATGGAGCACCACGTATCATGATATCTGATCGTGGTAAAGTATTCCAGTCAAAACTAGTATCAGAGGTAATGTCACAGTGCGAAATTGTCCACAGAATGATAACTGCATACCATCCTCAGACAAATGGTCTTACGGAACGTTTTAAAAAGACGTCAGACAATATGCTATCGATGTACGTCGATGTTGAGCAGAAGGATTGGGATACAATTCTGCCAGTTGTGACATTTGCTTACAATACCGCAAGACAAGACACCACAGGCTTCACTCTGGACGGACACTGGACGCCCAGGAGACGGACCGTCAGCGGTATAATGACAAGCACCGACCTGTTGTGTACAGCCCAGGAGATCTGGTATGGATTTTTAGCCCTGTACTGAAGGTTGGACTGTCATAAAAGTTATTGAAGCGATACTTTGGTCCGTATCGTGTCATACGCCGCCTGTCAGACGTCACATACGAAGTTGAGGATTATGAGCTGTTGTCGAAACGACAAAAACGAAGAGACATTGTTCACGTCCTGCGCATGAAGCCTTACTAAGATCCTGAAGAGCAGGTAGGCGACAATGGCTTCTTGTTCAAGGACTAAGGACGGTAATGTTACTGATGAAGCCACGACAGGAACTTGGAGAAGGAAAGGATTCTCTTGAACTGCCATACAGAGGACCCATGACAAGGTCAAGATCCAGGACATTGCAGCTGGCTCCACAGGGAACGTAACAGCGGGTCGCTGTTTTTCCAGGAGAGGGAGCAATGCCGCGAGACCCCACGATAACCGACTGGTGGCATGGCGCAAGGGATAGCGCCACGGATTGCGGTGCTGAAGGTCGCCGGTTCCATCCCGCCCACCGGCAAAAATTTGTTTATTTGTAATTAACAATTCCAGACTGTTCTACATCTTTCTTATGTTCACTTGTAAATTCTACTTGTTTCTTATGTTAACTGTTCTTCTAATTTCTGGTACATTCTGTCTGTGTATAAATAGCAAAACACTCTGCCCGAGAGGCGGTCAGTGCTGCGTGTATGTTAAGTTCGTAATAAACATGCTTTCAGTATAAGTGCTGTGTTCAGTTTCCTTCGAAGTTCGAAGTCACGCCTGCTTCCATTACAATGCGACAATATATGTCTGTGACAGATCGATGGTATAAAAACATCGAACTATCGATATTTCCCTACTGAAGATTCAACTCGATATTCTAAAAAATAGCCTAGATGCCAAGCGACAAACGATATACGTCGAATATAAATGTAGGTTCTATTTTGTGTATTACATCTTTGTCTATTACACAACAGAATTTTACTTACGCAGTGGCGGCGTAATGTGGTGAAGTTGGCAGCGACGTCGGCGAAACAGTCACGTAGAATGAGAGACATAGTTGTTTGTGTTGACTATGAAGTAAATAATAAATTCTGATCCTGCTCTGTAGCTGACAGGTTCTTGTATTTACCTCGCATAAATCGAACATTTCGTTGCCAACTTTTGCACACTATGCCAACGCCATAAGGAAAATAGAGCCTTTACGTCAAACTCTAAATGTGGCGTAATTATATTAGTTTATCCGTATTTTTTAGGACTGCTATATCCGTACACGAAAAATTGTTGATACGTTGTTTAAAGTGACAGAGAGACCAATAATACTGTAGTCAATAGTGCCAGTCTAGTAGGCCTATTGTGTGTCATTGGTTCTGCCGAGGTTCGTTTGTTTGTTTTGGCACCGAAAACATTAATATTCTCGGACGTCGATGTCTTCCTTTCGAAGTTCATTGTACATCGATTTCTTTGAACTGATGTTAACATTGATGTTACCATCATCCCTGGGGCAGTAGTTCGTAGCACTTCAGTTTGTAATGTTCGCTTTTTAATAGAGATGGAGAATTTAAATCGTCAAAACATCTATTTCGTTAACCACTCTTCATGGCTATGTACACACACGATTGTTGTAGTGTGCACATCTACAGCAAACTACATTTCGAATTATTTAAATTTTATTGGCCTCTGATAAAATTAAGGCCAATTCACACTGTCCGTCAGGTCACGTCAAGTCACCGTCCGTCAGAACATTCCGCAATGTATTTCTAATGGCGGTGTTCACACTGTCCGTCACGGACCGTCACGTCACGTCAACGTCACGTCAAGCTTTCTCGCGAAGAATGTTTTGACGGAACGGTCGTCTGCTAACATCGGAAGTTAACCTATTTTCGTCACGCGAATTACATGTTGCAGTCGACGATTGCACTGTTTATATGCAAATGTGTTTTATTCATCTTTGTGTTGTTGTTATACTTCATTATAGGGGTAAAGGCCAATTCATACTGTCCGTCACGTCACGTCACGTCACCGTCCATCAGAACATTCTGCAATGTATTTCTAATGGCGGCATTCACACTGTCCGTCACCGGACCGTCACGTCACGTCAACGTCCGTCAAGCTTTCTCGAGAAGAATGTTTTGACGGAACGGCCGTCTGCTAACATCGGAAGTTAACCTATTTTCGTCACGCGAATTACATGTTGCAGTCGGCGATTGCACTGTTTGTATGCAAATATGTCTTATTCATCTTTGTGTTGTTGTTGTACCTCGTTTAGGGGGTAAATCTCAAATGATTCATGACGACTTAAATATTTTTGTCAATTGAGTGTTCCCCCCTAAAATCGAGGTCGGATATCTGAAACCAAAAAATGGTTTATGTTACGTAACATTGTAACAGAAAAGACTGAAGCAAACTGTTTATTAGAATAAGATTGTAATTTGATTACCCATTTCTCATTAAATAACATTTTAAATGAAAAAGTCAGTTCTAATGAAAGACAAAAATTCAGTTTTTTACGACGGTATTAACTATGACAATGGACAAACTGTAATGGGTAAAGTAAACAGGCGCTATTTATGCTCTTATAAGTTCAAATGTTTGTATAGTCTATGGGACTTAACTACGGGGTTATCAGTCCCTAAACTTACAAACTACTTATGAACTACTACGAACTAGGACGGCACAAATATCCATGCCCGAGGGGGGATTCGAACCCCCGACCGTAGTGGCCGTGCAGACCGTGACTGGAGCGCCTTAGTCTCCTCGGCCACCATGGCCGGCGCTCTTATAAGTGTTGTTTGATGTATTCATATGTTTATTTTTTCACTTGAAAATAGATACCGATGTTTTGAAATGTTGTTTCAGTTCCCAGTAAGTTGGCCAAAAAGATACACTGTAAAGTTTTATTTGGCTGTCAATACCAGTTAGCGTTGTTGTTCCTTCAATTCTAGTATTAAACTATGACTTTCTACATAATAGATCGCTACTCATAACATCACGTATTGAGATCGGCGAATTGACGTGACGGACAGTGTGAATACAACTTGACGTGACGGTGCCGTGACATGACGTTGACGTGACGGACAGTGTGAATTGGCCTTTATCGTAGAAAATCGGTACTTCAATTTTGAAGTTCGTGTACAATAGCGTCTCCCTGACTCTGCCGTGTTATGGTTTGTAACCAATTCAAATGTTTGTTAAGGTTAAGAGACTTATTTGTGTGGTCATCAGTCCCTAAACTTACAAACTACTTATGAACTACCTAATGCAGAAGACGACACAAACATCAGTTCCCGAGGGGGGATTCGAACCCCCGACCGTAGCGGCCGTGTAAACTGTGACTGGCGCGCCGCAGACAGTTCGGCCACTGCGGCCGGCTTGAAACCAATATTTAACGATTTTCCTCCCGGTCTAACGTTTTAGCCTCGGGTCATGTGACGGAATTTTCGACATTACGATCAACAGTTTTCTCATTTATAGCTGAAATCTAGCTAGAACGTAGCTGTCATTGGTACTGTTTCCATTTACAGCAATTTAAGCTATATCTTATTAGTTATCCTTCATTCCGTAATCAGGTGCCACATGTCATTTCTGACGACTCTTCACTTAGTAGAAAGGTGACGAGAATGTTAAAAAAAAAAGTACAAACAGGAATCGAACCCGCTACCTTTCGGACACAAAGCCATCGCTATACCACCAGACAATTACGAGTACAACGTATCTAACGCCAGTTTAGTGTATAGTGGTCCAACAAGCGAAACTGTGTTCGTGAACGGAATTAATATTTACAGATGTTCGAATTTTTCTTTCCATTACAGGCTAAACACTATCTAAATACAAAATTTGACATTTGTGTGTCTGCTAGAAGTATCTTAGAATTTTGATGATCGGTGAGTCAATGAGTGACAGAATTAGCGATTTTCGACTGCTAATATTTCGTAAACTATAAGGTGTAGAATAGTGTAATTTCAAAATATAGGTGCTTATAAGAGATACTCTTGGTAACTGAAAATTCAGGCTTCTAGCTGTATCCACAAGGGAGATACAGTGGTTCGAAAATGCCGTCTACTATTTCGAGAAAAGGATGGTTCGGCCGTGCACTCGACTTGGTGGGGGCACTACTGTGCCCCCAGATATTTAACATTTGTAGCTGCGGACCATCAGCAACGTCTGTTCGTTAGGTACAGACATTCAGGGTAAATATGACAGCCAAGACAGACTTAAGATGGTGTAGTATGTCTCTCCCCGCAGTGAGAATCACGCGAGCAGTAAGGGAAGTAGACATGTGTAACATATGGAAGTTTGGGTCTGGCCGCGGAGCGTGTCCGGGTGGCCGAGTGCAACTGGGAGCGTCTTGGCCCCTTTTCAGGTAGTATTCGAGTGCCCACATGGAAGCCAACACTTTGTTGTATCACTGCCAAAGCAGTCAGGGCAATAATAGTGGCCAGTTAATGCCTAGTCCAACTAGGCAGAGTACCGTTGGAGGCTGTTGCTGTGTTACAGGTTCATAGACTGGGCTCGTGGTATCCTGAGGTCCTGCAGCACCTCCTGCACTCTCCCTGAGTCGACTAATCAGACAGTCTCTGTGGGTAGCACTTCCAAGCGACCAAAAGTGAGCCCAGTTGCAAGCCTTTCTGTGTGGTAATAACCACTTACACCTATGCAGGGACCTTGCACATCCAGATTATATGAAGCAACAAGTATGGCAGCATCTCGAGTTGTGTGGGCTCCAGAGATGCCAGAAGAACTGAGATGGCAGCCAGTGGCACTGTAACTGTCACACCCATTGGTCCTGCAATGATGAAACTCACTAGGTAGGTTCATCCTTTAGATGTTTGTACGGCGACAGGGTCAGCAGGGCGGTTATATGTCCTGTACATTGGCCGCATAATTCTGCTCCAGATGGCTCACAATGTGTTCAAACCTGGTGTGGTGGCAGACCGTATTGTTGCTCACCAAAAACTGCATCCATGTGGCTAAACCACATGAATGGATAGCAGGGAAGAAAAGGGGACAGCCTAACCAAAACACGTACTTTTGGCACTCTAGTATTGGATTGATGTGTTGGTGCTTTCCACACTGATATTTTCTTGAACTAGCTCTAAATGTGCGGAATCTGCAGGTGTCGAACCTGTAGCTTGCTTTTCAGCCTTTAGTTGTGCAGTTCTTCTATCACCCTTTCTAATTTCCCCAAACTTGCTTACTTGTGTAATCCGTAATATGTACACAAAAACATAATTAACACAACACAGCTGAAAAAAATGCAACACATAAAGTAAATGACAATACTAACAAAAAAGTTCAAAGTTAAAAAATAATTCCCACATGAATTTATGATAAATATAGAATTGTTCATACCCTTGCAAAAACTCTACTCAAGGACAAAAATGTTGCCAGCCGCAGTGGCTGAGCGGTCTGGGGCGTGCTAGTCACAGTCTGCACGGTCGCTACAGTCGGAGGTTCGAATCCCCGCCCCCCTCAGTCATGGATGTTTGTGTCGTCTTTTGTATAAAATAGTTCATAAGTAGTTTGTAAGTTACATGAAGACACAGTTCATCACCACATGTTCTTGCCTACAATCAAAATGAAGTTGACGTTACATCAGTGCCACTTACAGTAATAGTTCACTGTACACCGTGGTGACTGTGACACCGTGAAATCCATATTATGCACAAAGCATTAATATTCGGTCAACAAATGCTTATGTTTGACCACTGGTCCTGAATGGTACACACTCCCCAGTGATTAGGAATGCTGTTCAAATGCATGAGTGCGAGAAATGAAGGATGACTGTCTGGAGATATTATAGATCTTTGTGGGATGGGGAGTATGGTGTGCATCATGATGATGAAGTGGAGAACAGATGGTGCAGAAAATAAAATTCCATACAAGTTTGTGGGGAGCTTGCATTTAGCTTGGCACAGTTTGACAAGTCGTCAAATTAGAGTCCTGAACTTAACGCAGGTGCCTCAGAGTCCAGATCTATAGCTTGTACCATTTTTTGCACTTTGCCCCCTGTGCAGTTGCACATTACCAAGTCCTGCATAATGGAAATTTGAGAGGACGCCAAAACCCAAGAATGCTGGAAGCACGCAGGTGGAAGCACCATCATACAATATCTATGGTCACATGTAGCAGTAATGTCTGCTTTACAGACGATACATTGAAATGCAAGTCAAGTCAGTATACTACTTTAAGGCAATAGTACATCGAAAATTTATCCCCAACGCTTCACTTTGGTTCATTAAATATATTCTAAGATCGAATATCACTTAATGATGCAGAACCTATATGAGTTGGAAGACGAGCAATTTTTGTTGTGGTCTTGTGGTTAGAGAGATTGCGTTATTGGTAGCCCTAAAATGTCTCTGACGGAAAATTTTAGATTTGAGTCCTGAGAGATCTAATTTTTTTTTCTTCTGTTTACATCCATAGCAGAATATGAAACGATAATATTAATGCATTATTAGTCTGTTATACAGTATGTGATTGTTTTATTTATAATACATTGTGATATCTGTACAGGCATGGCACAAGCAGGAAAAGGCTCCAGGCATTTTCTGGACAGGGTTTGATAGGACTGGCTAATCATACTCGGACACAAGTTTTGATGTTTAACAAAATAGATATATTTCCTAATATCGAATAGAATTCCTGAGATTACTGCCTGAGGAGGGTCACCAGTGGTACAACAAAGGTGATCATTATGATGGGTAGAGGAGGAAAACGAGCCCAGGGTACTTCAGAGCAGGGAGCATGCTATAGAATCAAGAGTTGATTGCAGAGAGAGCTTCACTGTCTGTAATGATCTCGCAGTTATCCAGTGTTAACCAACGTATTTGCACATTTCATGGTCCAGTTGGCTAGAATATGTGGTAAGAACTCTGACACCGGCACCCTAATCAGCGTGTTCTGAGCCTGCAGTAACAGAGGTCGGTGACACAAGCCAGTTACCAAGCACAAATCAGCTCGAGCTGGTGAAGCAGGTATTTTCTGTGATTTATCAAAGGCATTTGATTGTGTGAAGCATAACTTCCTCTTATGTAAATTAGAATTCTATGGTGTCATGGGAATTGCTGCAAAATGGCTCAAGCCATACCTTGCTAACAGCAAACAAAGGGTGTCAGTGCAACGGACTAATGAATTAAGCCAACAGTCAACATTAGATTGGGAAGAAATTACATGTGGTGTCCCACAAGGATCCATCTTAGGGCCATTGCTTTTTCTTGTGTACATTAAAGACCTCTCATCAGTTACACTGCCAAAAGCAGAGTTCGTTTTGTTTTCAGATGATACAAGTATTGCAATAAATAGCATATCAAGCATAGTTATGGAAAGGTCTGCTAATGATATTTTCGTTAACATTAATAAATGGCTTAAAGCCATTGACACTGAACTTTGAAAAGACGCACTACATGCAGTTCAGAACATCTAAGAGATTCCCATCGAGTAAATGCATAAAGTATGAAGAAGTGCAGATAGAAGAGGTTGACAATATAAAATTCCTGGGATTACAGCTTGATAATAAACTCAGTTGGGTGGAGCACACCACAGAACTGCAGAAACGACTTGACAAATCTGTATTTGCAATATGAGTGGTATCAGACATAGGAGACATAAAAATAACAAAGCTTGCATACTTTGCTGACTTTCATACCATAATGTCATATGGTATAAAATTTTGGGGTAACTCTTCGCCAAGCAAAAGTTTTCAGAGTTCAAAAGTGTGTAATATGTATTATTTGTGGTTTACATTCATCGAAATGCTGCAGAGCCTCTTCAAGGGACTGGATGTGTTAACGACTGCCTCTCAGTGCATTTATTCCTTAATGAAATTTTTCATAAATAATATATCCCTTTTCTCAACAAACAGTTCAGTTCATACCTACAATACTAGGAACAAAAATGATCTACACGAGGACTTAACAGCACTAACTTTAGTTCAAAAAGTGGTCCCCTTCTCAGTAACACATATTTTCAATAATTTACCAACAACCATAAAAAATTAGCTACAAATAAAGATCTGTTTAAGAGGAGCCTAAAAGACTTTCTAGTGGCCAACTCCTTCTACTCCACTGACGAATTCTTAAATTGAACAAAATGATGCATTTATCTGTATTCATATTATTACAATTATTATATTATCAGCTTGTAAAAATGTATGTACCTGTATTAGTATTATTATTTTAAAAAAATGACGTGTTCCACATCCTCGAGCATCTCGACTCGGATCTATGGAACAAACCAACTAATCTAATCTAATGCAGAATACATGTGGTAGTGAAATGTGGTGTGCATAACGCCAACATGTGACAGGGTCTATCAGCCTCCCACTGTCCTATGGAAAGTGCAGAAAGACGTGGCAAGCCATTCTGAAAGTCCTGAAAAAAATAAAAATATATTGCTCCTATTCCCCACTGGTGTAGGCTACATATCAGAGAATTCAGTAGATGTAGGTTGACACTGGCCTTATAAATGGTGCCGTTTGACTTATGTCACAGAAAATGCTAGAGTCAATTCTAAAATTTCATCTTACACCACTCAACTTCACCGCTTTTCACCTTGTCACAATTTTACAGTCATTTGATTTTTTTGGTTTTTTGGTTTGTTGTGCTGCAGTAATAGTGTGACATTGGAATACAGGCCAAGCTTTTCATGAGAGTAATATGGATAATTTGCATATTTTATGATTTTATTATGCAATGTATACTTAAGATTCGGTGTGAATTCAAAGCTATTATTGAGTGTTTACTGAAAGGTGATTCTTAGCTACCCAACAACCTACTTAATTCTACAAATGGTGAAAATTTATGTGATAGTGTCATCATAATATTCAGATTCTGGAATTGGCATCTTGATTACTTTTAAACACTTGCCAAAAGGATTTCAGAAAGGTAATGATAAGGATTGTGTTATAATTTCTGATTGTGTTTACCTGTTAATAAATGACATGAACCACATTGCAGTGAGTGTCAGTGCAGTTGTAAGAAACATAAACTCAAATCTAGGACCGCCATAAGATTAAAATATCGTCATAATAAACTGTGGAGGAAGTTTAAGTACGACAGCTTTCAAAAAAGCCCTCATGGCATTGTAAACAACATCCAGCACATAACATAAGAACAATGAACTTGTTATGATGGCAAGATATCAGGTTTTGAGATATGAAAGGTAATGATAAGGTGCAAAATATCACAATTACAATGCATCTCTATTGTTGATATCTGACTTTTCTTAACAGAACTCGATAGGCAGATCTTAATCAAAATTTATTTTATTATTCGTGGTTGGATCAAGAATGGATTTCCGTTTACATGTGCTACTTGGTTTATACAGTATCTGTTTTTAATGTCTCAGTGTTGAATCTATGTAAAACCCAATCACAGACACAACATTTAAGCTTTATTTTCATCTTATTGTAGTTTTATCTCAATTCTAATACCTAAATGAAAACACCAATGTAAGTTCGAAAAATTCCAGCTGAGAGCATGTTACTCACCATGTAACTGGAACTCCAACAGGAGTGAGTGGAAACCTGAGTTTAGGAAAGTAAATACAAACTACTTAAACTAAATTTACGACTGAGGAAGGACTCGAACCTCCGACAGAGAGCAGCCATGCACTCCACAGTGAGGTGCCTTGGAATGCTCAACCACTCCATTGTGTCTAACTAGACTGTAGGGATCAAAAACGGGCTGAGTATGATCCCGGTCTTGTGAGTTGCATACACTACAAACGCCTCCCTTCAACCCAACTGTAATTCTACAAGTACAACGAGCCTAAGTGCTCTGGTGAACCCATCCCATTGCTCCCGCAGTCTCGTAGTCACTAGACAAGAGTTCCACAAATACTCTGGATTCATATGCATACTCTCCGTGTGCTCGGGGAATCGACACGTTTGTCTATGCCACTGTCTCCATACACAGATACAAGAGTAATTTATGCAAAACTACAGTTTTATTCCAATCTTGATGAAATGTTTCACTCTTGACCTTCAAAACAGGGGAATATCACTGCCTACATAAAATTCCGTATTTTCGTTATTGCTACTGTGTACAGTTATGGTGTAGCATCAAATTAAGTGAAGTCTTATACGAAAATAAAGAGTATGCTGTGGTGAAACACAAATTGTATAGAATATTTGGTACAGTGGATATTTGCTCAAAGGTTGCTGGGTTGGAAACGTACACAACACTCCAACTTTTCATTTGAAACCAAGCAGAACGATATGTTAATCCGTTTTCGAGTTACTGGCGCTACCATTCCCATTCTCTGCACATTGGGAATCACATGGTCATATCTATCGTCATATTTCATATTCATTTTGGCAAGGAAGTGTTGCTTTATTCATTAGTGCATTAAAAATTCAAATCACCAAATAGAAGTATTAGAGTGAACGGAAAATCTGGACGCTGTCAAACTACTACAAAAAGTGATGCTCATTTTACATCATAATGACTAAAAGGCAGTTTCAGAAGTCTAATTTAAAAAGCTTCTATCATCTTTTTATCTGAACTCCTTATTGTCCATATTTCACTCCCATCCAATGCTACACTCCAGACAAATGCTTTCAGAAAGGAGTTCCTAACATTTAAATCAATATTGGATGTTAATATGTTTCGCTTCTTCAGAAATGCTTTTATGTCCATAGTCATTCTGCATTTTATATTTTCTTTACTTCGGCCATCAGAAGTTATCTTGCTACCCAAATAACAAAATTCATCTACTACTTTTATTGTCTCATTACCTAATCTAATTCCTTCAGCATCGCCTGATTTTCTGACATTGTATTACCAACGTTTTAATCTTATTAATGTTCATCTTATATCTTAATTTTAAGACACTGTCCAACCCATTCAGTTTCTCTTCCAGATCTTTTGCGGTCTCTGACAGAATTACTATGTCATCAGCAAACTGCAATGTTTTTATTTCTTCTCCCTGCACTTTAATGCTCTCTCCAAATTTCTCCTTCCATTCCTTCACTGTCTGCTCAATGTAAGGATTGAACAACATTGGGTAAAGGCTACAACCCTGTCTTACTCCCTTCCCAACCTCTGCGTCCCTTTCTTGCCCTTTGACTCTAATAAGCGCTGTCTGGTTTTTGTATAGGTTGAATATAACTCTTCGCTCCCTATATTTAATCCCTGATAACTTCAGAATTTGGAAGACTGTATTCCAGTCGACATTGTCCCTGCTGCTATGCTGATTTTGTGGCTAGTGTGAACCCTTCCTTAATGCAGGAACAGTCCCCCATAGCTCAGATGGCAGCATCGCTGACTACCACGCAGGGGGCCTGGGTTCAGTTACCAACAGGGGAATGGGTGTTGTATGCTGCGCCATCATCTACATGCAAGTTGCTGAAATGGCGTCAAGTGGAAAAACTTGCACGAGGTAGCCGAACAGTCCCACATGAGATCTTCCAGTCAAAAATGCCATACAATCATTTAATTTTTTTTCAATGCAGGAACCTAACAGAACAACTTAATTTTCTGCAATTGAATAGAGTATGAATGGTATTTACATGCTTCATTACCAAAAAGACATTGCTGGCCCTCTATCTTAAAATATGTGGGCGATTTCCGAGTATGTATTTACATAGGAATTGAAGAAGAAGGTTTCAATAACTGCAGTTGTAACATGTATAGCCTGCCATTGACATTTACATCCTGTCTTGTGGCAATAGTTGGCTTTTTAGAAATTATATTGAATTAAATGAATTGTGCCAGTTTCCGAGTACGTACTTATGCAGAAACATAAGGAAACAACTTCAATTACTGTGAATAAACGAGTGCTATTGATATTAATATTCTTCCAAGTAACTAATATTGGTTTCCTTGATTATTTTCATTTGTAGGTGACTATAGTCGAATATAATTATTTTCAAAGTCTTAAGATTGTCATCTACTATTTTTTAATTCACAATTATAATCAAAAATCCATTTTCATAGTCACATAAATATTTTAAATTATCTGACATGTCAGAAAAACATGTCATAATCACCATTCATTTGGTTTTATACAATAGGTAGTTGAGTTCTGTAACTGGGCAGAAACAGGACATAAGAGAAAAGTAAAACCTATTTCATTGTCTACAAACTCGTATAATCCTGCTTTTTTTTTAGTTCACATATCACGTAGCATTGAAATTACAGTAATAATTTAATCCCCTAAAATAATAAAAATAATAATAATAAGATCCTAAGAGATCATGTGCGAGTGAAACAAATTAAAACCAAATTAATATTTGTCCCTGTTGCATATCATTGTCTGCTTATTTATGAATATGTTGTGAACATGATGTCGAGTGACATGATTAGACCATGTAACTCTTTAGCAGTCGACTTAAATTCACCCTCCTGTTACTTCTGGCACTCGGAGAGCAGGATATTCCCAGTCAATAGGAGAGGGGGACATTTTTCCTTGGCAGTATTGTAGCATACAAGTTTAGAAAATTTCAGCATCGGAAACAGGGAGCAGGGACAGGTGTCCAGCCAAGTGCAAGTGTGCTGCTTTCATCAGTGTCTCGGTGGCCGAAGTGATACACAGAGCAAAAGGAGGCTGGGGGAGGGGCAACTGTGAAACATATAGATATTTTTTGAATTTCCGCCAAAGTAGGTGTGGGTGGGTGTCAAGATGATGCCAAGTATGGTACCCTCATTGGTGCCCAGGTGGCCAAAGTGGTAAGGCAAGTGGGGCATTCAGTGACAGAAAGGGGTTGGGGCTAGGCTGTCCACAGGAGACGGGAGTGAGGGTGAGGAGAGGAAGTGTATATGACACCTATCAAGGATGGACTTTCCCCACCAGCCATCTTGGGTGAAATCATTTGAAATCCCCAAAATTCCTTTATACAAGATGAAAGTATATACTGGAGACAGTCTATCGAAACCAATAATGCATCCCAAGACCAGGACAGGGCTCTCCACATGTGACACGAGAAAGAGAGAACTGCTATTTGGCTGCCACATTGGTATCATTATAGAACTACATGGCCTTGCAGCATCCAGAGTATAGATTGGCACTGCTGTCATAGATGAGCTACATGTGTACCCCTGACAAGTCTTGACCAAAGTGAATGCCTGGATTGGAGTCATCAACATGCCACCTGGATGATCAAACACTGGATCATTGGTCTTTTCATGAGTCCTGATGTTATCTCAAAAGTGATTCTCAATGGAGAAACTTCTGGAGGGAACGTGGATCATGAATTCAGGACCCAAATATTGTGGAAAAAGCCCAGTATCGAGGAGGATCTGTAATGGTATGGTCAGGGATTGTTTTGGGCACTGAAACGCCTCTGAATCATGAAACTGTACGGGTGATTAATCAATGTGAGATACTGTGATCAGAGTTTGTTGAGCCTTTATGTGCAATTGTTGCAAGATGTATACATTATATTATTTATGGATGATAACGCTCGTTCTTGTACAGCATGATTAAATTTAATTTAATTTTCTATAGTAGAAGATTTGCATACATAATATGGTCTGCTTACTCTCCTGATTTGAATTCCATAGAACGTTTTTGTGGATGCACTAATTTATTGAAGTTCCACAATGCTCTCAGTGAGTATGTAACAATGAACAAAGTACAATATTATTAACAACGAACTGGAAACAGGGGTTATGGTTCCCATTATTAACTGTTATTCATCATTGCACCTGTGGCAGGATGCTGCACATGCAGTTTCCTATGTGGAGAGGTGGTCTGACTCTGTCTGTGTCTGGTGCCCACGTTAATAAAATCAGCGCCAAGATAACGGCGAGAGATAGTTTTGCAAATTTTTCAGAAAAAAATGCACTACATGACTTTGTGTGGGAAATTTGTGGTCAGAGGTGGAATCCAGGGTGCAGACCACAGCTTGGGCTATGATTGGTTGTGTTTTTTCCTATATGACATGACAAGTGATCCATCATCTGGACGAGTGTTGTCATTGGACAGCCCATTAAAGGTTATGAGAGATTGGCTTCCTAGGTGTGAAGTGCGTGGCCGCCAATGTCTAGCGTGTGCAGCATGGTGGTGTGGAAGAGAGACGAATAGGAGATACCGTCATGGATGGTTGACTTAGAAGTCTCCTATGGGAGATATCGCACAGTACGGTTCATTTAGAAGACTCTTGCAAGAGATAACATCATGTACAGTTCTCTTAGAAGGTATCCTACATAGGACGAAGTTATTTCATTTCGCTGACAGGATCCACAGCCTTCCTGCTCCAGCCTGCCGACACAGACGCTGCTGCTGCGAGATCAACGTTGCTTTTTGTGTTGTAAAGTTTCAGCTGCGTTACTCCACTGCTTTATTAGGGTTCCATTACTCAGTTCCTGTTGGGGCATTAAGTGTTTGTTTCTGCATTCTATCTTCTCCTGGCAGATTGGGATATATATTTATTAGTAAGTCCGTTTCTTATTCGCTTTCTTTGATTCGTAGAAACTCTGAAAATATAGCCAGTCATTTATTTCATTTTGTATAATATTGTGTCTTTCATTTTTGTAAAGTTATATGACAGCTTATTTTATATTATTTCATGTTATTGCGATGTGACACTTGGTTACCTAATATTTTAAATGGTTAGGTTACACCTTTAAATGTTTTTGAAATATAATCTGAATTTATTGCAGTTATGGAATACTATCATTTAATAACCCAGATCACTATTTTGGAGGGTATTATAAATGTTTGCTTTTTATATCAAAGGGGAGGAAACAAATTAGTGTGATAAAAGTAGCGCAAATAGAGCAAATAATCGAGTCTTCATCCAACAGTCTTCCAGGTGTGTGCAACTTGTCAGAAAAATCAAGATTAACTTTTCGATGTTTAGGAAAATATAGTAGTGACCCAATTTATAATAACAATTAATCAGATAATTTGTACAAAACAATTTAAAAAAACATTAAATTATTTTGCATACTAAATTGTCAGATTAAATCATTAATGTCTTGTTTTTTGTTTTGCTACAATTTGCATATCTGCAGCCATACAATAAAGACACAAATAACCAAGACATGTTGTTACAAGTGGACTGTGTGTGTCCGTCACATATGAACAGGTCAGCCACCCACTTTTCTCCCAACCTCTCGAAACCATTCATTCCAGTCTTCCCATTTCTTCCTCGATAGTTTTCTTTCTTTACTAGATTGTTTTATTAAATGAAGAAACAGGGTGAAGGCCAATTCACACTGACTGACATATCACCATCATTTCACAGCACCATCATTCATGATATGGTGTATTCACACTGTCCATCACATCGGTTCACTTAGCCCAATACCCAACTGTAAAACTGAGGCTATGAGTTACCATCTGCTATGTAAAAAGTCATAGTTTGATATCAGAACTGAGGAAAAACAATGCTAAATTTTATTGATGGCTAAAACAAACTGTATACTGTATATTTTTGATCAAATTAATTAGGTGAAGTGCTAGAAAGGGTTAGTGCAAATTTTGGAAATAAGAATCCCAGTAAATTAGCTTACTATGCCTATTTTCATTCACTGCTTTCGTATGGCATCATATTCTGAGGTAATTCATCATTGAGTACAAAAGGGTGTAATCAAAATAATTGCTGGAGCCCACCCATGATCATACTGCAGACATCTATTTAAGGATTAGGTATCCGCACAGTAACTTCACAGTATATATATATATATATATTCAGTTATGAAATTTGTTCTTAATAATCCAATCCAGTTCAAAAGTAATACCAGTGTGCACAACTATAACACCAGGAGAAAGGATGATCTATGTAAGACTAAATCTGGGTCTGGCACAGAAAGGGGTAAATTATCCTGCCACAAAAGTCTTTGGTCACCTGCAAAGCTGCATCAGAAACCTAACAGATAACCAACTAGCATTTAAAAATAAATTAAAAGAATTTCTGAATGACAACTTATTCTACTCATTGGATGACTTTTTAGATATAAATTAGTAAATAAAAAATAATAATAAAGTAAAATAAAAAATAAAACAAATATGTCATGTATTATTTTGTGTAATGTAACCTCTTGTACAGACACCCTTCATTAACCTGACACATTCCACATAATTATGAAGTGATACATTCATGATATATGGAACAAGTATTAATCTAATCTAACTTTACAAAAAATTTGCCAAATTTTGGAATTAAAAATATGTACATACAAACACAGAAAAAATAAGAATAAGAGAATAAACAGAGCTTGTTTGCTTTATCTGCTACGATTTTCCCTCATACAACTGCATTTTTCTCCTTCTTTAGCGCTGACTTTTCCATTTAAAATGTTTATTAATGACATTGCTTCATCAGTTTACAATCTTCTACATAAACACTGTTGGTGTTAGACTTTTCTGTTAAGCCGCGGCCACACATTGGTACCAACGCTGGTGCCATCATTGGCCATTATTTTTGTGACACGCCCACACAATGAAACCAACATTTAGTTGAATTTATCAAGAGCCAACGTAAACATATCTGAGGCACATATCACGGCCGATGCATAAAGGGTTTTGAATGTTAATAATTACATTTTGAAATTACAAATAAAAAAAGGAAACATCTGTAAAAGATGACGGACTGTGTTGCATTATTCCTACTGAACATTACGAAATCAGTAAGCTTTAAAATATGTTACAAGTAATCGATACACACTATTAAAACTTAGACCTCCTACTTTAAAATGATTGAACTTACAAAAAAAGAAATAAAGATGTATTTTGGAAGGATTCTATACATGCTAGTTTCCATTGGTATTGACGCTTCATTTTCTTGCTACAAGAAACAGTTTTAGATGCCTACATTTCCTTTTTAAAATAACCATGTAATTGATATTACTGGTAGTGCTTCAAGATTGCAAAACAATATGTGATACTTTACAGGAAATGTTAGGTAAGTAATGTTACTTTTAAAAATTGCATCCAGTAATTGTGTCAAAAGTCTGAATAGTATTTAATTTCATTAATTGCGCCTAAGGTTTGCCATGGAATTTGAATTTTTGTAGTTACTTTCACAAATGAATGTTTTTCTGATACAATATAATACTTAGAAAGAGATTTTGCAAGTTGAAAATAAACTGTGACGAAGAATGAATGATAAAGCAAACAGTTTCGAGACGAGCAGACGACAAAAACAGAATGAAACGTTGCCACCAATGTGTGTACAACATATCCTTACCCATATTGGCCCAGCGTCTTTTGATGTTTGGTCAAAATAGCGGCAAGCAACAGAGTCTTACCAACGTTGGAGCAAACGTTGGTTCCAATTTGCGGACCCAACTTTACTCTATTGTCCTATACATATTATAAATGCGAAAGTTTGTATGTTTGTTGCCGCATCACGCTACAACTACAGCACTGATTTAGATGAAATTTCATATAGAGATTTCTTATATCTTGGATTAGGACATAGGCTACTTTTCAAAATGTTTATTACAAGTTACTTATTTAAAATATATCCATAGAAATACATAACGGTTGTAAGAGGCTTCTAATATAACAGCAGAAGTTTTATGTAGTGTATGTCATGATTAGCCATGAGGGTTAATGCGTCATGTTATAAACTTCTATTATTTTGGGCAATGGTTCGTGTCCTGCTATAGTGAAAATTTTTCTCTTTGTTATTGTAACCTTTCTTACTTTCGAATATACAAAAAGATTCTGGGATACTGCCAAAACGGTTTAATGACTTATAATTACATACACAAGAAATTTGAATGTTGGCGTTTATGCCGCATTCATTTTCATTTGTGGTAACAAATGAAGGAAGTATGTATATAAATTGAAGACTTTAAATAAAATATGCTCTAAGTACCATAGCAAGAAAAAACTGACGTTTTGTGTAGAATGGGATCTAGATACCAAGCCCTATTTTGTGTACAAAGCGCGAACTGCCACGTATAAATAGCGTACGTAAACTGCAACGAAAGTAGTAGCAAATGAACTCAACAGATGGCAGGAGGCACGCTGCAGTTAACATATGAAATGTAGTGTGTTCCGGCCAACTGCAACGAAAGTAGTAGCAAATGCACTCAACAGATGGCAGGCAGTATAACACTCATGAAAATATTTCTCAGGACTTATAATGTGTATTCAATTGTGATATTATCCAGGTTCTTAAATTTGTTTTCTCCTTGGTTTTCGATTACGTGTATTGGACTGTCACCTTCAACTATAGATGTTCGAACATTGTGATGTTATCGTAATTCTTTAAAATTGTATTCTCTTTGGATTTCAATGAATAATAGTTTCTTTGGTGATTTCGATTATTTATAGCATTCGAACGTTTGCTTTTAGTGCATTGACGTGACTTTGCTGGTTAGATTTCACTGATTCAATCTTTCTCTGGTGATTTCGTTGGTTTGTAAGACTTCGTTGGTTTGTTTCCCTGTTGTATTTATTGTTTCTTTCATTCGTTTAGTTCGTATTTATAGGATCAGGATAGTTTCTTTATTCGTTACATTTGTTGTTTCTTTTGTTGGTTCGCTTTGAATTTGTAGGATCTAAACATTTCGTTTCTCCGTTAGATTTCTGTTGTTATTGTAGTTACTTACTAGATTTTGTTGTTTGCTCGGATATTTTACGACACCAGTTCCTCACATTAGGTATTACTGTTTAAGTTTCTAATGCCTAGCAAACGCAAGTCAAATCTATCTCGGAGCTGTAAACGCGCTCGAGCTATGAAGATAGCTAGACAGCAACAATCGCCTACAGATGCTGAAGAGCGGAAAATTAGGCAGGCGGAGTTGGAGAGGCTGAAACCGCTGCGCAAGCTGATAATAGGCGTCAGTAGAACGCTGAACGCAGTGCATCTCTGCGTGTTTCTGAGACAGCCGAAGAAGCAGACGCGCGCCAACGTGCTGTTGCACAACGACAAGTTCAACGTCAGATGAATACCTGAGGTTTCGTAAAAAATTGTGCTTTCAAGTATGATCCAACTTTGGATTACAGTAACCACACACTCATCAAAATTGACCGTATGAACAAGGCATGCAGATTTTGTGGGGCACTTAAATGAAATGAGGAAACAGTGGGAATGTGTTGCTCTAGGGGCAAGGTATCCGTACCTACATTAGAAGAGCCGGCGGATCCTTTAAATCAATTATTTTCTGGAGACACCGACGAGTCACAGCAGTTCCTAAATCGTATAAGAAAATATAATGCATGTTTTCACATGACCTCCTTTGGGGCGCCGGCCGCGGTGGCCAAGGGGATTGAGGCGCTCCAGTCACAGTCTGCACGGCCACTACGGTCGGGGGTTCGAATCCCCCCTCAGGCATGGATATTTGTGCCGTCCATAGTAATAGTTAGTTCATAAGTAGTTTGTAAGTTTAGGGACTAATAACCATGTAGTTAAGTCCCATAAGCTGTACAAACATTTGAACATTTTTTACTTTGGGGCAGATAGAATTCTAAGCATGCCTGGGTTTTCACCTTCACGGTGCAGGGACAAGTGCACCATAAAATCGGGCCCCTTATACCTCCGTCGAATGGTGAAGCTAAATTTTTGCAAATTTACTTCATAGGGGACGACGAGAGGGAGACGGACAGACGGTGTCAAATTATTCATGGAGTTGAACGCGCGACTGTACAGAAAATTCAGAAAGTTCTGCGTGATCACAACGTATTGGTGCACGAGTTTAAAACAGCTCTGGAGAACATGCCAGACGATAGCTGCAAGCTGGTGATTCATGCAGATCGTGTGCCAATCGGGCAGCACACACGGCGATACAACGCACCGACCGTGGCCGAGGTCGCGACTGTGGTCACAGCTGCTGACCATACTGCTCCCAGGAACATTGTCCTGTGCAAGCAAGACGACTCTGTCACCAGGATTGTGGTCACACACCGCTACTATGCTGCTCTACAGTATCCCATTATGTTTTGAAAAGGGCAAGAAGGATATCACTTTGATATTCCTCAAATGAATCCTGCGACTGGGCAACCGAACCCAAACAAAAAAGTTACATGTAAGGATTTCTATGCATTTCACCTTATAGTCCAGAACACGAATTCAACTTGCCGTTGCGGTGGAAGGTACTTTTGTCGCAATTTTTGGTAGACATGTATCTGAAGATGGAGAGTGAGCGTCTAAGGTTCATAGCGCTAAACCAAAGAAAGCTGCGAGCAGATAATTACGTCCATCTCCAAGACGCAATTGCGAACGATGCCAATGTAAATCCGAACGACTTAGGTCAGATGGTCATTCTCCAGTCATCATTTGTCAATAGTCCGAGGTATCATCATGAATACACTCAGGACACGTTCTCCTCTGTTCGGAACTATGGTCGGCCGGACTTATTTATCACCTTTACGTGTAATCCCGCCTGGGCCGAGATCAGGAAAGAACTGATGGTCGGGCAGAAACCGACAGATCGCCATGACATTGTAACGCGCCTTTTTAAGATTAAAGTACAAAAGTTGATAGCCCTCCTTACGAAAGGGCATGTTTTTGGTGAAGTACATTGCTTCATGTATTCCACTGAGTGGCAAAAGCGTGGCTTGCCGCATGTGCACTTGCTGCTATGGTTAAAACAGAAATTACGGCCAAACCAAATCGATGCACTGATATCAGCAGAGCTACCTGACCCCAATGTGGACAAGCAGCTATATGACACGGTCACTAAGAGCCTACTCCACGGTTCTTGTGGAATTCTGAACCCTATGTCTCCGTGCATAAAGGACAGAAAAAGCAGCAAAAAGTATCCTCGGCCACTGTTAAAAGAGACCCAAACGAGCGAAAATGGATATCCATTGCACAGACATAGAGCGCTCGAGGATGGGGGACATACACATACCCATTCCAGTTTAAACGGTTACAGTTCCCATTGAAAGCGGCCTTCTCGATTACTATAAACAAGAGTCAAGGACAAACATTAAAAATTGCAGGTATTCATCTGGGCACCCCATGTTTCTCGCACGGACAGCTCTACACAACTCATGTGTATCGAGAGCTAGAAATCTCTACGTATACTCGGAGAACAAGAAATCTCGAAACGTCGTTTACAGCGACGTATTACAATAGATTTTTGGCTCTCAATCCGTTCCAAGACAATTATGTATTCCGTGCTAACAATGTTGCAAACAGTCATGTAGTTATTTATGCCCTTTCTTGGCACTTTAATGTCTGACTATTGAACCGCGGGAAACACCGCGGGCAGCAGCTAGTAAAACATAAAACAGTTTAAGGTTTCAGATATCTGACCTCGATTTTGAAACAACATTCAATGGTAAAAATATCTAAGTCGTCATGTAACATTTGCAATATACCGCTAAAAGCAAGTATAATTATAAAATAAAGATTAATAAGACACTTTTGCGTGTAATTGCCTACTACAACATGAAAATCGCTTAACGAAAATAGGTTAATTTTCGATGTTAGCAGATGACCGTTCCATCCAAACATTTTCTCGAGAATGCTTCATGCAACGTGGCGATCTGGTGGCGGAAAGTGTATTCCTGGTGTTTAGTTATCAAAAATAGAGTTTACAGTACAGTTTATATCTAGCACAAAATTTCTATACAAAGACAAACGCAAACAATTACATAAATTTACATCACTTACTTTTTCTCTGAAGTGTGACTTTTCATAACAGAAAAAAATCGTTCACAAACATTTGTTGAGCCAAATATTGGCATTATCTTTGTGGCTTAATGATGGAATCGCGAAAAGTTTTGCTGTGGAAATTCTTGATAAAAGTCTGTTAGCCATTATGCCAAAAAGAGCTTGTCTCTCAGACAAGAATTAGGCCAACATTTTAGATCTGTCCATTCCCTGTGAAGGCCAGGATGAACATCAACTACAGAAACAGCGACTGCTTCTCAAAAATCATCCAGAACTTTACAATACATTTTCTATATCCATTTTTACTGCAATAAGCACAGAAAGATATTTTTTGCACTGTTATTTTCTCTTAAACAGAGTACAAAGTTGGAAAATGCACTTCGTTCTCTGATGAGTAATGTCGTTTCCACAGCATAAGCTTTCTAGTCATTTCAGAAATTCGCTGATTTTAGCCTTGTAGACTAGTGATAAATGCAATCAAATGTCCAATAATATCTATTAAAATGCAAAGTCAGCAATCCACTCTGGAGCTTCTAGTCTATGGCTGTGCCTTCCGTTCTCTTTTAAGAACAGGTTTATTGGTTCTCGCAGTGTAAAGTATCTTTTCAGAACATTGCTGCAGTTAAGCTGGAGGACTTCACTGTGAAATGGTATGTAACTGTACTCTTGCCCAATTTCAGCTAAATAGTTTTGAAACCATTGATGTGTAGGCTCGTGGGATCTCAAATATAACTGGCGGACTAATCCTACTACATGACATACCCTTCTTTTGCTGCATTCGCACAGAGTACTCTTTGGTGCAAAATGCAATGAATGCTGTACAATAATTATTCAGTGCACCTATAAAACATATTTGCTCCCATTTAATCGCAGATTCTCTGTCTTTTGTCACTGACACCAAACCTGTATTCAGTGGCCACAGAGAATCAGCAGTGTCATTGATACATTTCTTTATAAACCTACCTTTAGCAAATGGTTTTACAGCTCTGGCTATGTTAAGCGCAATCTTATAACTTGCATGTAGCACTGGGCTATCATTACTGTTGTCCTGTAAAACTGGAAACAGTGCTCCATAAAATAATAATTAGATTGTAGACATTGTAAAAGAAATTTGCAGACTTGTCCTATTGGACAAACTGCTATGTTCATCACTCCCTAGTCTTACAAACTACATCAAGTAACTTACATTAACGACAACACACACACTCAAACTGTAGGGAGGACTTGAATCTCCGGCAGCGAGCAGAGAGGCGCCTTACACTGCTCGGTCAATTCTCTGAGTCAATGGCGTTAAATACCAAACTTCCCTGGCCAGCGGGTATATGGCATTTAGGTGTGTCTATTCATTCACAATATGAACCTGGCGCTCGCCTATGGTTCATTTGAATTGGGGATTGCAATGAATCTATGACGGCCACAGGAAACAATCGATTAAAGTATTACATGTGCAGTGATATTGTAAGCATTTCTACAAAATGGGAATATCTCGCAATTATGTTGAAGAGTTGTATGGCAGTATTAAATGTTAAGTTTATTGAAAAAGAACAAAGGTGGCACATTGAACTTTCCAGAAAATAGAAATAATACAGGACTTATGATGAATCTGAAGTCACAACAAATAAGTGCTCCATACAAATGTTTTTCTCGGATGTCACATTCTGACTTTGAAAATCTGCTGCAGAATATTGAACCGCACAGTTATTTCCGCAGTGCAATTTCCACTCAAGATATGTAAGCATTAATATTTGTTATATACAATTTATTTATTTATTTTTATATATGTATAATTCGTGAAATGAAGGCAAATAAAATCAATATTATTAATTCTTTCAGTCTGGCAGTAACACTTCGATTTCTTTCCAGATAAATCCATCTCTGCGAATATTTCTCACCAAGCATCTGCTTTCATCTGCTTACTGTAATGGTCCTTTTGAAGAGGATAACAAGGAATGGATTGTTTCCTATATTCATAAATTAATTAAAGCCACGTCTGACCGATCCATATTTATTCATTGTAAAATATATCACAAAATCCCCTTATTGCAGTCCAACAATAATCTAAAGATATTAATTAAAATGTAATATTTTAGTTCAACTTGAAAAATTTCAATTATTATTTTACAGAAGAGTACTCACATGCGTGCTGGAAACGACAATCCTTTCACGTTCCTGTCCAAAACATGAACTGCGAACATTCAAGGTGTTCATTGGGAAAATCGACAGGAGATGTATTGGTGCACGCTGTGCATGGGCCACGTGAACCCCGTCCAAATATGACAAATTAAATGTGCAGGGGCCGCGTGTGCACAACGAAACTGTGGACGCACTTTAAACCAGTTTTAGACGATCCACATTGTGGTCAAAACTGACTATTCGAAGTTTGTGAGCCATTCGTGCCTCTGTGTAAATCAGCAGCCAACCCCATCATGATTGCATCTGTCATGTCAATGATCTATAGTTAGTGCCGAGTGTGGAGTTCTAAATTTTTCGAAAGTGCTGCAGAATATGCAGGCACACAACCAAGGAACAGTAACATCGGAAGTTAACCTATTCTGGCCGATCTCATTCACATTACAGAAATGCTTTCACATCATCTTTAACTTTTTTCTGTTGTTAGCTTTGTGTTTTCACAACACAGAAAATATTGCGCCAGAACTTAGTATCCTTTTTTCTACTAGTGTTTTCCTACAAAAGCGATGAAATATCTGCAAGCAGAAAAATATTTTCGTTTAGAGGGAAAAAACGAACGTAAATATATAAATGTGTTTTCATGAAAATTATTTCACAGCCAAAGAGACAGAAATATTAGATGAGAAAATAATTTTCGATGTAATTTTCACCATTAGCAAGAAAGCAAGATATGAAAACTAAAGTTATTACTGCATTTTCGATATTGTGTTATGTGTTTGCCAATATAATTTTCTTCAGCAAATAAATGTGTTAGTTTTGAAATGTTTGGAGGACACTTTTCTGAATTGTGTACAAAATTTACTACTCGATATTTGAATAGATCGTCAACTGAATTACTCTTTCGTCATTAAAAAACTCAGTTACCCTTTTTCTCCTCCTAGGTAAAAAGTGCCCTCCTAACCTCACTTCTTCATTCAGATGGGAAACTACACAGCAGGCAGCTATGCAGTTTTGGTGTTTTATTTCAACAAACAATATAAGCGTTTATTGACAATATAAAATCATGAACATATCTATTTACCCAAAACCATGGGTTGTGCTGGTGGCAATAAATCTGTACTATGTACAGAATGGCATTCTGACAATGTTTTTCTGTCTTTTACTTTAATTCTATTTTTTTCTGACAACTGGAAATTATAATGAATGGATGTAAATCCACACTCTTCAGTGGAGTAGCCTTTATACTGAAACGAAATTTCCTTGCAGAATAAATTTAAACTTATCTGCCAGGAAACTTCATCAATAATATTGGTGAAATTTGTACATGCTCATTTCTCCTTGGAAGCAAGGAAGTAAGAAGAGATTTTTGGGCATTAGCCGAAAACAGAGGAAGTAACAAAAGCTTCAGAAAAATACACATGCTGTTGATCAACAGAGCCTTCTCCACATACTAAACGTAAAAGTTTGGAAAACTTGACATTTACTGATGTAAAAATTAAAAAAGCTAGACAGAATCAGCAGAAAGATCTGTAGATCAACAGCAGATGCATTTTTCTGGTTATTTTATATCTCGTCTGTTCACAGTTAATGCCCAATAGTTCCTACCTTCTGTGGAGAAATGAGCATGCACATATTGCACTAATGTTATTAATGAAACTTTCTGGCAAAAAAAGGATATTTCATTTCTGCATTCCCACCACTGAAAGTGGGGATTATTCTACAGTATCTATTATTGGTATATCAGTAAGGAGTTTGATTCTGTGACGTCTTGAATTACATTCCATGACTTGTCTTATTATGATACCAGCACAAACTGAATTGCATTTCCATGAAACATATTCATAAGGTCATGTTATGTGATAATCGTTTATATTTATGTTTATTAAACTGAAATTCATGTCACGCACTGTCTGATCAAACAACAAACATATATAGAGTGTGTAATAAGTCCGAAAAAAGCTAAAGTATGCTGCAGCTATTTTCCCATCACGAATTCGTTGCGTCTGACATATAGTGGCTGTATTACATACTCACGTCTTTCATCTGTGACTGTGACCCTAGTGACGTAAGAAAGTTCAGGATTTAACGTCCTGTCTATTAGACTTCTGCCGCCGATTCCAGTCTGCAGCGGCACACAGGCAGTGCTGTGCACTCGTGGACAGTGTGCAGTAGTTGCTTGGCTCTGGCCTAGAAGTTAACTTTAAATTCATCTGACAGTAACGATTAAATTTCTACATTAGTCAAAAGAGATTCTAAGTTATCCAGACAAATACCCAACTTCCTTCCTGAGAATTATAAAGGATGTGTTATCTACAAATATGTAAATCATGTAACATCAAATTGTTGATCTTGAATCTGAAAATTGTGGTCCTTATAAATTATACTATGTTTCTCTACACTTATTCTAAAATAATGAGTTGATGAATTATATCTATCAAATTATAGCCTATCAGTTTCCGAAAGCTACCTTTAGTGCCCCGATACAGGTGTCTTTTTAAGTTCACACCATATATTACTATTTCACTAAACTTATTAAGATATTTCACATCTACCGATTTGAGACTAAGTTCACAAAGCGCTATTAGTATTAGATAGGTCATGCTCCAGTTTTCCGAAATTCGCAGGTCAATGCTTTCAATGCTTGGCAGTTTTCTGAGATCATGCAATAATCCAGAGAAATACAAACGAACTAGATTACAAAGGAACTGTTGGTCCAGATTATCCCAGTCCTCAATCGATTGGTTGGTGGATAATTTCGTCAAAAAACAGCCCTTTTCAATGTATCGATAGGGTTTATTTCTAGAGAACATGGTGGCCATTCTAATCTTGCGATGTCGTTATCATGAACTAAATGTGCATGATGAGCGCGAGAATTGTCGTCCATTAAGACAAATGCCCGAACGACACTGATGATGCGCTTGCCCTATATGTCATAGGCTGTCATGCTTGTACCGTATAGTCATTTGATTGCATTCTGAGACCAGCAGTAGCGTCTGGTGGCGCTACATAATACCATCACAGAATATTAAGGAAACACCACCTTGCTGCACTTGTTGGACGGTGTGTCTAAAGCGTCCGGGCGGACCAGGCTGCCTCCAAAAACGTGTCTAACAATTGTGTGCTTCAAAGCAGATGCGATTCTCATCTGGGAAAATCACTTGATACCAATTCTGACAACTCGATGCAGCCTGCTGTTGGACCCAGCTGTACAGTGCTGCATGGTGTCTAGATGTCAAAGCTGGATGTCACCATGGACGATGGTAATGAATTTCCATAACATACAGTTTATTATGTACAATATGAGCCGAAATCCTATGGCTGCATTAAAACCATTATTCAACATGGTGGCGTTCCTCTGAAACATCCTACGAACTGAAATCCACAAGTAGCGCTCATTAGCTGCTGAGGTAGCCAGAACATTGCAAGTCATTGACAGTTGCTGTTTGTCTACACTTCCTTGGAACTAAGGAAAACCAATACTTTTTTTATGTATTTCATTGTCAGTACTGGGAATCGTCATGAATGAAATCTTTAGCTAGACAAGATGCTTACCGAATATATTTAAATGGGTAAGTATAAGTGAAGTGCACAGCTCATAAACTTATGCTTCATACTGGAAATTACCAGAGCAATTGACAGAAAGCTAGGAAAAACGCAGTCATTTCAGATTGGGCAGGAGGTACTCCTTAGAAATACTCTAAGTCAGCCAAACTAAAGAAACGAAAGAAAAAGTGGCAAGTGATGTTTATAGTACAATATGCCATAACCAACATTCTACATCCTGGATGTTATGTTTTAGGGTATCCAAACTCAAGCAAAATACGAGGTTTGTACCCACACTAACATTTAAAACCATCTATATGTTAAAAACATACACACAGAGTTGCAAAGTGCACATGGTAAATAAAGTAGCATTCCGTGCTGTATATGCAATCATGCACCTGCACATGCACCTGCATGAATCACGTGATCACAAGGCATGTCAAACACTGTTGGTGCATGTAACACACATTTGTCGTGTACGCCTTCAGTACAAACTATCCATAGCTTGTACACTTGAGTACATTGGCAAGTAAACAGAGACAGAGCAAGAAAATATGAGAATGACCATCAGTTGATATATAATTTATGTAAAAATTAGATTTAAGTTAGCTTGTAAGTCAAAGGAGCAAAAGTAATCTGGGGTGAGCAAGAGCAAATATTTTCTCATAAGTATAATGTTCAATAGAATTAAGAATTTTCTTTGTAGAAGTAAGATGTTTCCAAATGTGGGCACAGTAAAGAACTAAAACTTGAACGATTACGGATATTGAATACAACCAGAAGATAAAATCTCTGATGTATATAGTATAAATATTTATTATTTTATGAGTAAGTAATTAGCATAAGACTGATTATATGTTGTGCCTTGCCTATTGCACTACTTGTTCTCTCTTGGTACTCATTAGGAATTAATAGGAGGACCCTTTTTTGATAAGACAACCACAACCACAGTTATGCCTCGTGCAGAAAAGCAATGCGTCAGTTCACAATTCAACTCAGTGCTCTCAGTAGTGCATGACATACTAGTAGAAGTACATTCCGCTACTTTCGCTGACATTAAACACGAAGGAAGAAACAATATACAAAAAGGGGAATGCAGAACTAGTTAGAACAGTATATGCCAGTGCTAGCCAAACGCTGTACACTGTGAAGAGGTGTGGATGTGCTGCACAGGTGCGCACATGTGAGGCAGCAAGCAACTATGACATCTGTTGTTAGACATGTGTACATAATAAACGACGAGGGCTATGCTTTCTGGTTTATGCGGTACAAGAAAGAGTGCAACACACCAAGCCTCATTTACCTCTGAGGACCCCTTGAGTAGAAACATGCACCAGATGATTGCAGATGGCTGTGCAGTGCACACCAGTGACGTGGAAGTTGCAAATGTGCAGCATACCTCATGCATGCAGATTTCTGGCCAGTCCTGTTATATAAGAAGTGAACGATTATGTGAGTTATATATACGATTATACAAAATAAAACGAGCTATGATTAACTTATATGTAAAAAGCCATACATCTAAAATGCCTTAAATCTAATATGACTTACAGCTAAAATGCCCTAAACCTAGAACACCCTACACCTAACAATGAAGTAAACTTAAGATTAAAACATATATATATATATATATATATATATATATATATATATATATATATATATATATATATATATAGGCCCTAAAAGAAAAAAAAATAATGAAACCGAGATCCTAAGCTAATATTTACACAACATGGCAACGACTATGTACATTGTGAATCAGATTAAAAATCGATAGTTACAACCAATATATACATTAAACCAAATTTCACTTATAACGAAAACAGTGCATTAAAGAGCACACCACAGCAGAGTCATACAGTACTGTTACATATGGGTATGACAAGGACAACTTACAAGCTGATTAATTGCAGTGCGCCCACCATCATGTATGATGGTGTATGATTCTGCGGAAATTGGATGTTTATGATATTATAAAGTTGACCACATACAGAGTTTTGAAATGAAATGGAATAAGGCGGCAGTGGGTACATAAAGAGGCTCCGACTGCAAACAATTGTAAGTTTCAAGTGTATGTATGATGAGAGCCCCACAGAGTAATTTGGCAACATTTTTTATGAGTAATGGGGCACTAACAATTGAATGTAGGTGAGAAATCAGGATAAGAGTGAATGACACTGATGAAGATTATGATATGATTCAACTTTAGATTAACCAGTGTCCTAGAACCGAGCAGCAGTAAAACACCTGCTTGTGAAATGCAACAGAGACAAAAGGGAAGAGATCTGCCATGTGACACTTCACAATTTAACTTCTTGTTCTCAGCAGGAATATCAACTAGCTGTAACTTAAGTGCTGCAGCGTCATATTCTAATAGTGTTTGCAGGTCAGGATCTTCTAGTTGAGCCTTGGCGAGTGCTATCATGTCCAAAGGCTGAGAATCACTGGCCGCTCTAGGAAGACAGGCCGCATCCACATAGGTGATGCCCGATGCATGGCGAATATCACCACAGAATTAGCTAATAAATTCCAATTGGTCGTACTGTCGCAGCAAGCAACTGTTGCTGTTCTTCTTGAAGGTGTACATTAAAGGGTTGTGGTCAGTGTATATCACAAATTGTCTTGCCTCAACTTGTGGTCGAAAGTACTTGATCGCTTGATGAATGGCTACAAATTCCCGAACATGTGTACTGCACCGCTGCTGGGATGGTGACAATTTGCGTGAAAAATAAACCAGAGGCTGCCAGACGTTGCCCACCCATTGTTGAAGTGCTGCACCAACGGCTAGCTGACTAGCGTCTACAACCAATGCTAATGGAGCTTCAAGCTTGGGGTGTGTTAGGAGTGCTGCCTGTGCAAGACTCTTTTTGGTTCCTTCAGAAGCTGCCGTCATCTCTTCCGTCCACTGCATGGGAGAACTTTTCTTAATCTTGGGACCTGCCAGTGCTGCATTCAATGGGGCGTGTTGTTCTGTAGTGTGTGGTAAATGTCGGCGATAAAAATTCAGCATTCCTAAGTATCTACATAGCTTTTTTATTGTAGATGGCTTGGGTAGCTGTAAAATGGCTTCAACTTTCTCAGTGAGTGGTAATGATCCTTTTGATGATATTCTATGGCCTAGAAATTCAACCTCATGTTTACAAATATACACCTAGCTGTGTTCAGTACGACGCCATATTTCTCAAAACGTTCAAAAACTTCTCTCAGATGTTGACAGTGTTGATTCTTGGATGTTAAATACTCCAACACGTCGTCTAAATAAGCAAAACAGAAGGTAAAACCATGCAAAACACAGTTGATAAACCTTTGCCAGGTTTGAGCGGCATTGCGTAGGCCGAAGGTCGTAAATCTGCTTTCATACGACCCAAACGGAGTAATGATTGCGGTTTTCGGAATGTCCTCTGTTGCGACGGGGATCTTAGTGTAAGCTTTTGCACAGTCAATAACACTGAATATAGTAGCTCCATGCAACGCGTGTTTATAATCTCGCAACAATGGTACGGGGTAGCGATCCGGCACAGTTCGTAAATTAAGTGCTCTGTAATCTCCACACGGACGCCAGGCTCCTCCTTTCTTAGGTATCATGTACAGAGTGGACGCCCTTGGACTGCTGGAAGGTCGGATGATGCCTTCTTGCATTATCGTTTCGAATTCCACTTTAGCAATAGCAAGGAGTCCTGGAGCTAATCTTCTAGGTCGGCAAGATGCAGGTGGCCGTTCCGTGATTTATATGTGGTGGACAGTATTATGTAGAACTTGCTGTGGCGCGCCTGGCAGTCTTGTTAATGTAGGGAACTCAAGAAGCAGTGAGAGATACTCTTCGTCTGCAAACTGTATGACCTTGACATTGTAGGTTCTGGCATCACGATGGTATCCAGCGACAGTAACTCCGGTTATATTGTCCACTAGACAGCCCTTTGCTACATCTGGCAAAAAATGATAATGAGCTAGAAAATCGCCGCCTGTAATTGCTTCAGCCACGTCCGCTACAGTAAAACCCCACACCAACTGACGGCAAAGACCAAAATTTAACTCTTCAAGCCATGTGCCGTACGTCGCAATTGCAGAATTATTTGCGTCAGAAAAGATAAATGTAGTAGGCGGCCTGCAGCAGTGCAGCGATGCTCTGGGCAGGATACTAAGGTCGAAGCATGTATCTATTAAATATTTCCGACTTGATATCCTGCCAGTAATGAATAGGCGCCGAGACGAAGTGGGGCAGCCGGTGGCGCCTACGATCGACTGCCGGTTGCATTTGGGTAGTTGCAAGGACTAGTGCACTTTTTAGCCTGTTCACCAAATCTTCTGTGATACCAATTGATTGAGGAGCCTGCGTCTGATAAGGACTGAGCAGAGGAACGGCTCCTAGATCGCTTGCGGCTGCGTCCTCTATAACGCCTAGTAACTCCTTGAGATATTAACGAACTAATTAGTGCAATCAGGGCGTCAACCTTTGCGTACAAAGCATCGTAATCTGTGCGCGAAACAGAAAGATTCGTAGACGCGCCACTATTAGACACTGTGACTGTACTAACCTGTTGATGTGGAGCGATAGCTTTTTGGATGCGGTCAGCAAGTTCAGCAACAGTGTCCAATGGCATTTCCGTTTGTGATGCGACGATCGCCTTTACCTGCGGTGGCAGACGGTTGCTCCAAATTGTGCGCAGATGATTATCAGGCACAGTTCTGAGGTCCACTTTGCTGCGTAGGTGACGTAAATACTGGCTTGGTTTCCTGTCGCCTATGTCCTCCTGAGTCAGGATTTTTTTAATTCGGTCTTCCTGCGATGCAAGTTCTGTTTTTAATCTTTTGTTGGCATTCTCTGCAGGTGGAGCTGTGATAATATCTTGAACTTTGGAAGCCCAGCGTTGATCTAACTGACTCACTATAAATGAAACTTTAGTAGTATCTTGAGTGATTCCTGCATAGCAAAAGCTGGCCTCAACTTGAGCGGACCAGAGAACTGGATTGTTTGGCCAAAACGATGGAGGGCGCACGGCCAAACGAGATACGGCAGGCGGGTCCATTTTGCAGTAAAATGTTATTGCACAATCAGTCTTCTCTGTCCTTTATCACGTCGGGGTCACCAGTGACGGGTTTTCAATAAGAAGTGAAGTTGCCCTTACAAATAAATGTTCAGTTACACTGAGAATATACTCAAAACAGTTTTATTTAATCCGTATCAACAGTTTTTAAGAGCGACAGACTCAAACTAACTAGCATTGATAACAATAAACATAGCAATAAAAGAGATACACTTCACAGTTCAAAGAATAAATGATTAATTAGAACACAGCGGTAAACAAAGCGCTCTAAGTGGGGAATACAAACTTGGCGGTTGACTCTGTTCATTTGTCACAGCAGTATCACATCCAAGGAGGTAAGAATGTCTGGAGATGCCCAAACACTGACAAAGTGAAGCCAGCAAACTGCGCATTCCGGCATTTGTTTGTGCCCAAAACACTGGTCGTACTGTGTGCTGAAGTAGTTCTAGTCGTTGAAACATATGTCATATCGAAGTAAATACTCTAAAGTGCCTACCAATTCAGTGATTTTATGTAAAGAAGGCTTTATTAACACAGGATTTTAAGCGAAAAATCCTTGTTTTTGGCACAAAAACATGGCCCCCTGGCTTCAACCAATGTTTGTTCTCAGCATAGGTAACAACACTTCATTTTATTCTAACCTGCTTGATCACATCACATGCACTGCAACGACATATCTGATGGCGCGAAAGGAGTTAACGTAAATGGCCACTGCAACTGACGTGTGTAGCCATCGCTACAAAATTCTGACTGGCGATCTGTTATGTAGAATTGAGAAAACAACAACGCCAAATGATATTGACTGCCAAATAAAACTTTATAAAGTATGTTTTTGGTCAACTTAATATGGCAAAGTGCTGGGAAGTTAAACAACATTGCATAACATCAACATCTATTTTTAAGCGAAAAAATAAACATATGAACACGTCAAACAATATTTACACGAGCATAAATAGAACTTGTTTACTTCATTCACTACGATTTGCCCTCTGACATTGTTAATACCACTGCACAACTGAATTTTTGTCCTTCATTTGGTTTGACACTTTCATTTAAAATATTATTTAATGAAAATTGCGTCATCAAATTACAATCTTATTTAAATAAACAAATGGCTGCAGTCTTTTCTATTAGAATATTCCAAAACATAAACCATTTTCCGGTTTCAGATGTATTATCTCGCTTTTAGGACAATCAATTCAGAAAAATATTAAAGTCGTGATGAAACATTTGCAGTTTACCGCTAAACCAAAGTATAACAATAAAATAAAGTTGCGAGAAAACCGTCTAATCGTCGACTAAAACATGAAAATCATGCAATGATGCTAGGTTAACTTCCAATGTCAGCAGATGACCATTCCATCAAAACCTTCTTCTTGAGAAAGTTTAAATGTGATGTTGACGTGAGGTGATGGTCTGGGGGCAGACAGTGTAAATGTCACCATTAAAAATACATCGTGATTATAAACTTTGACAAAACGCAAAATATTCGTAAACTGGAGCAGAGACTGCAGCAGAGAGCTACCAGCATGCACATGTGCAGTAAACCCACAAGTACCGAATTTAGGACTGGCACTATTTCGTTATCACTACGATAATCGCGCGTCGATACTAATACTAGTGAAGCCATTCAAACGACAGACGTCCGCCATTAACGCAAATTGTTATCATCTATTATAAGTTCGTTCATTGTTTAAAACGGGCTTTAATCTGTGGTCTCTAAGTTAAGCAATCTGGATTTGCCATTTCACAGACTGCTGTCACACCGATTTTTCTGGAATTTTTCACGAAAGTAGATTAACATAAAATAGTCATGATGTGACAGATAAAAAAGTCTTTCTTGAGCATAAGCTAATCACAAAGTTATTTATAAGTGAATTCAAGAATGACTATATTAGCAGTGGTCCACAAGCAGTGTTCACATTACTGAAACAATAATTTCATAATTTTGTTTCCTAGTTTGTTACATTAATTCTGATAGTGAATATGTTATTGACATAGCAGTAACAGCAACTAGACTTTGTGGTACTATGTTCAGGGTTCACCATCAACTGGCTTACAAAGGAAGGAACAAGTAGACTCTCCACTGGCCAAAATTCTATGTACTATACAAAAACTCTGCGATTTCAATATGTACTTAAAAATGCAAATAACTGTACTGTGAAAGAATGGAGAAATTGAACTAGTGATTCTTGAAGGAAACATGTGTTAAACAACGAAAAATACCATATCTGACCATTCCATTTCTTCCACTTTGATTCAAATGGTTAATCCAGCTGGCAACTCAACTATTATCTCGATTTAATGGCTAAATTAACTCGTTTGTGGAGTAAGAAGATTCGTCAGCTATGTTGCTGGTCTCTATTTTGAAGAAATAATGGAGTTTTCTGTTGATAGATGGAGCATCTTTTCATTATATATTCTGGACAGACACTAACACCTTTGTGACTATTTCTTTTGAGATACAAACGGGATATAATGTTAATAGAAGTAAATATATTGCAAGAATATAATCTGTGAATTACTCAGTCTGCTCATTTTATTTTATTATTATTAGTTTAAGACATGTGGCATGGAGTTTATCACATTACACACAGAGGATGGTGACAAAGTAAAAGTTTAATGCATTTTCTTAAATAGATTAAGGTGAATGCAGAAATGAATCATTTGGAAACTACACATGTGACGTCCTTCTCCATCATTCTTCAATCTGAGTTCACACTACATCTCTAATGGTTTTGTTGGTGGCAAGATATTAAATCCTAATCCTACTTCTTTTCTTGTGTCCTGTAGTTATGCTTCTTGTGCTACATCACCAGTAGTTTACATGTCATCACCTATGTTAATGCTCCAGTGGAATGAAATTGCATTTCCTCTTGGTTCATATAGTCTTTGGATCAGATATGACATTGCCAATTTCAACATAAACTCTGGACCTCAATTATACTTTGTTGTCTACACTTACTTCTCATCCTACTATTGGAATATATGAAACCTTACATGCATCTACACATATACTATACCACTGAACCAACCGTATTGTTTATAAGATTCTTCTCATTCCAACCATGTACCACCACAGAGAATGCATATGATGATTACTTTAATTCCTCTGCGTGCACTGGAATTTTTCGAACCTTGTTATCATGGACCTCTTGCAAGGAATGTTATGTCGGTCATAATAAATAATTATACTTCATTGAATACTGATTACTGATACTTTTAAGTTTATGCAGGGTAGCTGACGTTTGTCTTCAAGCATACAGTGGTTCAGTTCTTTTTTATTATCTGCGTGACACTCTCTTATGATTAAAGAAACCTAGGACCATTCATACTGCACTCATGTTGGTACTGTTTGGTGCGGATTCCAAAGACTGGATCATTATTATAGTATGGATCAACTGGTAGTTTGTAGATGGCAGGCGAGGTACTGCTGTTGGAAGAATGGTGTACTATATTTTGAAAAATGAATGGCGAATTGTAACTAGCTATAAAAATCCAGTTTGGCCCTGAAGAAAATTTAGTCCTCATACTGCAACATCACATTTCAATTTATATTCTTGAAAAAAAAAAATGGCTGAGGGGCTGAGGTGCTCCAGTCACGGTCTGCACGGCCATTATGGTCGGGGGGTTCGAATCCCCCCTTGGGCATGGATATTTGTGCCATCCTTAGTATTAGCTAGTTCATAAGTAGTTTGTAAGTTTAGGGACTGATGACCCCGTAGTTAAGTCCCATAAGCTATACAAATATTTGAACATTTTGAAAAAAAAAATGTGACTCAACTATATTTCTTTTCCTTTTAACTAGAGGGTAGCGGCAGCCTATTACTCCCAATCATGGGTCCCATAAGTGTGACTCATTAATATTTTTTTTCCTTTACCTGTTAGATGGGTGTGTTTGGGGGAGGGGGGAGGAAGCTTAGGGTTCAAGACCAATTCACACTGTTATGTCACATCACTTTCCATCAGAACATTTCACAATGCATTTCTAATGGCTGTATTCACACTGTCCATCACTGTACCCTCACGTCACGTCACGGTTTCTTGGGAAGAAAGGTTTGATGGAACAGTCGTCTGCCAACATTAGATATTAAACTATTTTCGTCACAATTACTCATGATACAGTAGGCTTTTACACAGATATTTGCAACAGTGACTTCTTAATCTTTATTTCATTATTACACTTTGATTTGGAGGTTCTGTGACAACTTCCATATTTTTTCAAATAAGTGTGCCTCTAAAAGCGAGGTCAGATATCTGAAACCGAAAATTGGTTTATATTTACAATACCGTAACAAAAACGTTGAAGCAAGCAGTTTCTTATGAATAAGACTGTAATTTGGTGAGACGATTTTCATGAAATAATATTTCAAATAAAAAAGTCAGCACTAATGAAGGAGAAAAAACTCAGTTGTTTATGACGTTATTGATAATGTAAGGGAGAAATGCTACTGGATAAATTAAACAGGATCTATTTATTCTCCTATAAATTGTTTGATATGTTAGTTTACATATTTGCTTGGAAGTATATGTCGATGTTTCGAAATGTTGTTTTACTTCCCATCACTTTATCACACTAAGCTGACCAAAAATATACATTACAAAGCTTACTTTGCCTGTCAATAACATTTCATGTTGTTGTTTCCTCAATTCTAGTATTAAACTACGACTTTTTATGTAAAGGATCGCCACTCATAAACTCACTTTCAGTATCGGGTATTGGGCTAAGCGAATTGACATGACGAACATGTGAATATACTTTGATGTGATGTGACGGAAAGTGTAAATTGTCATTTAACATCCCATTGACAGTGTGGTCATTTGAGATGGAACTCACGTGGGGAAGCAAATTGGCTGTGCCCTTTCAAAGGAACCCTCACAGCATTTGCCTAGAGTGATCTTTCAAAGGCCTTTGATTGTGTAAATCATGGAATTCTTCTAGAGAAGCTTAATCATTATGGTTTTAAAATGTTTGTAAATCTATCGGCCCAAACTGCGTGGTCATCAGTCCGTAGCTTACAAACTACTTAGACCTAGGTAAGGACAACACACACCCCCATGCCCAGGGAGGACTCGAACCTCCATGGCAAGCAATCACGCGCTCCGCAGCGAGACGCTTTAGACCACTCGGCTACTCCACTGCGGCCATTATGGTTTGACTGGGGCAGTGCACAAATGGTTTAATTCACACGTAACTGAAAAAATGCAAAAAGTTGAAATAAGTGGTTCATGTAATGTAAGAACATCAGCCAGTTCCTCAAACTGGGGGACTATCAAGGATGGGGTGCCACAGGGTTCCGTCTTAGGTCTTTTAATGTTCTTAATATACATAAATAACTTGCCATTCTTCATTGATGAAGATGCAAAGTTAGTTCTCTTTGCTGATGACACAAATACAGACTGTTTCAAAAGGGACTTTAAACTTTGAAAATTCATATTAATTTATTTAAGAAAGGTACAGAGCTGATTTTAGTGTTGTTTCGAAGGAAAAAACATCAACTTTTTACCTTAAACTAAAAGTGTTCGATGTGGCTTCTGTTGGTTATCCTGCAGACATCCCATTGGTAACTGATATCTTCCCAAACTCACTCAGCATTGCAGATGTAACTTTCTCAGTGGCAGCATAAATTCTTGCTTTACGTTCCGGTAGAGTGACCGGTAAAGCAGGTACATACACCATATCTTTGATGAAGCCCCAGAAGAAAAAGTCTAAGGGTGTCAGGTCTGCGGAATGGCACGACATGCAATTGGTGCAGCATGGCCAATCCATTTACCTTGAAAACGGTCACTGAGAAAATATCGAATGTCAGTCAGATTGTGTGGTGGTGCGCCATCTTGCATGAAGTAAACACACGCCAAACTGTTGTATGTGGAACTTTCAGTTCACGAGATGCACGCCGGATTGATTTCGTAGGGCTGTTGACAACACTTTGTCTCTCTTGCTTAACGACTTCATCAAATGTGCTTGGACGACCTGGTACTTTCTTATGTTTTACTGAGCATTCTGTTTCTTCAAAACATTTATGCCACTCATAAATTGTAGACCCACTAGTAAGATCTTTAGCATACTTGGTACGAAATTTAAGCTGAACTGTTATCGCCAGTTTTGATTCTTCAAACGCAATCACACAGCTAGCACGCTCGGATCCAGTGAAGGCAGCTATCTTTAACGTAACTGCCACTAGCGCTTGTTGTGGCGCGATTCTGCACTAGTGAACTACGCGCGTCAAAACTTGATGTGTTTTCCTTTGAAACAACACTAAAACCATCTCTGTCCCTCTTTTTAATAAATACTAGTATTGCCTGTGAGCGAAAATCGACCAATTGTATTTACAATGGTCACTGGGAGAAAAATTTTACGTATCATATCGGCGGCCTCGCATGATTATGTTGGCAACATCAACAATACGATAGAAAATCTTTGCCCATTTGTTCGAACCACATAGAATGACTCGATTAGTGTATCCTACAGACCATGAAGTAAACAAATCATTCTGTTCCTGCTTTATGGTTGACAGGTTCTTGTATGTACTCTCGTCCACTCAGTAAAAATAATAATATTTCGATACTGCGATATTCAGAATTCCAGAGCTGACAACATGTCGAATTTATAGTTCCACCCGTGAACCGCTACGTGCCTCTCCCAGTGCATCATCATTTATATCGGCATTCTCGACTTCATAGTTCCACCCGAGCACCGCTAGATGCCTCTCCTGGTGCATCATCCTTTATATCAGCATACATATGAGAATATCCATTTCCTTTAACCACTCTTAATCACTGCAAAAAGGAAGCATTTTGACGGCACAAGAAAGTGAGTTGGGAGCACTCCATGTTTCGATATTCACTTATTTTAATACGGTAATTGAATGGGGTGATTCTATTTACACTTCGGTAAAATCAGACGCGACGTCATTATGACGTATCCACAATATCGAAGACGACTGGAGCCATGATCGACTTGTGTGGTCGTTCTAGACGCAAAACTGCGGTTGCAATTGTAGCAGACGAATTAAAGGAGTAGCTGATAATATCTTCAGTTGGTAATGGTATATTCATTACACTTTCGGAAGCTATAACTTTGCTTTCTTTTTTTTTTTTTTTTTTTTTTAAGTAAGAAGCTATAAACTTTCCGAAAAAGGACCTACACTGTGAGCTCTGAAACGTTAGTCAGCCAAATCTGATGTTGTCATCGTGACCCATTTGTGAAGGTTGTGTTTAAAACTAATAGAAACTTTGTGAAGGTTGTGTTTAAAACTAATGGAAACTTTTTCTTTAAGCGAAAAATGCTACAGAGTGGCATTGTAGTACGGAGTCTACGGTAAACTAAGAGGATAAAATACGGTTACCAGGCTCTGAAGCGACAATGTGTACTAGGACATGTCAAAATATGCGACATACAAAAACAACATATAGTCGCCGTAGGTATATGTATGTTTTCGCCGAAACTATAAATCATATGAGCTGGATATTAATACACTCATTTGTTACAGAGGCTCTGTGAACATCAGGTAAAACATATGCTAAAACTGGGTACTCATCGACCGCCAAGTTGCTGCAACATGCTAGTTATTTTCTTTGAAAATGTGTGAAGTTGTCGTTCTCTAAGGCTCGGTCTGCGTAATTTCTGACATAATTTTCAATATACATTTACTGAAATTCCGTCAGTGCTTTCCAAAACATGATACCAATATTAAGTAAGGCCTAGTTTTGTCACTAAACTACGAAGGAAAAAAGTATGCAGTTCAGAAAGAATGTCGAATTAAGCGTGTTGTTCCACTCGAAACCAGCGCCTCGAACGATCGCAAAAGTCGATTTGCCGCTCTTCTGGACGTCGATTTAGTGCTTTAGATAGTGTGGCTACGTCATAATGACGTCACGTCTGATTTTACCGATGTGTAAATAGAATCACCCAATTGAATGCTGCAGATGAACTGCATTACAGCATCTTTGGTAGAGGCGAATAGCCAATCAGTGAGCTGATTGTTGGAGAATGTATAACTTGATCCAAGGACTTTTAATGTCTAAATGCACACACAATATTTTTATTCGTGAAATGTACGACAAACAATCTTCTGAATTATGTAACTTTCATTGGCCTTCTTGTACGAATAAATTAATAATCTGTACCACAATTTTGGTGGTAGCATATTTATATATCGATATATTAATTTTTGAAGTTGTAAAATCCCTTTTGAAACACTCTGTATAGTAATCACATCCAAAAAGCAATAACTAAGTAATGTAATCGTAAATAATGTTTTTCACAAAATTATTAAGTGTTCACTGCAAAAGGGCTCTCATTAAATTTTGATGAAACACAGTTCATACAATTCTGCACAGTAAATGGCACAACTCTAGGAGTAAATATAGACTTTGAATAGATGTATGAACTAAAGTAGAATTTTCAAAAAATGTAGGTGTGTGCATTGATAGGATATTGTCACGTTGCAATGGAAACAGGCTTGACTGCGAAGGCAACTGAACACAGCACTTATACTGAAAGTACGTTTATTCCGAACTTAACATACACGCAGCACTGACTTGCCTCTCAGGCAGAGTGCTCTGCTATTTATTCACAGACAGAATTTACCAGAAATTAGAAGGACAGTTAACATAAGAAACTAGTAGAATTTACAAGTGAACATAAGAAAGATGTAGAACATTCTGGAATTGTTAATGACAAAGATATAAATTTTTGCCGGTGGGCAGGATTGAACCGGTGACCTTCAGCACTGCAGTCCATAATGCTATCCCCTGCGCCACACCGGCAGTCAGTGCATGTGGTCTCTCGCGGCATTGCTCATTCTCCTGGAAAAACAGCGACCCGCTGTTATGTTCCTGGTGGAGCCAGCTGCAATGTCATGGATCTTGATCTTGTCATGGGTCCTCTGTATGGCAGTTCAAAGGAGTCCTTCCCTTCTCCACGATTATCGACGACAGACGTTCCTGTCATGGCTTCATCAGTAACATTACCGTCCTTAGAGTCCTTGAACAAGAAGCCATTGCCGTCTACCTGCTCTTCAGGATCGTAGTAAGGCTTCATGTGCAGGACGTGAACAATATCTCTTCGTTTTTGTCGTTTCGACGTCGGATCATAATCCTCAACTTCGTATGTGACGTCTGACAAGCGGCGTATGACACAATACAGACCAAAGTATCGCTTCAATAACTATTCTGGCAGTCCAACGTTCCGTTCAGGGGTAAAAATCCACACCAGATCTCCTGGGCTGTACATAACAGGTCGTTGCTTGTCGTTATACCGCTGACGCTCCTTCCCTGGGCGTCCAGTGTCCGTATACGAGCAAGCAGTCTTGTTTCTTCGACCCTGGTGATGACCTATTTAACATAGTCATCCTGAGTGTCGTCCGGTTGGAAAGGGAACAGCGTATCCATTGTCCATCTGTCTGAGGATGGAATGCAGCTGTCATTCTGTGGACAATGCCGCACTGTGACATTACCTCTGATACTAGTTTCGACTGGAATACTTTTCCACAGTCAGATATCATGACACGTGGTGCTCCATGCTTCAAAATAATTTCTTCTACAAGGAATTTTGCGATCTCTGGAGCTTCTGCAGTCGGCACAGGTTTGGTGACAGCGTAGCGTGTGAGGTAGTCAGTGCAGACTATTATCCATCGGTTACCGGTTGTCGACTTCGGGAACCTCCCTAAAAGATCGATCCCAACTCGGTGGAAAGGAGCTGCTGCTGGCGGAATCGGTACGAGATGCCCTGGAGGCGATTGCGGCACATGCTTCTGTCGCTGGCACTCTTTACAGTGACGCACATAGTGCTTGACAGATCGGTAGAGACCTTTCCAGTAATACCTGCGTCTGATTCTGTCTAAGGTCTTCACAAATCTCAGATGACCGGATTTTGGAGCATCGTGGAAATATTTGAGAATAGCTGGCTGGAGATGAGCTGGAACGACCAGTACCCAGTTGGGGCACAGTGGATCATAGTTGCTCTTATACAATGTTCCGTTTATAAGTTGGAACTCTCTATTGGTCGGTTCTCTTTCTCCAAGGCCTCTATCGTTATTAATAGTGCTGGCTCTTTCCTCTGTTCAGCTGTAACGTCATCTAATTCAGTGAGGGCTGGAATTTCATTAGTGCTGTTGTGTTCCACTAATGGATTCCTCGAAAGACAGTCGGCATTCTTGTGTTTGCGCCCATTCTTGAATACCACTGTGACGTCGTACTCTTGGAGTCTTCTGCCCATCTTGCTATTCGACCTGATGGATCCTTCAAGCTAGTTAGCCAACACAAAGAATGGTGGTCTGTCACAACGGTGAATGGTTTGCCAAATAAATACGGCCGGAACTTTTTGATAGACCAGATAACTGCGAGGCATTCTTTCTCAGTTCTAGAGTAGTTTATCTCGGACTTTGAGAGTACTCTTGATGCATAGGCTATCACTTTTTCGGCACCTTCCTGAACTTGTATAAGCACTGCACCAATCCCATAGCCACTGGCGTCTGTGTGAAGTTCCGTTTCTGCATTTTCGTCGTACAAGGCTAGCACTGGTGTGAAAGTTAGAGCCTTCTTAAGTGCCCGGGAAGCTCTTTCTTTTATCTCATCCCAGTAAAATTTGGCGTCTCCCTGCAGAAGTTCTTGTAATGGACGTGCCTTGTTACAAAATCCTTTAATGAAACGTCGGTAGTATGAGCACAGCCCGAGAAAGCTTCTCACATCACGAATATGCTGCGGAGTTGGAAATTCTGTGACTGCCCTAACTTTATCTGGATCAGGACGGACACTTTCTCCGTTGACTAGGTGCACCAGGATTTTTATCTCTTTGGCGACGAAGAGGCACTTCTTTGGATTGAGGAGGAGACCTGCAGCCTGAACACACTTCAACACAGTTGACAGGCGACTCAGATGTTCTTCAAATGTTTTCGAGAAAACGACAATGTCATCTAAATAGCAGAGACACGTTGTCCACTTAAGGTGTCGAAGCAAGTTGTCCATCATGCGTTTGAATGTGGCTGGAGCATTACATAATCCAAATGGCATTACTTTAAATTCATAGAGGCCGTCAGGTGTAATAAAAGCCGTCTTCTCCCTGTCAGCTTCGTTAACCTCGATTTGCCAGTAACCTGTCTGCATGTCCATAGTTGAGAAGTATGTTGCTTCTTTCAAGCAGTCTAAGGTGTCGTCAATGCGTGGCAGTGGGTAGACATCTTTCTTTGTCATTCTGTTCAGCCGCCGATAGTCGCCACAGAATCGCCACGTGCCATCCTTCTTCTTTTCGACGACTGGAGACGATCAAGGACTTTCCGAAGGTTGAATAAGGTCATCTCGCAACATCTTCTCCATTTCCTCCCGAATTATCCGTCTTTCAGCTGGCGACACTCTATACGAACGCTGGCTAATTGGTGGATGATCCCCAGTATTGATACGGTCCTTTATCGTGGGCCGTTTCGTCTGACTTTTCCCCTGCTGAGGTGTGAATGCACCCGAAAATTGGCGTAGTATACTTAACACCCGCTGCCATTGTTCCTTGGTCGGTCCAGGCCCTATTGGCAGTTCCATGTTTATTTCCTCCAGCGTGTTGCCTGTACTAACCGCAGGGCATGGGTCTTCATTGATGACGTTGAGCTCACCGTCCTGGATTGGTTCAGCTGTCCCGATACACATTCCCTTGGGGATAACTTGTGACTGCTCGTGACAATTTGTGATCCAAACCTCTCCTTGACCACCGGTAATGCTTATGATAGCCGAGCGTATGTAAATTTCTTTTGTGAGCCTGATGAACTTTTTACTATCAACAAGCACTTCACAGTTTAATCGCCCATCTGTATTTGTGACTACAACTCTTCTCATCATCAATGGCGGGATCGTAACATTGGCAATGGCAAATAACTTCCCAGAAAATTCTGAATTACTTGTATCCGTCGGAACAGCTTCTTCAATTTGCAGCTCAGATCTTCCACAGTCAATGATAGCTTGGGATGCCTGAAGGAAGTCCCATCCAAGGATGACATTGTGACTACGTTCTCTTAACACGACAAATTCAAACGGCTGGGTCCTGTTGTTGATGGTTATTCTTGTGACACAAGTTCCTGCTGGCTGGACGTACTTTCCATTCGCGACCTTCAGCACAGTTGCCCCAGTATCACAGAACATTGTCTTCTTTAGTGTGCGGCGGTAATTATACAGGGAAAGACGCTCCTGAATCAACAACTGCTCTGACAGGTTGGTCGTCGATTATGACGTCCATGAGATTTCCCGACATCTTAGCGACTGTCGTCCATAGAGGATTTTCATCTGTGGCGGCCTCACCTCCGTAGATGGTCGCTTAGTTTTCCTGGGTGCAGCGGCTGGGGGAACGGCTGGTACCTCTGTACAGTGACAATGAATGGCTGCGGCGCGTCGGGGAGTGACCTCGTCTAGGGTACGGCGATGGGCTTCTTACTGTAGGTTGCCTGAACTCATCAGCAGCTGATTGCCTGGGATAGAACTGCTCTGATGGCTGACGTCTTGCGGCAAAATAATCGTTGAAAACTCGACTTCTCTCTCTGCAGTAGCATACGACATGTTTAGAATGCCCACAGTGGAAACAAAGTGGTGTGTTGTCTTCTGTCCTTCAGATATCTGTTCTTCTATGGGGTGTCATAGTTACCGGGGGAGTTGATTGTGATTCTGTCGGCCGGTTCATGGGCTGCCGTTTGGCGGCTGCAGTGTAAGTCATAGCAGGGCGACGCCATTCTTCACGTTGGGTGTGATTGATGGGGCAGACAGGAGCTAATGTCTGAAAATACCTCTTCCTCAGCGACGTTGGCTCCCTCGTGACTTACAGGGCTTACATCCATGGCCATAATCGCTTGGTCTAACATTTCCGGTTGCCATAAATTCTTGTAATTCTTCTCTTACAATTTGTCTTATGAGAGAAGCGAAGTCATGCTGATCTTCCACAACGGTCATAGGGACTACATTGGGGAGTCTGTCATACTTCTTTCGTCCAACCCTCCTTTGTTGCATCTCTTCAATATGCTGGCACCACTTAATGAACTCTTCTGTCGTAGCAACGTCTTTTATTAGAAGAGCTTGGTACATATCTTCTGCAATACCCTTCATCAGGTGCGTGATTTTGTCCGCATCAGTCATGTTCAGATTGGCTATGTTACACAGGGCCAAATCATTCTGTACGTACGATTGTGTCGGCTCACCATGTCGTTAGGTCTGATTCTTCAGGTGTTCTTCCGCCGAACGGATTTGTCGCTGGCGGTCTCCAAACGTCTTCTTAAGCTCCCAGTCTTTCTACTTGTCTTCATTGTTCTCGAACCATTCTGGGCTGTTCCATCCAGATAGAAGTAAACGTTGGCCAAGCACATCATATGATCCCACCTGTTGTACTTGGCGGCTCGGTCTAACCCTTTTATCCATTTGTTGGGGTCCTGTCCAGCGTCTCCAGAGAACACCGACGGGTTTCTGATGCGCAGCTGGCTTACCGCTGGTTTCGTCTCCATGGTTCTTCTGATGATACGGACTTTCGGAAGGATGTACTTGGTATATCCCTTGTATTCCGGTTCCAGTCCATGTAAGCGACGGCTTTTACGTTGCCTAATCGGAGCCACGGTGATGCAGCTGTTGCACAGTGTACCCGGCGCCTCCACCAAACAATGTCGCGTTGCAATGGAAACAGGCTTGACTTCGAAGGCAACTGAACACAGCACTTATACTGAAAGCACGTTTATTCCGAACTTGACATACACACAGCACTGACTGCCTCTCAGGCAGAGTGCTCTGCTATTTATACACAGACAGAATTTACCAGAAATTAGAAGAACAGTAAACATAAAAAACAAGTAGAATTTACAAGTGAACATAAGAAAGATGTAGAACATTCTGGAATTGTTAATGACAAAGAAATAAATTTTTGCCAGTATGCGGGATTGAACTGGCGACCTTCAGCACCACAGTCCGTGACGCTATCCCCTGCGCCACACCGGCAGTCGGTGTACGTGGTGTCTTGCGGCAAAATTAAACGTGAAGCAACACATAGATGGTCTGCTGAAATGTTTGGGTTCAGCTATGTATGCTGTTAGGGTTATTGCAAATTTAGGCGATAAGAATCTCAGTAAATTAGCTTACTATGCCTATTTTTATTCACTGCTTTTGTATGGCACCATATTCTGGGGGTAATTCATCATTGAATAAAAAAGTATTCATTGCACAAAAGCGTGTAATCAGAATAATTGCTGGAGCCCACCCACGATTATCCTGCAGACATCTATTTAAGGATTTAGGTATCCTCACTGTAATTTCACAGTATATATATTCACTTGTGAAATTTGTTGTTAATAATCCAACCCAGTTGAAAAGTAATACCAGTGTGTACAGCTATAACGCAAGGAGTCAGTATGATCTTCACTATGTAGGGCTAAATCAGAGTCTGGGACAGAAAGGGGTAAATTATGCTGCCACAAAAGTCTTTGGTCACCTGCCAAGCAGCATCAGAAGCCTGACAGATAGCCTACTAGCATTTAAAAATAAATTGAAAGAATTTCTGGATGACAACTCCTTCTACTCATTGGATGGCTTTTTAGATATAAATTAGTAAAAGAAAAAGAATGCTGTCATGTAACATTTTGTGTAATGTAACGTCTTGTACGGACACCCTTCATTAAACTGAGACGTTTCACATCATAATGAAGTGAGCTTTACTGCTAAAATAAATAAATAAATAAAATTAAGAAAGATAACGACGTGTCGTATTCATGATCTATGGAACAAATATTAATCTAATCTAATCTAGTGATTTAGGGAAATCCCTGAATCTGGACGGCCGGGGTGGAATTCAACCTACGTCCTCTCGAATGCGAGTCCAGTGTGTTATGACAGTACCACCTCGTTCGGAGCGGCATGGGCGGTGGCCAAGTCCCAAGTGTGCGCCAGTACTTTACCAATGAAGCGAAGTCTGCACCTTGCTCCACCTATAACTGAGACAATGTAATCATCCTGCAAAGTAAATTTATTTTTTCCCATGAACATTTTCAGCTCGTCTGTTTCATATACCATGTATATAATTGTGAAATTTTATCGTAGTACATTCTGATTTTTCTGGTAAGCCAAAATATTTTTGTTTAATTCATTTTGATGCAAACAGCTACTATTTAGAAGTAGTGTGTATTTTATTCTGTACTGAAGTTAATAAATCAGCGTCATGATGTTTTTATTTTTGCTACTCTCTAGTACTCAAATTCTGGAATCGATTTTGGACCCGCAAGGTTTTCGGGGCTGTTGCGCGTCGTTACTCACTTGTTTTCTGTTTGTTTCCAATCTCGTGGTAGTGTTTTCGGATGGCAGCACTAACGCATCAAATGCTGGTTTCTGAAAATGGCCGATGAACAGGTGAGTGAAGAAACTATGATTTATGTTAATTATTTACTTAGGTCATGACATGAAAGTTAATAGATATGTTCTGTGAACCTAGAAATGATCATAGATTTGTGTTACATATTGAATTCTATTACTTTATGTTATGTTTTAGCTGAAATGAAAGTCAACACTTGAGTTTATCGTTAGTTGCGCGCCGGAAAGAAACGCCAGTCAAAATCAAATATAAACAAATAGGAAATCGCATGTGTAGTCTGTTGTCAACTTGAAAATTTGCCGATACAACGTGTGGGTTAAGACAAAAATTAACTTGAGCAAAGTACACAACGCACGAATAAGATAAAACTTGCTAATAATCAGTCCAGAATCGTATAACATACGCTAAACATGACAGGAATAGTGTGACGTTGAATACATCATAATAAGTGATAGAATTACTGCTATACTCTGCCAAATAAACTTATGTTGTTGAAGAAATATTATATTATTTGTTGTTGCTCTTGTTGACGTTTTAGGAGGTGCGGCAATTGGAGTTACTTTGTAAACAACTGTACGAATCCCAGGATTCAAATCATCGCGCAGAAGCTGAGAAGGCATTAGTAGGTTTTCAAAATGCACCAGACACGCTGGCAAAGTGTCAACTACTGCTCGAAAGGGGAGACTCTTGTTATGCTCAGTTATTGGCTGCTACAACTCTCACCAAACTTGTATCAAGGAGTGCACAAGGTCTGAGTTTACAGCAGAGAGTTGACATACGTAAGTTGCATTCAACTTAATTTCCATAATTATGTGTAAGTACGCCGTTATTTCCTTTTTGTGCATAGTTTTCGACTGTTGTTCCAAAATAAATGTTATGAGAGCAAGTAAATATTTGTTGTCAACTGTAATGTAGGCCCTGCATTCATAAATGTTCTTATTTGTAAGCTAATAAATAATAATAATTACAATAAATATATCATATAGCTGAAAGTTAGCACCTGAAAGACAAATTCTTTTTTTACTCATGTACTTTTGTAATGTTTTCATTCCTTTCCTATGCGATATACAGTTATTTATTGTGCCTCAAAGGTTTGCGTTGCATGAATTTAGGATTAGTTGAGCTTATTGATACTGAATGTGTGTGCGTGTTTTAATTGCGATAATATTGAAAATCATTTTGTCTTCTACTTGAACCATAATTCTTATTATATGTCATTTTACCTTTAAAATCTAATTAGACTGAAAATAACATTGGATCTTCAATAAACCATCAGTTTAATAAGTCATGGTTTGAAAATACTAACACAAATTATTTACAGACAAATGAAAAAAATGTGGAATCCAACCTTGAGAAACATCAGTTTGGGTTTAGGAGAAATGTAGGGACATGGGAGGCAACACTCACATTTCGACTTATCCTAGAAGATAGGCTTAAGAAAGGGAAACCTGCGTTTTTAGCGTTTGTAGATTTGGAGAATGCTTTCGACAGTGTCAACTGGAATACACTCTTTCAAGTTCTGAAGGTGGCAGTGGTAAAATATAGGGAGTGAAGAGTTATATTTAACTTGCACAGAAACCAGACAGCAGTTATTAGAGCCGAAGGGCAAGAAATGGACACAACTTGGGAAAGGAGTAAGACAGGGTTATAGTCTTTCCTCAAGGTTCAATCTGTACATTGGGCAAGGAGTGAAGGAGGGTCAAATCTAGTCTCCGATACCGCTTTGACCAGTGACGTCGTGTTTAACGTCAATTCATCCTGCGCATGGTTTGAATACTCACTGTGTCGGTGATACTTTTGACGACACCTAGGTGGTGGTGTAGCTTTCAATTTAAGGAAAGAGATCTGTAGTGCGGCCTTAAGGAGGTTAGATATAGGTTAAACAAGAAGTATTTGTTTCTGAAGAAAAAAAAATCTATTTACAGTTGTGCATACTGTGTTTGACGTATATCATTTTAAGCCGTACAACTTCGAGTGTAAGCTTTCTTTAAAATTACTTAATTATGAAATGTATTTTGAAGAGGTGGTTTCGTTAAGTAGATTTCACGGCTCACCTGTAGACGGGGATACTGCCTGTCAGCTTTGACCTGTGGCGACATTGCAGCGCGGTAGTTTTGAGGTGCGTGCATGATTGTAGAAGGCGTGAGTGATTGTGTGGTGGTTGAGTTAAAGATGATGGTTTGTGTACAAACAGGACAGATTAATATTTTGTGTTTAAAATATGATGTCTAGCTTATCTCTGATGGTTATGTGTAGGTTAACCGAGAATTTTTGTTTTTCATATGAGAGTGCCGAAGACGTGAATTTTTGGGCTAAGACCTGTGATCAATGGTACATTCTGTTATCTATAATAACTACAGAATATTTGTATCTACAATACAGAAGTATTAAGATATCCCGTATACCGGTACTGGTTTTCCGATATCTTGATGTCGTGGGTCAAACCAGACGGATGGTATTCCAGTCTGCAGCTATACCGATTTCAACTATTTAGGTGAAATCTAACTACCGGTACCATATCACAATGTATGTATGTGACTTCTAGTTTGGGAGATGAGTAGGTTATTTTTGAATGAAATGTGGGGTGGTATTGACAACATTAGATTTATTCTAAATAGATCTAATCTAGTTATCGATACAAAGTTTGTTCTATATTCCAATTGTGAATGCAGTTTTTTTAATATTTTAATTTAGTATTACCCCACTCAAAACCCCCAATTTCCTGTGCTGATTCTGTTAAATTCGATTAATATATTGCTATTAGTCGTGGACGTTAATTTTTATTGCCATGTTGTCATAAACATGTGTTCCTACTATCTCTCTATGTATGACGTCATTGGTCAAGACGCTATCGGAGACCACAGTTCATCCAAAAATGAATGCAAGGAGAAATTTGGAGAGGAAATTAAAGTTCAGGGCGACGACATTCAAACTTTGCGGTTTGCCGATGACATAGTAATTTTGTTAGAGACTGCAAAGGATCTGGAATAGCAATTGAATGGAATGGACAGTGTCTTGAAAGGAAGATATAAGAGGGACATTAACAACAGTAAAACGAGAGTAATGGAATGTAATGTCAGAAAATCGGATGATGCTGAGGGAATTACATTGGGTAATGAGATAAAAGTAGTAGATGAATTTTGTTATTTGGGTAGCAAGATAACTTCTGATGGCCAAAGTAGAGAAGATATGAAATGCAGAATGGCCATGGGAAGAAAAGCATTTCTAAAGAAGTGAAACTTGTTAACATCCAATATTAATTTAAATGTTAGGAAATCCTTTCTGAAAGCATTGTCTGGAGTGTAGCATTGTATGGGAGTGAAATGTGGACGATAAGGAGTTCTGACAAAAAGATGACAGAAGCTTTTGAAATGTGGTGCTACAGACGAATGATGAAGATTAGATGGGTAGATCACATAACTAATGAGAATTTGCTTAACCAAATTAGGGAGAAAAGGAGTTTCTGGCATATCCTGACTAAGAGAAGGGATAGATTGGTGGGACACATTCTGAGGCATCAAGGAATTTTCAACTTAGCATTAGAAGGAAGTGTGTGGGGTAGAAATCATAGATGGAGACTGAGGGACGAATACAGTAAGCAGATTCAAAAGGATGTAGGTTGCCAGGTTCAAAATGATTTGTTGCCAAACATATTCTCAGATGAAAAGACTTGCACAGGACAGAGGAGTGTGGAGAGCTGCATCAAACCAGTATGTGGAGTGAAGACCACAACTACTACTTCAATAAACCACATTTTGCTGAAAGTATGGTCTCGGGTTAGATGTGTATAGAGTAGACCTGTTACTAAACAGTGATCACTGAACATTGGTATTTTGATCCAGGGTACTTTACACCCATGACACATTGTTTTGCAGATTAAATTTTACTTATGACTTTGGCAACAGAAATAAGACTTCTATTGATGGAGCAGATACTGGCTTCCAATCTGAACTGAACCAGTTTCAATTGTTACGTGAAAAATTATAAGGAACAAAAGGACATATATGAATATTCTGTGTCCCGTCTTACACATGTTACAAGGTATTGTGACAAGTTTTATGTAGCTGGTGTAGTGAGCTAATGTTGACAAAAAGTACTCCCATTACAATATGGTAATTAATTTACTGAACTTTTCAACCTTAGAACAGGAACAGCATTAATTATTTACTTCATGGTTAACTGAACACATTGTTCTTGTAATGTGCTCCTCATTCTGTGAGTTAAGACAATTTATGTAAGAGGGAATTAATCCATTGTGTTGAAACTTCCTGGCAGATTAAAATTGTGTGCCGGAATCGGGACTCGAACCTGGGATCTTTGCCTTTTGTGGCGAAAGGCAAAGATCCCAGGTTCGAGTCCTGGTTCCGTCACACAATTTTAATCTGCCAGGAAGTGTCATATCAGTGCACCCTCCGCTGCAGAGTGAAAGTTTCATTATGAATCCATTGTTTTGCCATTGAAGTCAATGTTTAATGCTTTTTCTGCTCAATGAGTGACCGTTTCTTCTATGTACACTAAATAGCGTAATTATCATAATTAAGGGAGCATTTCTTTTTTAACATTAGCTCTCATGTCTTATTGCACCTAAACATTAAATGTGAAACAATTAAATGCATTCATTTAGGCCATGTAAGAAAGCAGCAAATGTTAGATACCACGGGTCATTTGAAGTCTGCGATACAATCTGTCGCCTTTGACCAATGATATCATATCTGAGTTAAAGACAATAGTTTGTTTAGAGGAAGACCATAGGTTATAAATTACAATTTTGTGTTTAAAAGTGATCTGTGCTTGTCTCTGATAGGTATTAGTTAACAGAGAGTAGGTTTTTCTTTTTTTTTTTTGCAAGTGAGCACCAAAGGCACAAATTTGGGGGCTGAGCCCTGTGATTGATGGTACATTCTGTTGTGGTAATCTGTAATTTAAGAGGATATAACAGATTATTTATTATCTACAATACATAAGTATTAAGATATTATCCCGTATGTTTATATTTGCTGATAGTGTTGGGTTGGCTAGTTTATCTATGTAGCATATCTAGTGAGACTCAGATAGACGTTCTTGGTCATAGCCATTGGATTGTATCGTGATCTTCAGATATGCTGATAATGCATACTATCGCACGATTGGCTAATGATAACATCACAAAACTCCCATCATGTATTTCTGTTCCAACATCATAAGTATGTATGTCTTTCACATACTTAATGAAGTTCTGTTTTAAGTAATGAGAGAGCGAACAACAATATTTAGATATGTCAAATGTTTGAATTTGACTCTCAGATTACATTCTTTGCAGATTGTTAATGGCTATGTTTGGTCATAAAAGGATCTTTTAAATGTTGCTGAGGTTTATGGTAGGTTGACAGGAATAGTTTGGTTGTGTGGCTATGTAGTATGATGGTATGATAAGACCAGTAAATTTCCATGAAAGAATGGAACATTTGTTGCACCTTCTCTGTTGGTATGCTTAATTATTTGAAGGATGTGTAGAGAATTTCAACAATTTGTAGTATACACTTCATTGTTGACAGTTGTCTGAATTGGCCAGTGTCACCTGTGATTGAAAATGAACAGAATTTCATACTTTTATTAAACATCTTCATCTGAAGGGTTCGGCTGCCAGACAAATCATAACAGAGCAAGATGAAATTCACACGGACTCTGCACAATCATTGAAAACTATTTAAGCCTACTTTTGAATTCATGAATTTAAACATGGTTGGAGAAGCACTGAAGATTAAATACGTTCTAGCCATCCAGTTGAGATCAACACAAATGGAAACAATTGATTGAATTTGTGAAATGATGATGCAATAATTGGGGATATTTTTGAGATGATATAATAATTACAGCAGTCTCTTTCGCAATGTATTTATTTTATTTTGATGACCAGTTTTGATCAATGAAGATCAGCCTCAGATATGTTATTGTGATCTAGACTGCTATAATTATTATATTATCCAAAAAAATTTGAACACTGTTTTAATTTCCACAGGAACAATGTACCATAAAATATTTATTAGATGGTTGAAACTGTAGGAAACATAATGGCACAAGTGTGGGAACTGGCTATGATGCAGCTGTGTGGGGTCACAGTAGCTCACAGTGGAACAGAAACACATCTGGCACATCCCAATAAAATTTCTGTTCAATGTTTAATCACAATATGCAAAACTTCTGCACGGATTTGTGGCCTTGATCAAAGCTGGATTCATGTGGGTAAAAACAGTGGACAAAGTGATGGACAGGGACTAGTGAAAATGCAGTGAAGCACACAAAGAACATTTTGTCAGCTGGTATGTGATTCCCAAGGAATGATGCTTATATATTTGGAAAAAGGTAGAACCATGAACTGGACCTGGGGAGTTTTGAAATGTATTTATTTATACAGGGTGTCCAGGGAACCTTGAAATTCTGAATACCGGGAATTTTCGAAATCAGGGAAGAAATGGGAAAAACTCTTGATATATTTATATTTTCTCCAATTTCACGTACAGTAAAACCATACTTTTATGTTTCTGGCTTATACGTTTTCCTGCCTTTTACACAATTTTTTTTGTCTGTTCACAATTTTTAATTTGCCCCCACTTTTGCGTTAAGATGTTTACATTTTTCCTGCGATATACCTTATGTTTTATGAACCCATGTTCGAGGAGATTAAAACTTAGGTAATTGACATAAATTGATGCTGGCATAATTTTTGCTTTCAAGGTGTGTTTATAATGTTACACAGTAAAGTTGCTTGAAGTTTATTGCGTTTATGGAAAAGCATAGTTCACGTTTTGTTGTTTATAGTTCGCGCTAAGTTGCAGTGCAGTGACTGATTGGCGTGACTGTAATTTATGATCAGTTCCATCAGCCTTCGCACTTACTGTTTATTCAAATGTCGTTTTTCATATTTATTATGAGGAGTTTCGAGAATAAATTTATTCTCATTGTGAACTGAAAATATTTATGTAACTTTTCATAAACAGTGTGAATGATAGTTTGCTTATGTGGTTTTTTGCACATTGAAGAGGCAAAGTACGTTATAACCTCAAAAAGGCACTATGGTGCAAGAGATATTTGTGCTTGACAACATGATCAAATTCTCAAAAATTGTCGTTCAAAGTGGGGTAAAAAAATACTTTCTACATACGCCCCTGCTATCAGCACAACAATCTGAATTTTAAAATTTATTGCTGAAATCAACCTCTGAATAATGATGATTTCCATTAACATGAAAGTAATATTTAAAAAAATTTTCGGTTGCACAATCTTGACACCAAAAAATTGTTTTGATATTATTTTAATTGAAATCGTCAGTCAGCTGCATATGTTGGACCTGCCTAAGTACGGCCCTGAACATTAGTATATTTTCTAACTTGCTGAGGCGCATACCTGTTCTTTTTTTTAATTTAAAAACAATGTTTTTAAATAAACTAAAAAGATTCTCAAGTGTTATACATTAATTTTTGGTTTGAATTTTTAATGGATATACTATGGTACCGATAATTATGTATTATGGAATGTAATTGTGGATCTTTGTGTTTATTTTGGATCACTCACGGATTCTTCGTGTATAAAAAGTGCTTTCCTTCAAATGCACTCATATATTTGCCACTTTCGGTTTGTAAGCAGTTGAAGATACATAGAAAAACTGTTAAAGAATAATAATTACTTGTACATTTTTTAACTTGATATAAAATGTACTTTGTACATTTTATATCAAGTTAATAAATGGTGAACCTGGAAAAAATGATTATTCCTTGAAAACCCTGGAAAAACCCTTGAATTTGAAAATTACGTATTGCTGGACACCCTGTTATAGCTCACTTTTGTAAGCATCGAGTGGTGCTCTCTTGTGGTGGACATTACATAGAATGGCCAAACGACAAAATACCCATTCTTCTTTCTGTTGTTATATGTGTGTCACTATTGAGAAATGAGTGTGATACCGTTATTTTACAAGTTCTGTGATTTACTATTTCAGTGGTGAAATGTGCTAAGGATGGAATAATGTTTATTTTGCAAATATTTGTTTGTTAGGTATGGATATGCCAGATAAGTTCACTTCACATTTGTTTTGTTTAGCAATGGGTTAGGGGCCACTGGATGTCATTGAATTTTTACAAAAGTTAGGACTTATAGCAAGGCAAGAAAGGTGCTTCAAATGCAAGGAACCGATGAAGCTGTCCAGTGTCTCAGACCAGGGACCTTCACATGTGGTATTGTAGGCACGATAATTGCTGGCGTTTGATTCACATAGAGAAACCTGATTTGAGAAATCGAAGTTGGCTTTGAATGTTATTGTCCTTTTAACATATTTTTGTTACCATTCGTCTGAGGAATTTTATGCGGATGAGATGAGTGACTGTGAAAACTATTGTTGACTGGTATTCTTTTTATAGGGAGGATTGTGCTGAGTTTATAAAGTATAGAGGGAAGTTGGGAAGGTTACTGCAGAAATTGATGAGTCTTGTTTAGAGAAAAAGAAATATTTGTGTGTGTGTGTGGGGGGGGGGGGGGGGTAGGCCACATATTGGTTTGTGGGTGGGGGGGGGGGGAGGGGCTGTTGTGCTCCTCCATTTTGCAGTCTAATCTTGATGAGTACTGTTAATGGAAGTGTATCCCAGGTATTTTATTTATTTCATTCTTTTATGGGTGCTGTGGGGAAGATATGTAGGCCAAAGGTTTGGAGTTATGTAGGTGGGATTGTGGTAGGGACAGAGGGTTATGTGGTCAGGATTTGGTTCTGGTGAGTTTATTAGGCCTGGGTGGATTTTTCTATTTTTTGGATTTTTTTTTACACATTTTCTGTTTTTTATTTTTTTATTATTATTTTTTTCCCTATACTGTGTGTGTGTGTGTGTGTGTGTGTGTGTGTGTGTGTGTGTGTGTGTGTACAAACTTCAGACTGATGCGTTGGGACATGTTTTTCCTAAGCATTTTTTTTAAATGGTTCACTATTTGTCATGTAGTTTCTGTTGGTTTTGCTGGTAGTTGAAAATTTTTGCGTAAGGTTCAGCTTATAGAATAAGATTTTGTGTTTAATGTGACCTCAAAGTTTCAGGATTTCGGTGCTACGTTTCTGTGATTGTAATTGATTTTTCAGTTATAAGAGATTTGCTACTTTGCCAACCGGACAAGGGTACATCGAGAACCTGTCAACCATAGAGCAGGAACAGCATTAATTATTTACTCCATGGTCGGCACGAAAAAGTAAGCCTATCGTTCTTAGATTTGTTTACATAGGACAATTGTAACCCTCTTTCTTATTCACTGCGGCAACACGACTCTTGATTGGCTGCTCTGCCATTCATAAGCTAGTGAGCACTAGCCGCTGCAAATTCAGTTTTACTCTGAAATCTGGGTTTTGGTGATCTGTAGTGCAGCTCTAGGTTCATGTAAGGTTGGGAGGCAACAGTTTGGTTATGAGCTGATGAAGACAGCAAATGTGAGAGCCAAATGATGGCTGTGGTAAAAAAAAAAAAAATTACCGGTTTCGAAAGCTAATGTTTACATCGTTGGTATATTGAAAAATGCAATGGGGGAAGAAGGGAGGGTTCCCCAATACATAACTTTTACTGGTCAAAGTAGGCTGGTTTGCATAAGGTTCAGATTATACATTAAGATTGTGTGTATAAAACATGATCTGTATTTCACTCTGATGGTAAGGTATAGGTTAACAGAGATTTTTAATTTTTGTTATTTCCACAAGTGAGTGCCAAAGGCGCGAATTTTTTTGCCAAGGCATATGATCGATGGTAAATTCTGTTGTAATCTGTAATTTATGATACACAGATTATTTATTTTCTACAATACATAACAATATTATCTCGTATATGGATTTTCTGACATGTTGATTTCATGGCTCAAAGTAGACAGGTGGTATCGCGTCATATTATAATGCCTTTGATTTGGTAGCACTTCTTCACCTTAAGTGTGTTATATGTCAATTTTAGTATTCAATAACATTTTAATGTTGGTGGGAATTGGGAGGGCCTTCATTAGTATCGTTTTCTTGATTTTACGTATAGTATAGGTTAATAGACGTATTCAATACAATAGTCAACAGTGTTGACTGGTGTCACTTTCTTCATTTGATTTATAGGCCAAGTGAACTATTTGATTCCATGCATAGATTTTAGGTTGTTTTTGTTTTTATTTCGCATCTTTTTGTGTGTTTTTTTAAATTACATTTTCTGTGTGTTTGGCTTTTTGTCGTATTTTCCCACTGTGAATGTCAAAGTTAGTAGCACCAGTCAGGCGTTGAAGAGACATTTGAAGTTAGAAATTTATAAAAAATTAAGTACATAAGAAGCAGGGGGTCTACACAGGGCAGAAAAAGTTGGTAAGGGGTCTACGAGACAAAAGAAAGTTTGAGAAACCTTGGTTTAAAGGAAGACATGGAATCAGTTCAGAGGTGAGCGGCTAGGTTTGTCACTGGTAAGTTTGACCAATGCGTGAGTGACGTGGAAATGCTCCAGTAACTCATATGGAAATTGCTGGAGGAAAGACATTGTTTTTGAGAAATTCTGTTGAGGAACTTTAGAGGGCCAGAATTTGAAACTGATTGTAGTACGATCTTTCTGCCGCCTACTTACATATTGCATGACGATCACAAAGAAAAGGTAAGAGAAATTAGGGCTCATTCTATTTGTGAGTGGAATAGGAAAGGAAATGCCTAGTAGTGGTACAGTGTACCCTCCACCAAGCACTTTATGATGGAATTGTGGAGTATATATGAAGAAATATATCAATATTTTTCACGTTTGCAAGGATCTTAAAATGTTTTAACATTTTTAGCACCTGCCTTTCGGAGCATTTCACTGGACAATGATCTTAGCTTAAAAAATATTCTTTCATGGGTTAGGGTGTCCCTGCGCACCCCCCACCCTTAAAGACATTGCTGTCAACCCAGCCAGTGTACCCTTCCTTACTAAAGCTTCAATCTTTCTCTTCCTTTCCTTGCTTCATATTCCTTTATAATATTCTGTGTAGCTATGCAAAGTCAATATATGCTATATTTTTGGTCTCCACTGTTTGCTATAGCTTTTCAAAGAACCCGTTATTGAATTGTTGTTTTGACTCACTAATAAATAACTTGATATTTTTCGTAAAATTATGTCTATATTTTTGTTAATAAAGTGTGTTATAACGTTGTTCTCCATTTGTGGGAACTGACTTGGAATCTTTCACATTTTGCAGGTAACTATGTTTTAAACTATTTGTTTACTCGTCCAAAGCTACCTAACTTTGTAATTCAAGCACTAGTTACATTGTTTGCTCGTATAAGCAAACTTGGTTGGTTTGATAATGACAAAGAAGAATTTGTGTTTAGAAATGTTGTTACTGATGTCACACAATTTCTGCAGGTATGTCTTAGCCATTTATTTTAAACACTTCTGCTAATTTTGGGTTATAATAAGGTACTGTATGTCAACCTATATTTTTTACTTCTACACATTCCATAATCAGTCCATGTTCAGTAAAGCTTTAGTGCCTAATGTTACCAGAAAATATAATCCTTATGTACTAAATTATTATAAAGCTCCTAACAAACTTTTGTAGTTTGTAGCTGTAGTTTGTATGTGTAATATTTCTGATAAATTGATAATTGCTAACAGAAATGACAAAGAGAACAATCAAACTCCAAAACTGCAACATTTTTTGGTAAGATCATAAGTAGCAGAAAAAGGAGAGAAAGGAAAGAAAAGGTTCTTCCTGAAAGGATAAAAATCACATGTTTATCATTGATATTGCCATTGCACCATACATATTAAACTATGAGACAGCATTATCGATGTTACAGTCACTGAAAGAATCTGCCAGTAGCCAGTTGGGCTTTATTAATCCACTGCCATTCTGCCCTTCATCTATTGTTTCAAGGTACCATTTAATACATTAGAATGCCAAATACACAAAAAAATTTCCTGTCAAACACAAATTTTATCTTTTGAAAACTCTTACCATAAAAAGTCCTTGCAAGGTATTGCAATTATTTTATTTATTTATTTTAGTTGCTGATAACTGCAGTTAATTTATTCATGTACTTGCTGAATTCTATTTAAAAGCAAAGTGGTCACTCCCATGTGGCCATTAGTATTAGTTGTACTAGTGAGATGTGAAGATATTTTCAATCCGGGCTGTACCACTGATAATAGTTTACAAGTACTTCATTAGTACTCATTGTTTACAAATACACACCAATACGTTCTTACTTTTGTATTGTCTTTTGTGACTCTCTGTATAAATTTTCTTCTCTTTTGCACAAATGTTAAAATAATGGAAAAATTCCAAAACCATATTTGATATTGCATTTAACATATAGATTTGCTACTCTTTCATTTGCCTTGTTTGCAGATAGAATTATTAGATTAAAGGGTCATCTTTGTGGCTAAACACATTTTTTGAGGGATGGGGAATTCACTTTTAAAATTGTGTATAAGAACAACTAAAAGTTGTGGCTTGTTTCTGTGACTTTGGGCTGTTTTGTAACTGTTACTTCAGTAAAGTTTCAAACTTCTTGATTAATTGTATGTCATTTAGAACATAGAAAATGTCATACTAATTTCTTTGCGAAATACAGGTGTTGTGTTGAGATAGACTTTTCAGTTTAATTAAGAAACATGAAATTGTGAAAAAACATTTCAGATCATTTTATGAATATATTTTACTGACAATTTTCCCCCCCTTTTACTTATGAGTAGGTGCAAGTGTGACATTTAATTGAAAAATGAAGAAATGTAGGTTCATTGGGGCTACCAACCAACCAGCTATATGGTTTAGGTTGTAGATGTAAACTGCAATGCTCATATATCTGAAAGTGTTAATAAGTATAATTTTCACGTCACTAGCTTCACTGTTGTCGTAACATCTGTATTTGCATGATCTATCATTATCTTTGATTTATTCATATTTAAATGTTGTAATTACTGAATTATGTTTGTGATGCAAGGAAGATTTAAGGTTCCTGTAATGAAAATGAGTGACATTTTTTTTATGTTTCCGGCAGCTTCAGAGCAGGGCCTACAGTACTGCATATACAAAACCTTGAGCAAATGGCAATCAAACAAAGTAAATTTTTGTATGAAAAGCTTGTAATTGAGTGTTTGTTTAACTTATATGTGTATTTTGTAATCCATACAAGAAATAAACTGCAGTAGTTAAAAATTTATGAGTTTTTTTATTTTTTACCTTTTCATTCAGTGGCCTATACAGATACCTGTTGTGTGTGCCATTTTCTAAGTTCTCTATTGAACTCTGGCTACATTTTACACATAAAAGTGCAAGTCATGTTTTACCAGTTACTTGTGTACACGGTAAATGCATTTCAGTGTTTAAAGTGCAAAGGCCAGAAGAAATAATAATAATATTAATAATAATTATTAATTCCAACCTGGACTTTCCATTATTATATAAGGCCAGAAGAAAGATTGGTTAATGCAGTAAATACTGTGTAAGGGGAACGATACATAAACACTACTTTCACACATTCATCAGTTGACATACAACAAAGGCAATAATGCCAGGAATTTCTGGAAAAATTCCACCTATAGCTAAATAGTTCAAATTAACAGCCTGTCACACATTTGATATTTTCTAACCAAGTAATTGTTTTCATGCAAAAGACTAGCATTGCTTGACTTTTGTGATGGGTTGTTCATTATTTAATAACAAAGGAGAACTATCACATGGACACTTGACACCAATGAGGTATGACTATTCCTTAGTTTTCCTCCTCCTACCCCCTCCTCTCTCTCTCTCTCTCTCTCTCTCTCTCTCTCTCTCTCTCTCTCTCTCTCTCTCTCTCTCTCTCATTGTTTACCCTCTCCTGCTTTCTAAATGATTGTGGACCTGTAAACGAAGGCTTCCGCGGCCGTTGTCATTGTATATAAAACTCTTCTGGGTGTTGGACCGCATCGTCAAAATATCAAACACTTCACCGACGTTTCGGCCACTATTGCAAGTGGCCATCTTCTGGGTGTTACATTTACTGTGTAAATGTAACACCCAGAAGATGGCCACTTGCAATAGTGGCCGAAACGTCGGTGAAGTGTTTGATATTTTGACGATGCGGTCCAACACCCAGAAGAGTTTTATATACGATTGTGGACCTTTTTAGGCAAAAAGTAATTGCTTCATAAAATTGGGAATAAATCTGTGCAGTTTAAGAGCAAAAGCAAATTGATCACAAACTTCATACCAAATATATTATGCCTATATTTAGCACCATTCTAGGAACAGATAATTGGTAAATTTTTTCAGTTGTAATACAGATTTGATGATGGTATTTATGATTGATTTTGAATTAAATTTCTGATTTTTAAAAAATCTTTTGTGTGTGTTTTTATAACTAACTTTTTGTTGATCTACTTTATGAATACAATACCATTGCACTGTGCATTAGGAAATCACCAGCAGACAAAGTAAATTCTCATAAATAAAATTATTCAAGACTGAAATACACAGAACTTGATCACATTACACAAATGTGTGCAAAAACACAATTTGCAGTTTGAAATTGATGACAAAACAACTGGTTGGCACTAGTATTAATTGAAAACAGCTGCTATGGTAGCATGCAGTACTGAAAATGAAGTTAGTGACCTTAGGAACTGTTTTCTGTGGTTCAAAAATTGATTCTCTTTTTGTTGTCAATAAAACTTTGAAGTTAAATCTCATGACTATCCAACCTTAGATTTATATCACCTTGGAAATTGGTTGAGAAGGGGTAAAAAGTTGAATATTTGAAATGTTGTAGATATACTATGATAGTCTATTTGAATTCTTTGTAATAAAACTTCAGTTTTTTTCTGGACACTCTAACATAGTTGTTGAACATTTCCAAGGAATATTAGTCATACATTCAAAACAACATTGTTAATATGCATGATGTCAGATATTCCGTTTAAAAAACAATAAAATGAAAAGTTAATTTTCTTCTGGAAAAACAAATTCATGAGTTGTTACTAAAAAATAAAGGTACTAACAATACAGCAAGTAATTTTTATTTCTTATTGAAGTAAAAGGCTGTGCATGGTTATGTATTTATTTTTGTATTACAATAACCTATTACATTTTTATTTCAGAGCTTTTCAGTTTCAGAGAATATATGTTGAGATATCTTTTGTTTGTCCAGTTTGTTCATTGTTTCTGGGTAAAGTCAATGCGTTTGCTTGATCAGTTGTTTTCAGATTCTAAAACTGACACCATCTTTCCTTAATATACTGTCCACAGATTCAGTTTTCTTATCCATTACACAGTATGGACTAAGCAAATTCCATCTGACAGACACTTTCGCTATCATTCTTGATGAGCTCATTAATTAGAATATCCATTGGAACACTAACAGAAGATCTGCTGTGTGTGCTAAACCAACTTTATCTTTCAGTGTTATCTTTCAGTATTATTAATAAATGTTTAAAGCAAAGGCTACCTCTTTCCTTCCCTCTCTTTGTAAAGAGTTATTTAATCTTAATGTGACTTTGTGTTTGTGTGTACCTATAACTAGTGTAAAATTTAAAAAATTTTCTCATTTTGTTCATATTTATTTTGACTTACTGGAATAATTTATTTGTTCTTTTTATGCATAATTCTGAAGTTGTCAATTGTACAGTTTCATGGATTTTATAAGTGTCAGCTTTGCTAATGAAGTGCCTAAAATAATGTAACATCTTGTATTTATTTAAAGGGTAGTGTGGAGCATTGTATGATTGGCGTGCAGCTCTTATCGCAGCTAACATGTGAGATGAATCAGATTTCTGATGTAGATGCAAATCGCTCTCTAACAAAACATCGGAAGATTGCATCATCTTTTCGAGACACACAGTTGTTTGAAATATTTAGATTGTCGTGTTCTTTATTGGGCACAGCCAGAGAAAACTGTAAAAATCTAAACTTCAATGATGAAGCACAGGTATGTCACCAATATTGTTTATGTATTTATGCCTTTTAATGAGTGCAGAGAAATATTGAAATACTATTAGCAATAAATGTAACATTTGTTTTAATTGATGTTTTGCTGTGTCAGTATATGAAAGTATGATGACAAAGGCTTTAACAGCATTATTGTTAAAATTGTGAAGGTTTAATTCAGCTTTTTTTGTGTTGTACAGACTACTTTCATTTGCTTTGTTTTCTGATGCTAACAAACATCTCAAGTTTAGAATATAATTTCAGGTTCACTTCTCACAGTGTTTTGCTACACTTTTTTGTATGTGACGATTTTTTGGCTGTGAATAACAAAGTAAAAATACTAAAATGGAAAGAGGACTTTGAGATATCACCGTGTTTTATATAGAGGTGCTAGAGAGAAATATTATTATTATTATTATTTTATATTGGTATTCTGCGTGCTACCCTGTAGAAGGCAAAGCTACTGAGCATTACTGTTCTATAATGATTTATTTGGGCATGAGGGTTTAGATGTATTTAATCGTAGTATTGGATTTATTAGTTTTCTCATACAGATCTTTTGTTTCTCTTGCAATATCCTCATTGTGTCCATTAGGCATTTTTGTAGCGATCATTTTTTACAATATGTCATAAGTCCTGTAGATCTTCCTTTGAATGTTTTCAGTCATACAGGTCTAAATATCTTGTCTGTGATAGTTTGATAGCAGTCTATTTTCTTCAGATTTGTGGTATTTGATGGTCAGTGTTTGGGCATGTGTGTACCAAAGTTATACACTCTTCCAAAAAACTTTAAGAATAATCTACTTCAAAATTTGAGTTCTTTGTGCATAAAATATTTTACTTTGTCTTTACCTGTTACTTGTGTGTTTAGTGTTCTAGATTCATATTCATATCTTTGTTGGGCTGAATCTAGTGCCACACAGCTATTTTTACTTTAATTACCTGCCAATGGTTATCATTTAATTAAGAAATATAAATATGTAAGCTGATTCATTACTAAGTAATTACATAAAAATTGGAGTATTAAGATTTGGTGCAAAATGTCTAATTGATATTTTATTTTCTATTTGCATTTTATATCAAATTTTAATTTATAATGAAATGTTATTTTTATTAAAACATATAAAACAAATCAGTTAATAAAAAAATTCAGTTTGATGATAAAACCGAGAAGTAGTAGCATCTAATTGGAATGTAACTAAAAATTTCACTATTGTAGACCTCTGGGTTAATGTACACAGGTACAGGTGCTCGTGGTAATCAGGTGACATTTTTCTACACTTAAACGTATAACAGTTCTCCAACATTGGCAAAGTTGACGAGGTACTGATTCAATAAATTGGTTGTCTGGCATTGAATTTAACTTCGTATGAGTCTGTAGAAAACTGAGGAAGGGGGGGGGGGTTCCGTAAAGATTCCTTGGTATAGTCGGCGTCACATACAAAGGCGGCCCAGTTTTCAGCAGTTCTGCACATCCCTCTCCATTACTGCAAGACAGCTAATAAGTCTTATTCTGTAGGCACGAGGCTGGCCATGTGTTGCCCAATGTTTCTCTCGTAGGCTCAACTGTTCGCACTCAGCCATAGCTCTTCCCCTCCACGCTTCACCTAATTCTCCGCATCTATGCACAGAAGTGCCTTCTGATATGATGTCAGATATAGTTCTTAACACATGTGACTTGTGAAATCAGGAAATCTGTTGTAGTGGTGCAGTATGTTGGTAATTGTACAACCATTTTAGTATTAGTAGTTATTGGGCAATTACAAGGAATATTAAGAAATGTAGGATAATGTTATTTAAAATGATTGACAGGAAACAAGTTACTGATTTACATTGAATATTTAACTCTTCAGGGTGAAGATGTGGAATACAAGGAGATATAATTCAAAGGCTTTGTACAAAATGCTTTACATTGGTATTTGCTTAGCAAGATTATGTTGCATAGGAGAGATCCACAATGATTCAATAATATTTTCAAGAGTATTACTGCAAAAATAGAGGAAACGTCTTCACATATTTACCATATTTGTTGCAGTCTAAGCTGCACTTTTCCCAATTTTTTGGGATAAAGAAAAGAAAAAGAGGCCTGCAGCTTAGCATCAAGAGCAAAGCAAATTGAATTTCTGAAAAATGGTGCTAGGAGCTGTCAGATATAAACATCGCTAGGCATACTTTGCAGACTCAAATATCATAGGCCCACTGGTGCCAAAGCTTCTATACTCATAAAAATACAAGTTAAAAAATACAGTGGAAGATTAGTCTGCCTTTTTTTCAAGTTTTGCCCATTGAATCAATGCGAAAAAGGAATTCAGTATTGATCATCTTTGAATGTAGCAGCATTTCAAATATTGTCAGCAACAAAAAGTAAATTCCTTTATATCAATTCCAACAATATACAAGAGTTTAGGATTTTTGTATTAGTTGGTAGCTGTCATGATTTTGAATATGTTGTTGTCCAGGTACTAGTTGCACAGCTCTAAAGTACACTGTATTTCGAATTTGTAAAATTACGTCTGTTAATGTCATCAAATGGTATCTGTTTTCCCATTTCAATAATTAGTTTTTCTTTAAATTAGGGTTTTGGCTAGGTACACCAGTCACCTAGAGTTATGATTCAAGCATATTTGGGTGTTATAGGAGCTATTTAATTACCTGCCTACCAATAATCTGCTACAAATTAAAAATACTTCAAGTCACATTTTCTGAAACATATTTTTTTAAACCAAAAAGAGTTGTCTGTCTTATTTTTCTTAAGCATACTCTTAATGACAGAAGTTTCACTCCGGGTGGTTGATGTTTGTTGTTATTGACTCATCAACTTCCAAAGAGGAAAAGTGCTGACTACAGGCGCAATATGCTACATCAGCCTGATCCTCCTAATCATTGCCACCACCACTATCATCGTCAGTGCAAACACCTCTTATCTTTGAGAATTCCTTCATTACAGTTTCACGTGTAACTTATATTCACCTCCGTGGCAGTCAATCACCACCACCACCACCACCACCACCACCAAATCCTGAAATATTTTCAGGAATATTGGTGATTCTACTCTGTTTTTCACGCAGGACAATGTCCTCTTTGTCAGAAATATTTGCGCCACAACCACCATTTGGAAAACAATTTAATGCAGTCTGTTGTAATACACAATTCGAAGCAGCAACAAACATGTACATTACCTGCAGAATGTGAGACTCATAACAAACTTCATCTCAAGGAAAGAAACTGAACTTTGATCAACTGATACCCTATATCATCTGGCTCTAACAAAGTGTTCTTTGAGATGCATTGGGCACTGGTCAGTCATTAGCATTATTTTTTTACCTGATACACCCGTATGTTAAAATGTAGTATACGTGTCGGTGGCGCCATAAATGACAGAAGATGAAGGTAACCAGTCATGAATGGCATTCTGATGTTTCTTCTTTGTTTTTCGCTTTTTGAAGTATTCAGTATTGCAGAAATAATTATTCTTTACATGTAATATATTGCAAAATTGCTACCAGATCCTGATTTGAAAAAGTACACCCAGAACTGGCCACTTCAGGGATGGAATAGTTGGTTCTACATAATGGAGTCAATTCATTCAGCAATAACTATTATTATTTGTCATTTTTAGACTGTTTCTTATCAAAGCTACATTCCTTAGCACTTCTACAAATATGTCATGATTATTGATTATGTTGTTACGCTGTTAATTAAAAGTGCAGCACAGCTTTAATTCTTACAAGTAAAAGGAGCAGTGTAGATTTGTCAAAATTAATGTATCTTCTTCAATTGTCACAATTTTGCCATATATTACTAAAAAAATAGTTCACAATACCAAATGTTTACACAGTCAAACTTAAAAGGCACTTTCTTATTAGCTATTCGTGAAGCCTCCCTTCACCTTGGTTCATTATTGTGCTGTAACCAACATTTACACTTCAATCAGTGGCTGTTAACACTTAATCTATATTTTAACCCACCCGTCTTTGTGAGTAAACACTTCAACTCTCAAAACAGGCATTTGTGTTGTTTGAGGTGGTGTTCTTATATTTTTAAAACACCTTGGTGTTTTGAATTTTCCTGATTATAAGTAGGGATAACTTCTTGATACCATCACTATTCACACACCCAATAGTGCAGTCATTCTTTCTTTTGAATTTTTCACCATCAACAGAATATGTTTTCGCAAGAAGTAAATTGTAAAATATGCTATTTACATCTGCGTTAAAAGTGTGTAGCCTTATAACCTTGTATTAGTCATAATGTTTTCTCTGTGGTTTATAGTTTCAGTATCCACAGCTGCAATCTCTGTACTTAACTCTGAAAACAGAGATTATGATTTTTTTTAAGCTGTTGGAAAGCACTGAAGTTTTCCTCATCAATCTTCAGAGTGATTTTCAAACCTTCTCGTTAAAGTTTGTTACAGGAATGCAGTCATATACATACCTCCCACTCCTTGAAAACATTTGATAAGAACAGTTTCCATGTCACTGATCCTTGTCAACTGAATATTTGTGTTTTTGCATCAAAAGGCTAGGTGCTTCCCTATTTTAAAAATGGAACACAATGAAGACAGTGCAGAATCATCCTTCTTTGCTATATCACACAGCTTAACATTTAGATTGTCTTCGACACTATGGATGATTGCTAGCTTCTCTACAATCATATGTTACAGGCTATACAGTAAAACCCTTAAAAAGAGGTTTTCCTTAAATGGGGGTTTTGTCTAGGTACACAGGAGTGACCCAGAATCATTATTCAAGCATTTTTAGGAGATGTAGTATATATTTAATTGCAAACTTACCAATTATCTGCCAAAAATTTGAATAAATTATACAAACACATTCATTTTACATAACACATTTATTGTTTCTTTTCTTTTTTAAATCAAGGAGAGTTGTATGTTTTCTCCTTCCAGTATACTGTTATGAAAGAAGTTATCACTCAAGTTGGTTGATGTTTGCCAGAATTGCCTCGTCTGCATTAAAAGTGGAAAAGTAGTTTCTGACAGTGTCAAGTCCTTCCACAGCAGCTGCATAACTTGGTGCAATGGACTCATCATCACCACCACCACCACCACCACCACAATTTCACACATCTCACTCACATTCATCTCAGGTGTCGAAGTTGAAAGATTGTTATAACACGAAACAAAGTCCTTGAATGTCAGATTTTCAGAAACATCTGCAATTCTTCATTTTTCCTCAGGTACAATATCATCCTCTTCAGAAACCTGTGTAGGCTTGGTACAACCAGCCTTTACAAAACAATTTAACACTGTCTGCTGAGTTACACAATTCCATGCAGCAACAAACATGTGCATTGCTTGTAAAATGTTTAATTTCATCACTTTCTTTCTTTCAAGGAAGGTCATAGATTTTTGGACAATTGCTGCTCTGTATTTTGCTTTGATAGTGTATTATGCCTAGATTGAGAGGCTGCAGATGGCTACTACAGTTTGATGGGAGAAACCCATCTTCTATATTTCTCAAAAATTGTTTCTTTGGGATGTGCAGGTCAATTATCAATAATAAGCACTATTTTCCTCCCTGCTGCACCCATCTTGCCATCTAAACACCTAAGAAATCTTATAAAGATTTCTGTTGTCATCCAGGAATTACTATTGTACTCCTAAGTACAAGGTAGTGTTTTGATATTTTTAAAACACCTGGGAGTTTTGAATTTTCCTATTACCAGTGGCGCCAACTTCACTTCCATCTCTATTAACTCATAATAATGCAGTCATTCTGCCCTTACTTTTCTTACCTGCGTGGCTACTGTTGTGAAATTCCCGGGAATTTAAAATCAAGGAAATATTCCCAAAATTTATAAATTCCCGGAAATGTATGATTAATTAGCCATATAGCACAATAAAACATAATTAATAGGCTTAATGCAGTAATTATATAGTAAAATCAAACATAAAAACTTAAATATATTTTAAGCAAAAATTACAATTAAATAAATTTCTTGGAAATTTATAATTTTAAAAACGAAGTAACTCAAATTAAAAGGTCAATTTGGTAATTGTGTTATTAAAACAAACACGAACACTCTTTTTTGTTGAAAATAATATTATAATTGAACAAAAACCGCAGAAAAATAGCCAGAATGCAAAATGTTATAAAAATCCTAACTAGTAAAAGCCAAAAGATTTAATACAGCACCTTTTGTTATTCAGTTTTTTTTTTTTTTAAGTCCAGCTGTGTCCATTAAATCCTCGTCTTTTACATTTCCCACTCCAAAAAAGTCATCGTTACAGTCGATATCATCATCATCATCTTCAGTCTCAAGGACTTAGTCTTCTTCCTGTCCTCCTGCTTCCTATGGGTTGGCTTCTGCTTGCTTTCTTGTTTCTTTTATGTTCTCTCTTGGAGGTGGAGCATTCACAAGTGTCCATTTTTACAAAATATATGTCAGTTTTGCTGCTTGCTCAGAAGAAGGCCGGTTTCTTTTATTGGAATGCAACCAAGAAAACAAACTAAATGTCTGCTCTGTAGCAGCTGATGTTACTAGTGCCTCCAATATTCTTATGGCTACATCTGTCAAGTCGCAAGTAGCTTTCAACCACTCCACCATGGGAAAGGCCTGATAATTTTTTTTCTTTATTGTCCATCCCTTCCCAAAGAAACTTTCTTGAGATTAAGTCTTCCTTGTCTCTATAGTCAGCTAACTTTCTCTTACTTTTAAGACATCCAAACTCATCTGCTGGGCACAATCACAAACAAAACCTATGGTATCATGTAGTTCTGTAGGGTCGAGCATCCTTCCCTGCATTTTAGGAGCCAGCATGAATGCTGAAAGATGGATTGGTCCGATGCCAAAGTTTTTTTCTCTCAATGAACTTCTCAGTGACTTTCTTTTCTTTGGATTTTCGCATGGGTGATTTTGGTAAGTTTTCCTTCACACTTTTCTCTAGTTCGTTTAACTTCCAGAGCACTCTATGTATATGAGGGTCATTTGATTCAATAGATGTAATATGATCACCAATTGGTTTAAGCAGATTTATCATTATTTCTATTCTAACCCAAAACACAGCATCATATAGTAGTTTCCTTTTAATGGGTGCGTCTAGATCAGCCTTTTTATTGATGGCCAATGCTTGGAGGACCACATTGTTCGACTGCAAGCTTTCCAAACAAAAATGCTGGCTGCCCCGTCTGGTCTAACCTAGACGACTTCAGAGATATTCAATCTTTGAACCTTTCTATTTTAAAATATAAATAAAATACTTGGATAGGTTTAGGTTTATATGGATCTGGACTTTACCTCATTCTTTGAAATAAACACATTTTCCGATTTTCAATATTTTAAATATCAAAGATTTAGCCCTGGAACTACCAAGCATCAAAATTTGATTCTTATGTTTCCTAGAGCTGCCAACCTCGAAATGATCAACCTTTAGAAAAAACGAATTTATAATATTGATATGTCATCTAGTAAGTAGCTCCTAAATACTAAAATACAAAGGGAGGTTTGTTTATTCAATTTAAGAGGTATTTTAGGCTATAAAATTTAAAATAAACTTGTGCAGAATTTGTAAACATTAGTCAATGAAAATGGAATTTCGGGGAAAAATTATGCAAATAAACTGGCCGAGCTTTATGCTTTACTTGAAAATACAAGTTATTTTATTAACATAGAACATTGTAAAACATTAATTAAAGATTATAAAACTGAAATTGATAGCGATATTTTAGGAAATGAATTTTTTATAAATTATAGTTCATCGCAGGAATTGAGGAGTCTTTGAATTCTGGGGGAAACACCTCTAGTCATTCGTTTGGAAAAATTAAAAATTACTACAGATGTTGGCCAGTTGAGAATTATGCCTCCACAGAAAATTTTGCAGGTTTAGGTTTAATTCAGAGAAATGTGAGGTCTCAACTAGCTGAAAAGTTTTAGCCTTAGTGAATATTTACATTTTTTCCACCAGACTTAAAGTAAATGATGTTCTGCATGGAATTAGCAAGGAAATTAATGCAGAGAATGATAAATCTTGGAATAACTCTGCGAATTTACTTAGTTAACCTAGCTATAAGATTTTTTAACTGTTAAAACTTTCAAAATCTAAAAATTTTCATAAATTCCCAGTCTTTGAAATCTTACCGGGCCAAAGAAATATTCCCGGCAATATTCCCATTTTATAAGTTCCTTCCCACTGGGAATATTACCAGCCCACATCACTATGCATGGCACTTTTCTCCTTACACAGAATACATTTTTTCAGAAAGTAAATTACAAAATACACCAGTTTCATCTGTGTTAAAAATCTCTCTGGGGCTCATAGTCCTCTATTAGACACGGTAGTGTAGTGCTCTTCCAATAGCTTGATGTTTCTACAACAGCCTCACTCTTGCCACTTACATTCTGCAGTGTGAGGGTATGACACTTTTGAAAGTGATCTAACCATCCGTTTGATGCACAAAAATTTTGTAATACCTATTCTGAAGGCAATTTCCTGAGCCTTCACTTGAAGAATATTGCGACTTACAGGAATGTTGCCTCTTCTCACATCATGTAACCACTTTAAAATAACATTTTCCACATCACTAAACATTGAAGTTCAAATTTTCTTCCTTGTGGACCTCTTGGAACCACTATCTTTAGTATTTAATAGTCCTTCCTTGTTTTTCAATATGCCAATCAAAGACAATGGTGCTAAATCATACTTCTATGCCATATCCGAAAGTTTTACATCACAATTATCTTCCACATCGTGGGTGATGGTCATTTTGTGTTGAATTGTAAGTTTCTTGCAGGCCATAACTACACAAAAATAAAACTTTGTAACACTTACGCTTTCCTTAAAATAAGTAATACAGCACTTTATGGCTTGCACTTCATATAAACAACTGATGTCAGATCATGTAACTACAAATGTATGGTACGCAAGGCTAAAACTGCATTTAGATTCATTCATTGCTTTTTCCAGTATTGTTACACTGCAATGCGATCTATATACAGCCTGTGTTGATTGAAAGAATCAATTACCATTTACTGCCAACATGCAGCTTGTAAGACACAAAGAAAGAAATCGAAAACTCCCTTTCACATGTTAGGAATTTTGTAAAAGTGGGATTTTAAGGTGTAGAAAGTTTCATCTTTGTTCCTTAAAAGTAGGGAAAAATTACATTGTTTTTATGGGAGTTCTGCAGGGACCGATGGAAATATTTGTTAAAAGGGGGTTTGTTAATTCAGGGTTTTAGAATTCTGCAAAAGTGAAATGGGGGATAGGGCAAGAGAAAATGCAACACTAACATAAGACAACACTACACAGCTCACACTTTGTAATATTTGATGATGTCAGACCAAGTGACCCTAACCCATAGAAGGCAAGGCTTACTGATATGCCAAACGCTTTTTCGGGTATTGCTACACTGGTATTCAATATGATACTTATTGACTGGAAGAATCTATTACTGACAACACACAACTCAAATTACGGCTTGTGTGAAAGAAACAAAACTTGCACATGATTAGGAATTGTGTAACAACAAAATTTTAATTTGCGGAATGTCATGTTTGTTCCTTAATTAAAGCGGACCGTTTCATAAATTGTGGTTCATTAAAAGTGGGGGGGAAACATTATTCTAATGGAGTTCCTGTGGGACCTGTGGAAATATTTATTAAAAGCTAATTTGTTAAATATATGATACGAATATTATAGACGAAAAATTCCTAACAGGAAAAATTATATATAAAAAAATAGACGAAGATTACTCAACAGGCGAAGGAGCACAGGTGTGACAGGAGTACAGATAAATAGAACACACACATGATTAGGGTTTAAAGGAGAGGGTAAGGAGTCATTCCAATCCCGGGACAGGAAAGACTTAGCTCGGGGGGGAAAAAAGGAGGATAAACAAATACACCACACACACACACACACACACACACACACACACACACACACACATTTACAGACGCAAGTACACCTAGGCAGACATACTGTAGAAAGCAAAGAAGTTAAGAAGTTAGACAGAGATACCACTTGAGGCAGAGGCTCTGTCCAGAGAACTGAGGCAAAGATATTAAGATGGTGGGTGGGAATTCAAATTTAGCGGACACCAGATATACTACAGGGAACGGAAGAGAATACGAGGTAGCAAATATTGCCTGTGAACGTTGTGTTACTGGTTTTTAGTTTTTGGAGGTAATATACAGCATAAACTATGCGCTCAGTGTTCTCCCCCTCTGTCTGCGCAGAATGCCTCGCTCAGCCGCCTTCCTACCTGCACACAGCTCTGACAGCGGTTTGTACAGCCCTGCCCGCTTAGCGCTCAACTCGGCAAATCACTCGCGCGGCTCCACGTAGCGGAATTATGCAGTGTTCAGTCAGCAATATTAAGCACCTAACGTCTGGTTTACAATGTAGTGAATGGACTGGTGGGTGGTTTGGTGTGTATGCTGAAAATCTGTGAGGACTTGGAGTATTATGGGATGCCTCCTGCACCAGCACTGAACAACACGTTGACATGAGATTCTCTCGTATCGACTGAGATACTACTGACTTTGCCAAACTAAAAACATGCTTTGAATCCCACACACCATTTCCTGTTCCTCAGCAGCGGTATAGTTGGTGGGTCAGGGGTCAACTGCCTCATGGTACGTGAAATGGGAACCAATGGTGTCAAAGAAATCACAGGCAAAACATTTCGCAGCGTTACTTTCAAAAGGAAATACAAGGTAGGAACATTGGCTATTGATCCTCTCACAATCTTCCAAAAGCTGTGCATTCTGAAAGTCAGATCAAGACTTAAGAGAGCACTTTGCCTTAGAGTTGGCCCCCTATCCCATGGCGCTATTTTCAGAGGAGGGTATGCGGAAGGGCACAAAATCCACCTTCTTCATTGCTTTCACTCCTCTCACTGAAAACATCTTCATCACACAAAATACATTTGTTGTTGTCGATGGAGGGCATCTGCTACACACAGTTATCTGGCAACATAAAAAAGCTCCGTGAAATTGTAGCAGCCTACATTTCCTACACTGACCACCGTTATGGGAGGAATGTGGCTGTGGTGTTTGATGGCTACTTATGGGATGGGGGCTGCCAGTAACACAAAAGCAGCTGAGCATCTACTGACATTTTTGGACAAGGAAAAACAAAAATGATGGGCATAATTGAGAAGAAGCCCCAGCTGATTGGTGTGTCTGCCACATTCCTTAAGCCACATGCTACTAAAGAAGAGAGCCTCTGCAGGTTGCAAGTGCTTGGTCGCCCTATATAATGGTGGAGACGACAACCTTCAAACTCTCTGCTATGAACTTTTCCTCAGCATTGCTGCGAGTGCATAAGTCCAGCTTGCCCATCTACCCCCAACCCAAGAAGTGTTTGGGTGTCAAAAAAGAGCCCTCTGACTGGGGTTGTACAAGAAGCCAGTAAGGGCTAACTCCTACAACCACAATCCAAGACCCAGTGCCCTCAGCACTACTGAAGATAATGTGCAAATGTAGGAAAGTGTGTGGTGACGGGACCAGGTCATGCCAAAGAGCAGGGCTCAGGTGCTCTGTTCTTTGCCAAATTTGCCAGGGCAAGACATGCCGCAACACCCTGAATGTCTCGGTAGATTTGGATGAGGAAGTTGTGGATGAACCAACTTCGGTTACAGAGCTCCAACAGACAGAAGAAACAACGGAGCCCAAACCAGGAAGGAATAAATCCCGGCGTTCTCAGTGAATTTCTGTTAAGTAAATTTAGAGGGCCAGAATTTGTAGCTGAGTGTAGTACGATCTTGCTGCCGCCTACTTACATTTCGCGTAAAGATCACAAAGACAAGATAAGAGAAATTAGGGCTCGTACGGAGGCATATAGGCAATCTTTTTTTCCTCGTTCAATTTGGGAGTGGAATAGGAAAGGAAATGCCTAGTAGTGGTACAGTGTACCCTCCGCCACGCACCTTACGGTGAATTGCGGAGTATGTATGTAGATGTAGATGTAGAAGTCTGAAAAGCAAAAATACCAAATATCACTTCCCTACCTCTAATTATTTTTGGGAAAATGGTGTTTGAGGCCTGAAAGGTGTGTATGCGATCATCAGTTGGGTACCAATTTTCCCATTTTAAGAGGGCTACTACTTAGTGATGAGTTGAACTGTAGACATCAATTGTTTTATCCATCAACTGTGGAGCAGTAAGTTAAGATACCATATAAAAAGTGAGATACATTATTTATGAAAAACTAGCTGAAAACCCGGCATTGCCTGGGTATTTATTTATTCCTGTCTTGAGTTTGTACTTCTCCTAACCCTTCTCTCTCTGTCCATCTCTCTTTTTTAATAAAATGTCATATTTGTGGGAGAGTATTAAAGCAATAAGGCTGTCTTGCAGAACTAATAATAACTGCATAATAATTGCATTGCATCATCCAAACAAAGGAAGGTAGTCATCAATATGCAGACAATATGTAACCTAAATAATTCATTTAATTCAAAACTTGATTAGAAACAATATTTTTTGTTACTTGTCCAAAATCCAATACTGTATGAATAAATTCTTTGAGGAGCCCACCCCTGAGCAAGCGATATGTAGTTGTCCGTGTGAAAAACATGTAGATGTCAAAACCACTCTGCATTATTTAAAAGGTTGCCCTGTGATTTATTAATTGTAATAGAAAATGCAAGTCTCAATGGAAACTACAATCTCCTGATGTTAAAAGCAACATCTGCCGGAAGTAATGGGTATTCAGTGAATGTACACTGTTTCATTCTCTTCCTTTCCCTGTAGCTTTATAGATGCGAAAGGTTTTTACCCATCCCAGTATATACGATCACATATTTATTGAAATCATCATCATTTGTACGCTTTTCTCATTTCAATTCAAATCAGCATGAACTGTCATGGCAGTATATGAAATTCATTGCAATTACAGTGGTGTCATCTGTCGAAAATTTGTCGTGCCAACTAAAAAACCTCCGTGGCTGATGCACAACCACCTTGCTACAGATAATTAAGTGATCAAATGCATAGATTACAATTCTACAAAGGACATACAGACATGTGTTTAAATGCCTGTGTCAGTGTTGTCAAAATTTCATATCAATAGTTCAAGAAATTTCTGAGATTTGCTATTAAAAAACAAACGAACAGAAACTGTAGATGTTGCTGATTGCAAATTTCCAAAAGTTGCCCTATTTCAGGTAATTTTGATACAATGTTGCATTTGAATTCACGCTTGGTTGTATATAGCTTCCTATTAAATTCATTTCCGAAACTCTTTGCGCTTAGCAATAGTTCAAACAAATTTGTAGATACAAATAAAAACTCTAATATGTTTGATATAACTTTGATTTTTCTAATACGCTGATCTCAAAACATAAAAAAGAGTACCTAAAGGTGAGAGACACGATCTTCTCATAAGACTTGTCATCTAGTTTACATAACCAGGCACTGCGGCTTTGTAATAAGACATTGACCTTGCATATAACACTGGGACAGGGGACCCAAACGCTGTCTTTCCTACTGGGCCATTTTAACCATTGTGAGTTAGTAGGAGACAAGTAGATAATTTCAACATCTTTAAATTTGTGTGATACCTTGGAAATGTGTCCCATTTAGCATGCATCACATTTGAAAACCACATACTGCCTCACATGCAACTGTTCAAATGAAGACTTTTCAGGTGTTCCCATAGTAACAGTGGTCCCATTTGCATCTGTTAAAAGCCTCTTCATTGTAATTGTGTTAGCAGCAGTGACTAGAAATGCATGGTATGACCATGTTCCTGGAATAGTTTTCACTGTTCTGTATCTGTCTTTCAGATGGCCTTCATATGACTTGATATTCTGTGTAGACGCAAATACCATTTAACCCTTTCTTTCCCAGTGTTGTTCCTGGACAAAAACTTACACTACTGACCATTAAAATTGCTACTCCAAGAAGAAATGCAGATGATAAACAGGTATTCATTGTACAAATATATTATACCAGAACTGGCATGGGATTTCTCATTTTTACGCAATTTGGGTGCATAGATCCTGAGAAATCAGTACCCAGCACAACCCCCTCTGGATGTAATAATGGCCTCGATATGCCTGAGCATTGAGTCAAACAGAGCTTGGATGGCGTGTACAGGTACAGACACCCATGCAGCTTCAACACAATACCGCAGTTCATCAAGCGTAGCGACTAGCATATTGTGATGAGCTAGTAGCTTGGCCGCCACTGACCAGATGTTTTCAATTGGTAAAAGAACTGGAGAATGTGTTTGGCAGGGCAGCTGTCGAACATTTTCCGTATCCAGAAAAGCCCATACAGGACCTGCAACATGCGGTTGTGCATTATCTTGCTGAAATGTAGGGTTTTGCAGGGATCGAATGAAGGGTATAGCTACGGGTCGAAACACATCTGAAATGTAACAGCCAAATTGCCGTCGATGCGAACAAGAGGTGACGGAGACATGTAATCAATGGCATCCCATACCATCACACTGGGTGATATGCCAGTATGGCGATGATGAATACATGCTTCCAATGTGCGGTCGCTGCAATGTTGCCAAACACGGATGCGACCATCACGATACTGTTAACGGGACCTGGTTTCATAAAAAAATGACGTTTTTGCCATTTGTGCACCCAGGTTCGTCATTGCGTACGCCATTGCAGGCGCTCCTGTCTGTGATGCAGCAGCAAGGGTAACCACAGCCGTGATCTCCCAGCTGATATTTTATGCTGCTGAAAACGTTGTTGAACTGTTCATGCAGATGGTTGTTGTCTTACAAATGTTGAGATCTGTTGACTCGGGTATCGAGACGTGGCTGCTTGAATCCGCTATGGCCATGCGGGTAAGATGCTTCTCATCTTGACTGCTAGTTATGCGGTCGTTGGGATCCAGCACAGCGTCTTGTATCGCCCTCCTGAACCCACCGATTCCATATTCTGCTAACAGTCATTGGATTGCGACCAACGTGAGCAGCAATGTCGTGATACGATAAACTGCAATTGCGATAGGCTACAATCCGACCTTTATCAAAGTCAGAAATGTGATGGTACGCATTTCTCCTCCTTACAGAAGGCATCACAACAACATTTCACCAGGAAATGCCGGTCAAGTGCGAATGGACAGTTTGTTGCTGGTCATTCCCACATAGAACGCTTCACAGTGCAGGCAAGCATTCTATGTGGGAATAACCAGCAACAAACTGTCTATTCTCATGAACGGTCACAGGCAGACAGTGTTTGTTGGGAATGAGGATTACCCTGTGGCTAAACACGCCTTGGTGCACGGCCAGCACATCTTGGCACAGTGCTACACCGTCAGAGTTATCTGGATACTTCCCACCGACACCAATCCTTCAGAACTCCGGAGATGGGAACTAGCCCTTCAGCGTATTCTCTCTTCCCGTTGCCCACCTGATCTCAACCTCCGCTAAATTTGAATTCCCGGCTGGCATCTTTATCATCTTAACATATTTGCCTCGGTTCTCTGGACAGAGCTTCTGCCTCTAGTGGCATCTCTGTCTAACTTCTTAACTTCCTTGTTTCTATAGTATGTCTGCATAGATGTGTTTGCATCTGTGTAAATGTGTGGGTGGGTGTGTGTGTGTATTTGTTTACCTTCCTTTTCTTCCCCCAAGGTAAGTCTTTCCTCTCCCAGGATTGGAATAGCTCCTTACGCCCTTCCTTAAAACCCTTATCATTTCCTTTTCCCTCTCCTTCTGCCTGAAGAAGCAACTGGGTTGTGATAGCTTGCGTGTGTGTGTGTGTGTGTGTGTGTGTGTGTGTGTGTGTGTGTGTGTTCTATTTATTTGTGCTACTATCACACCTGTGCTCCTTCGCCTGGTGAGTAATCTTCATCTATTTTTTATATATTTTTTCCTGCTAGGAATTTTTCGTCTATAATATTCGTATCATAAATAGAATGATATTTTCATTTTAACTAACCACATTGGAAATAAATAAGCAAATAATTAAAATTCCTACAACATTCAAGATTTTTTGTCTATAAGTTAGTTAATGAAAAATTTGAGTTATAGTTACGAAGTTCAATCACTAGTGGGCTTGTTTTGTATAGTTTTTTCAATTCTGGCTCACTCCTTTGAAACATTATATGTAAAAGAGTCATTAGTAATATGTTCACATTTTAAATAAATGATTTTTTCGTTCTACTGACATTGTAGTATTGATACTGCAGCAGACGTAGAAATTATCAGACTCAAGTCCAGATTTAAGGCCATTTAAAATTCGGGTAACTCCTCTTCATTAGAAATAAGCAGCACAATTGAGTTTAAAACTTCACATATATTTTTTAAAAAAGAAACCAATACATTTGATCGTGATTGTTAGATTCAAACTGATGAAACGAAAATTATAGAAGGAAACTGTCCTGATGACTTACCCAAAGAACAGGCTTGTCAACAGACAAATAAAATCACTCACAAACACACATACAAGCTTTCGCAACCGTTGGTCGCTTCTTCAGGAAAAGAGGAAGAAAGGAGAGGAGAAAGGGAAGGATATGGGTTTTAAGGAAGTGGAAAAGGAGTAATTCCAATCCCAGGAGTGGAAGGACTTACCTTAGGGGACAAAAAAAGGAAGGTTAACAAATACACACACACTCACACGTATCCAAACACAAACACTGGTGAGTTTGCATTTGGGTGTGTGTGTGTGTGTGTGTGTGTGTATTTGTTTACCTTCCTTTTACAATGCTACAATCCAGACAAATGATTTCAGAAAGGACTTCCTAACATTCAAACTAATATTGGATGTCAACAAATTTCGCTTCTTCAGAAATGATTTTCTTCCCATAGACATTCACATTTTATACCTTCTTTACTTTGGCCATCCTAAGTTAGTCTGCTACCCAAATAACAGAACTCATCTACTACTTTTATTGTCTCATTACCTAATCTAATTCCTTCAGCATCACCTGATTTTCTGACACTGCATTACATTACCCTTGTTAATGTTCATTTTATACCCTCCTTTCAAGACACTGTCCATGCAGTTCAATTGCTCTTCCAGGTACTTGGCTGTCTCTGACATAATTACTACGTCATAATCAAACCACAAAGTTTTCATTTCTTCTTCCTGAACTTTAATTCCTTCTGCAAATTTCTCCTTGCTTTCTCTCACAGTCTGCTCATTGTACAGATTGAACAACATTGAGGAAAGGCTAAAAACTCGTCTTTCTTCCTTCCCAACCACTTCGACCCTTTCATGCCTTTCGACTCTAATACTTGCTGTCTAGTTTTTGTACAAGTTGTATATAACTCTTTACTCCCTATATTTTATTCCTGCTACCTTCAGTTTTTGAAACAGTGTCAAACATTGTCAAAAGCTTTCTCCAGACCCACAAATGCTAAAAACGTAGGTTTCCTTTTCCTTATCTTATCTTCTAAGATAAGTTTAATGTGAATATTGCCTCGCTTGTTCCTACATTTCTCCTAAATCCAGACTGATCTTCCCCAAAGTCGGATTCTACCAGTTTTTCCATTCGTTTGTCAATAATTTGTGTTAGTATTTTGCAACCATGAATTATTTAACTGATAGTTCTGCAATTTTCACACTTGTCTGCATTTACTTTCTTTGGAATTGGAATAATAATATTGTTCTTGAAGTCTGAGGGTATTTCCCATCCCATACAACTTGCATACCAGGTGAACAATTTCTTCACGACTTGACTCTCCTAATGATAATAGCAGTTCAAATGGAACATCATCTACTCCAGAGGCTTTGTTTCTACTCAAATCTTTTAGTGCTCTGTCAGATTCTTTTCACAGTATTGTATCTATCTAATCTTCCTCTACTTCATCTTCCATTTCTATAATACTGCCTTCAGGTTTATTTCCTGTGTATAGGCCCTCTATATATTCATTCAACCTTTCAGTTTTCCCTTCTTTGCTTAGTACTGGTTTTCCATCTTAGTTCTTGATATTCATGCATCTGATTTTCTTGTCTCCAAATTTTTCTCCCATTTTCCTGTAGGCAGTATCTATCTTTGCCCTAGTTATACATTCTTCTACGGTCTTGCATTTCACCTCTATCCATTCCTGCATAGCCAGTCTGTGTCAGCCTCATTTTTCAGATGTCTATACTCCCTTCTGCCTGCTTCACTTGCTACATTTTTATATTTTCTCCATTCATTCAATCAAGTTCAGTATCTCCTATGCTATCCAGGGATTTCTGTTAGGCATTGTACTTCTGCCTATATAATCAATCATCTGTGGCCTTTACTACTACTACAACTCTCTCTCTCTCTCTCTCTCTCTCTCTCTCTCTCTCTCTCTCTGCCTGAGCTACTCATGCTTCTTCTGCTATATTACTGTCCCCCATTTCAGCCAATCCTTGCCTAAAGCTCTCTGGAACTCCACAACTGCCTCTGGTTCCCTCAATTTGTCCAGATTCCACAGTATTCAACACTAATCTGTGAGAAAAATGTAACTGCATTTTTAAAACTAAAATTAGTATCATATACTTTGACAACAGATGATTCATACTTACCAACTATATCCACCAAATCTGCGTGAGGCATGATACTGTCATCTTTAAGTGTGATACTTAGTTTTATTAGGCAACAAATCTGAAGTGTACTGATAAAACACTTAGTCACCTGAAAGGATCCCATAGTCTTCTCCTGTAATTCGTGTAGTCTTCTGTTGCAGCTTAGCAGTGGAGAACAATAAGAAAATCAGTGGCATACCAATAAAGAAGAAGAAACAGCCTCTTTTTACCTTAATGATAATTTTGCATTTTCATTAGTTTCTATGGTTTTTCTGCTGTTATGTACAAAGTTAGTGATGTATTTATTATGTATCCTATCATATATCGAAGCTACATCTGATCTGCATTTTTCTAGTTAACCCCCCCCCCCCCTTTTTTTTACGTTGGTTTGATTTCACTCTTGTCATGTGGGGAATGTGGAATGTGTGTTAGACAATGATTAAAAAATAATATTGATTTGCTAATAGCACATTCATGGCAGGATGACTCCTCAGCTCTGAAGTTCATTCATTGTTAAGATATTTAACATTTGAGTTTCCATACAACCATCATATCTTTTTACATATAAATTTAAGCACTGAGATGTAAACTATAGGTCCGATTAAAATTACTTGCTAGTTGACAGTTCACACGTTGGAGCTGCTTTCATCCAATCATACTGCTCGTCACACCTAAACCGTTTACTGTTACCAAACTGCCACAACAACTGGTCATTTCAATTCCATTTCCTTAACTAGCTCTCTTTTGTGATTTGTTTTGTTGCTGATTCACAGATGTCTACTTTTTATTTCGCATTTAATAACTTACTGATAGTCATACAAAAAACATGACTGGGACAATGGTGTTAACCCTTTAATTCCCAATGTTGTTCCTGGACAACAACATATTAAAACCCTTCTTTCTACCATATTGTGTGTATCAATCCTTAAAGTTTCATTGCTGTTGATAAACTACATGCTTCTAGTATGACATTCTGCCACTTGGTATGGCGTGTAGCCACTACAGAGGCATTAATCTATCCAACTTGGAGGTTGTGCTACGTTGCCGGCTGCACGTGGCTGCGAGTGTGTGTGCGCTTCATTTTATTTTATTTCAGAAGTGAATTGTCTTGTCTTCAGTACTGCAGTGAAAATTATGGTAACATTATTGACCTTACAGTGTTAACTATCAACAAAATAACGTCCCAAGTAATAATATACCTCAATACAAACGTACGTATAAAATACATGACAAGGGGAAAAAAAAACTTGTTGTTCACTCAAAAATTGTAAAACACATTTTGATGTTTAGTGCAATGTATTAATACAGAAAGCACCCGATTTTAATGTTTCCAAGTCTGAATTCTTAATGTGGGAATGAATGGGTTAAGGAAATGCCTACTCATGCACAGCACTAAGCATATGCTTCTGAATCTTTTCATACAAAGAGTAATTTAATGTCACATACATAATATTATAGGTATAAGCTTACATTAGATGAGCTTCATATGATTTATGTGAAAGCGAGCTCTGTAGGATACAATTCAGGGTTGTTACTAGGTGTATAGTGTGACCTGGCAACACATCTACATGTGGCTGCTTACTGCAGTTGTAACGTCAAAGTTTCTCTTGCTGAAGTTTATGGGTTCAAGCCCAGTTACAAATGATTATTTTAATTTCTAAATCATATCACTTTGATTGTTTTTATTAATTTAGCTCAATTGTTTAAGTTCTAATACTTTGTTATATATGTTTCAAAATGGTATCAATTTTTTTATTCACTCTTATTTTTTATCCTATGTTTTTTTTCTTTCAATTGGAATCTGTGTTTGTCATTATTAAACTGTATTTAAGTGCCAAGCAGGACTGCTGATTGGTTTGTAATACTAGACAGTGAGGTTATTTTCTGGTAGGTTAACCAATGATAGTGAGAAATTAGTTCGCTCTTAGAGCTGTATCTGAAATTTTTTGAAGTTTTCTCATAGAGGTAAGATTTATTCGCCATGAACGAAGAAATCATGATTTCTTCGCAGACACATGATGAGCCGCAGATAGGCACACATAACAGAAAAACAAAAAATAAAGCTTTTGGCTGTTAGCCTTCATCTGCCCAGATGAAGGCTTAACAGCCAAAAGCTTTATTTTTTGTTTTTCTGTTGTGCATCCTTATCTGTGGCTCATTGGGCGTCTGTGGTGAGTAGCAGCCTATCTTTTCCAAAATATTATTGGATCTTTGAGGTATTTCCATCGTTTGAAATGATGATTTCAGTTCTTTTGGAGATGTTTGAATGCCATTTTGTCTGATACATTTTACATCACATCTGGTTAGGTTATAACATGGCATTAAGTTGAGAACTACAAAACACATTTATTGCTGCAGTTCAGTCACTGATCATTTAACTATCAACAGAGCTTCTCGCTTTGCTGCCATTAACCCTCGGTGGCTTCCTCCAACACTGCTCTGTGTTTAAAATGTATTAACAGCATTTTTGAAGTGACCCACCATCTTTGTGTGTGGCCTGCAGCTGAGCAGTAGCTGGCTGCCTATGTGGCAACACTAGTGCCATTTAACAAATGTCAATTAAAATAACTTTAATCGTAGTATAGGTGTGCACACACGGTAATGATATAAAATACTTAATCATGAAAAAAAATATATTTCATTTCCTTTAACATCGAAACAAGAAGTTTCCAGTTCATCACATAATGGATTAATTACAAGCAAAGTTTTTGCAGGTGTTTACTTTTTCTATTTCCCTTTATTGCCATTTACAACCTTTACGGTTTTCATATGACTGACATTGAGTTTCTTCTCATTGTCAAATAAAACTTAATTTTCAAGTAAAACATCTCTTTACCTCATAGCAAATTGGTCATGCATTTACAGTCCACAGACTGGTTTGATGCAGCTCTCCACGCTATCCTGTCCTGTGCAAGCCTCTTCATCTGAGAACATGTACGGCAACCTACATCATTTTGAATCTGCGTAATGTATTCCTCCCTTGGTCTCCCTCTATGATTTTTACCGCACACACTTCCTTCTAATGCTAAGTTGACAATTCCTTGATGTCTCCGAATGTGTCGCACCATCCTACCCCTTCTCTTATTAAGGATATGGCAGAAACTTATTTTCTCCCCAATTAGGTTAAGCACATCCTCATTACTTAAATGATCTACCCATCTAATTTTCATCATTCATCTGTAGCACCACATTTCAAATGCTTTCAGAAAGCACTTTCTAACATTTAAATTAATATTTGATGTTAACAAGTTTCATTTCTTTAGAAACGCTTTTCTTCCCAAAGCCATTTTGCATTTATATCTTCTCTTCTCTGGCCAACAGAAGTTATTTTGCTACCCAAATAAAAAAACTCATCTACTACTTTTATTGTCTCATTACCTAATCTAATTCCTTAAGCATTGCCTTATTTTCTGACATCACATTGCATTACCCCCATTTCACTCTTGTTAATGTTAATCTTATATCTTTCTTTCAAGACACTGTCCATTACATTCAACTGCTCTTCCAGATCCTCTGCAGTCTCTGACAAAATTACTGTCATAGGCAACTGAACTGAACTTCAATTCCCTCCTCAAATTTCTCCTCGCATTCCTTCACTGCTTGTTCAATGTACAGATTGAACAACATGGGGAAAGACTGCAACCCTGTGTTACTCCCTGCCCAACCTCTGCATCCCTTTCTTACCCTTCGACTATAGTAATTGCTGTCTGATTTTTGTATAGGTTACTCTGTTGTGTATGTGTTGTTTAGAAGTTCATTATCTTGACTAGTTAAAGTTTGTACTTCACCAGCTTTATCTGGTGCAAATTAAATGTAAAGACCGTGTCTTTGTAATCACATATTTGTCTGCAAGAATGCATCAGGTTTTTTGTGCAAGCAGGTGGAGAGTGCTTTGTGGTAATGTACTCTCTCTCTCTCTCTCTCTCTCTCTCTCTCTCTCTCTCTCTTTGTTTGGTTAGGCGTGGTAAATATGACAAGGACAAAAGAGCAAATATTATAATGATAATTTATCTGTTTTGTTGTATTGTTGAGCTACAAGGTTGTGGATTATTTTATTTGGCTGGTCATTGTATTTATTAAAGTAAACTAATGCTATCAATGTGTATGCATTAGCATTAAACTAATGCTGACTGCTGAAGCTTGTGTGGCAGAATCAGCAAAATGACATTATTGGTTAGTACATACATGTTGACTGACCGTCGTTACAGTGACAGTACGCCATTCCTTAATCAGTTATTATTTGCATGTTCACCTGTCTTACAACTCACAGAAACTAAAAATTACTATTTCCAAAGAGATAATAACCATGGGAAGATGCAACAGTAGATGTAGAGAAGCTTTGAATATATTTTCAATTTTAGCACTTTGTAAACAATCATCATATTAATATGTGAGTATGTGAGCAGAAAAATTGAAGTACAGGTTTTTAAATTAATTATACAAAGAGGCCAGCAAATTTTAAATGACACAAGAGGTGTTATAGATATGCACAAAATAAGAATTGTGTGTACATAGCCATTATAAGTGGTAAAAGGAAGTGGATCTTTTTATATTCGTAATTCTTTGTTACCATTCATATCATATATTAAAATTTCCAACCCTCATAATAACTGAACACAGAAAATTTGTAGTGCTGCCAACTTTAGTCCTATGTACCAATCAGGTATTGTGATAAAAATGCCATGTAAAAGTAACATTTCATTGTGAAATGACATTCATACCAGGAGTGTTCATATTTAAATGTTTAATTTTCAATAACACACGAATATTGAGTAGCAACAATACCAAAACTGCTAGGTCCATGGAGATTATGTCAACGGAAATCAAAACATCATAGTAACCATGTCTGCAAATAACAACTTTTATTGGTATCGTTATTTCATTTACTTTTCTGTAAGAATAGCTTTGCAATATTGATATCATTATTTCATAAACTAGGATTAAGGCTGTGGGAGGCCTGGGGTGGCAGAAAAACAAAATGAGCACCGCTGCCCCCCCCCCCTCCCGTCCGCTTGGGAATACATGTATTACTATAAATATAGCTTTTGAGATTTGGAAGCCCCTCTTCCCCCCTTTCTCACCAAGATAAGAGGCCCGGGGCGCCCCGCCCCCCTCTAGTCTGCCACTGGTAATTGGTAATTTTCTCACCTTTACCATAAAAATTTGAATTAAAACTCTAATTTTTATTATTTTTTATTGTGAATATATCTGTCACTTTCCACTTCTTTAACCTCTGACAATGTTGCTGATGTGAAAAATATTGAGTAGCACCGTGGTGTGGAATCCACGTTAAACTGTAGATCCCCCTATAACTGGCTGGGTAAGTCAGTTCAAAGATAAGAGGAAGGCAATGGCATACCGCCTCGAAACTGGACCATGCCTAGTAAAGCACAGTGGTGTTCAAACCAATGTTTGTATTGTTGACTGCTTTACCTTTACTTTACAACAAGGGAAAGGGGAAATGTACAGAGATGAGGAAAGGAGGAGATGAAAAACAGACTGGAAGTAGGAGATCGGCAGATGGGAGATTGAAGGGGGGTGGGATGGAGGAGTAGGAGTAGGAAGAGGAAGACGACGAAGAAGATAGTATGGGGAGAAGATGGTGTCTACATTGATAAAATAAATATATAAAATAAGAAATTGCACACTTTTCTCTTGGGTAATCATATGTCACATGCTCTGTTGTCAGTAAACATTCTGATCTGTATGTTTATTAAAATAGACAAATAAAAAACTGCTTAGCCACTGGTTTTACAATAAAAGATTTTCTGAGCAAGCATATTTCTTTCTAACTTCCCTTTCATTCCACATGGCCACAGCAATTCAAAGCAGCATATTTTTTTGCTGAGTCTTGTGTTCACAATAATTTTATTTACTTTCCCATTCACAACAAAATGTGTCTGGCTTTAGCTTAGAAATATTCATTTATGAACAAGGAAATTGAGGTATTGATTTTTAATATTAATTATACAAGGAGGCCAATGGAAGTCATAATTTGAAAGGGGTTTTGTCTTGGATGTGTACAATATAAAAATCATGTATATGTAACTGTTACATGAACAATGAAAATTGTAGTGCTATTAACCCTGCATGTTCATCAGATGCTGCAGTAGAAATTATACAAAAGTAACAAAGTTTCTTGGAATTGCATTCTAGACATGTTTGTGGTTAAATGATTCATTAGCAGTAATAAATCCATACAAGATATCTACGTGCCCCAACTGCTAGGCTGATGATGCTGTCAGTAGTTGAATAAAAATATCATAGTAATGTAGTCTGTAATTCACGTTATTTACTGGTGGCATTGTTTTACTTGCATCTCCATAAGACTTTACTAATGGCATGCCACTGTTACCAAATGATTTGAAGTAATTTACTAAATTTGAATTTCTTCATTCGGAACAATACAATGAGGGAAGGAGGAAATTAATAGACGTATATCAGCAAAGGTGCTGACAGTATTGCAGCATACTGCTGCAGAGTGAAAGTTTCATTCTGGAAACATCCCCTAGGCTGTGGCTAAGCCATGTCTCCACCATATCCTTTCTTCCAGGAGTGCTAGTCTTGCAAGTTTCGCAGGAGAACTTCTGTGAAGTTTGGAAAGTAGGAGGCGAGGTACTGGCGGAAGTAAAGTTGTGAGGCGGCATCGTGAGTCGTGTCAGGGTAGCTCAGTAGTAGAGCGCTTGCCCGCGAAAGGCAAAGGTCCCAGGTTCGAGTCCCGGTTCCGGCACACAATTTTAATCTGCCAGGAAGTTTCATATCAGCGCACACTCCACTGCAGAGTGAAAGTTTCATTCTGGAAACATCCCCTAGGCTGTGGCTAAGCCATATCTCCACCATATCCTTTCTTCCAGGAGTGCTAGTCTTGCAAGTTTCGCAGGAGAACTTCTGTGATGTTTGGAAAGTAGGAGGCGAGGTACTGGCGGAAGTAAAGTTGTGAGGCGGCATCGTGAGTCGTGTCGGGGTAGCTCAGTAGTAGAGCGCCTGCCCGCGAAAGGCAAAGGTCCCAGGTTCGAGTCCTGGTTCCGGCACACAATTTTAATCTGCCAGGAAGTTTCATACTGCTGTTCCTTTCATGTCATCTCGAAATTTAGTGAACATAGCCTCCTGTTTCCTGTTAGAGAGTTTGAAACCTTTGTATGTTCACACTTAACTGGAATGCAGTCAGCCGGCTGCAGTGGCCGAGCGATCTGCAGCGCCCCAGGCACAGTCTGCATGGCCGCTAAGGTCAGGGTTCAAATCCCCCCTCGGGCATGGATGTTTGTGTCATCTTTAGTATAAGGTAGTTAATAAATAGTTTATAAGTTTAGGGACTGATGACCTTTATGGTTCTTTGATAAATCAATTGTTCAGAAGATTGCACATCCTTTTGGGTAATATAGTGTATGCTCAAAACAAAAATGTAACTTGCAACTAAGCCACAAAATGAAATATGCATACCGAGTGTCATCTAGCAATAGTAATTTCTTGGAATTGTAAATATTAAAAATAAGATTGTACTGCAAAAATATATTGTTTAGGCTGTCATTTACAAATATTTTGATGTAACATAGTTACTGTTGTTATGACAATGAAACAAAATTTTTTATGGAAATTCCATTGATAATTTTGGAAAAATAGTTTCATAAAATATTTACTCACCATGTGGTTGCAGCAGAAAATGTACAGCTTAAAAGGTGAGAGGATATTCAAGGTTTTGGAACTAGTTCCTCCACCTGTAAAAGAAAGGTTGAAGTGAAGAAGAGTGATGAAGGAAATAAACTGGTGAATTTAAGGAAATCGGGAGATTTATGGAAAAAAATCGTCCAGATTCCTGGTCACAGGATGAGAAGAACAGGCTTTTCTTCTTATCCTGCGTGGTAATACTCCTCTGACTGGGGCTTCTGGATTTTCCCCCTGTAATTTGCTCTGTTACATAAATGTCTCCAGTCCTTTTCGTTTGTCTGTTTCTTTCCTATCAACCCTTCTGACAGGATAAGGAGTGACCTCTTTTATATCGTGTGTTTTGTATCTATCTTTTATGTCATGTGTTTTGCTGCCACTTGGTGAGTAGATTTTTAACTATAGAATGCTATTTTCAGAAATTTATGATTGCAATATTTTTATTGTTTTGTTAGACCTATAAATTTAAAGAACTAGTGATTTTCTCTGTTTTTCAGCATGGTCTCATGACTCAACTACTTCGTCTGGCACAAAATTGTCTTACTTTTGACTTCATTGGCACATCGACGGATGAGTCATCAGACGACCTGTGTACTGTTCAGATTCCAACAAGCTGGAGACCAGCATTCCTTGACTTCACTACTTTGAAACTGTTTTTTGACCTTTATCATTCCTTGCCAAATACTCTTTCACCTTTGGTAAGCTGCAATAAATATATTATATTTAATGTCATCATTGGTATGAACAAATTAGTGTATGTTGTGTTCATAAATAGGAACCTTCACATAACTTAAATGTCCCAAATGTGAAAGTAAACAAGTGTGTGACTGAAGAAATGGGCCCATCAGATGTTATGGTAGCTGTGCAAATTATAGTAAAATACTGATCTCCAAGAATTTTCTGTGTTGGATGAGAACTATTTAAGGTGGGAGAAAATCGTGTGTTGTGACTTTCAATTAAATAGCTGCCTATATGACCAAACAAAATGGTATTAAAATAGTGTGTTCTATAAAAGATTATGATTTGATTCACAGTTGAATCTTCCCAAAATTTCTTTGATTTCAACAGATAGTTACCAGGCTAATTTATTGTGCCAGACTTGCCTCTTTCTTGCTCTGATGTATCATAGGAAGGGTATTATTACCTTTGTACATATGTCATGGTTATTTAATTGAAAATAAAAATGCTATCAGTTGTGTCATTTTTAAAGATTTATGTAGAAAGCCAAAATTTCACTACCCTCATTTCCACTACTTCTCTTTATCCATATCTGTAATACTTTTGAAAAATAGTCCACATTGTATTACACAAGTGATGTCAGTGAGCTCCCAGTAACTGTACAAAGAGCTGAAGTTTGTAATTTCCTTGTTGACAACTGGTTTTTGTTGTTCTATTTTTTCCCCATGTGTAACTGTTTTCTATAGTTATGACTTTCTTTCCCAAGCACGACATGTCATATTCCACAACGGTGACTGAGGCTGGGGGTGACAGTTTGTATCTGTGTCCATTCATTACGCAGTGAGTGAGTCTTTTCCCCTTCCACCTCTTTTTCAGTTCCAATTGCATATACCACCATGTTGTATATGTTGCCCACTACTTCAGTTAGAATTATCTCAATGCACCAAAGTCTCAGTTCATCCTGGGGCCTCTTTGCTGTCAGTTCTTGCTATCCTCGATGCTATGAAGTGGTGAACACAGATGATTTGTTAGTTTTGTTGGCTTGTAGCCATCTTTTGTGCACTTGATCACATCCATTCCTTCATTGGGCTGTCCCTCCTCATCTGCAGCAACTCCTTGGAGTGCCCTCGGATACCTTGACCAATACTATTAGTCATCCGTAGGTACTGGCCATCCAGGAGTCCCTTTCCCTTCTTGGATAACATGGATTGTCGATAGTTGTCTTGTTAACACCGAAGCAGAAAACAAAATCGCTGATAGATTAGGCAAATAAGCTACCTGTGAACAGACATTGGTCATTGGCAGGCCGCCAACTGACTTCCGGTCTGTACTACACAACCATGTTTTCTGTATGTGTGACACAAATGGCACTCTCTAACTTTGCCAAATAAACTTGGTGTTGTAGAGGAGACAATAAATGTTTGTAGGTCCCCCATGTGGGCTTCACGCAGGGACTCTCCCATCCTCTAATGGCTCTGCATTGGCCTTACTTGGCTGACACATGGACACCTTCTCCATCGCAAGGACCCTCTCCAGTGTCAGTGTGGTTCAAGAGTGACAGTTGCCCAAATTTTAGTGGACTGCTCCAATTTAGATTCCCTGAGGTGGGCTTTTAATCTTCCCAATGTTTTCTCAATTTAGCTGACAACCTCTCAACATCCGATTCACTTTTAACTTTTATTTGTTACAGTAGGTTTTATCACTCCATTTGAGATTGAGTGTTCATTATTGATCTGTCCTCCTTGCCTAATACTTTTAGTTGCTTCTTTTATTTTAGATGTGTTACTAACTTTCTAACCTTGAATGTAGTTTTACGCATTGTTTTACATAATTTTTATTGACTTTTAATGTATACCCTATTAATAGGAAAAATTGCTGATGACCATTGTATTTAGTACTGTCAAAAATTCAGCGAACCAACCATTACTTATAATAGTGAATTATTATAATTCTCTGCTGGATAATATTGTTAGTAGCTACAACATACTATGCTATTTTATGTGTAGCCCTTTTAATACACTTCTGTGTCTACTGCCGTCATTGATGTCTTCATTCTTAGCACAAGAGATGGCTACATCTCTAACAACCGGAATTTGTCCTGGAGGAAGAATAAAATAAAAATTGCAAACAGCGTAAGCCTATACCACTACACAGAACAATCAATCAATTTAACAGTTTTTATTATAGTAAACCACAATAACCACTACTACGTGAAGTTAATGATGACTGTCATTAGTATAACACTCAATTATGCTTAATGGGCTCCAAATACAAAACTTAGACCTTGCCCCATAGTTCACGGTTCCATTTATATTACTGTTAAGAGTGTGCTGCACAATCTCAGTAGGCCACATTGTTCATGCTGCAATAAAAATAACATTTTGTTCATGCTTACCTATGTGAAATTACCTGAATTATGCAGATAACCCACATCTGCGACAGTGTCGTTGCATGAGGATTCACTTCTAGAATGATTGGATTTAGTGGCAATTCCAGAACACACTTTTTCATTGCTTTCTATGCAAGTCACCATCTTCAATGTGACTGACCATATTACAGCACAAAAATGATGTGCTGTGTTTTGGTATAATACATAACAGCACTTGTGTTGCCATTTCTTGGTTTCTACAAATATTGATGCGCCACTGACTTGTAACCCTATACCAGATATCTCCATTTTGCTCAGTTTGCCCATAATGTAGCTGTAAGTGCCTCATTCAGCAAATGAGTACTCTCCCTACCCTGTCCCAATCTTCTCATTTAATCTGTGCATGCTCCCCAGTCTGTGGCGCCACAGGCCCCCCCTCTCTCCGTCCGGGGTGTCACGACCCCCCCCCCCTCCTCCCCAAATCAAAGGCATCGCAATGGCCTCCTCCTGGGGCGCTGCCACCCCCATCCGGGGCGCCGCGGGAGCACCCCTCCTTTCCCTCCATCTGCTTTCCCCCAGCCCTCGTATGTTAATCTTTTGCATAGTTGTAGAATTCTCAAAATACCAATGTTAATAGTTCGCTTTTTGTAGTAATCAATTTAAAATAAATATTCCTTTTTGTCTTTCATTGCTTAAAAATTATCTGTATGGGGTACATTTTCATAAAATATTTACTGCCAAGTTAATTTTCAGGTTCTGAAATTTCGCAGTAGTGACACGGGGGAAAAATTTCTTTAGCTGTGTACAATGTTTTCAAATTATAGACAGTAGTTGCTTTCTACAATGGTAGGAAATATGTTTCAGTTAATTTTGTTTCTATTCATTTGTCTCTAGAGTGAGGTTCTTGAAACTATAAAAATTATACATTAATTATATCAATATGAATATCAATATATTTTGTTTATTTCTTGTTTGTACGAGATCCACTACTACTTTAGTACAGTAAAGTAATTCCTTTTCATTCTTTTAATAAAATTTGAGACCCATGAAGAGAGGTTAACATTCATTAATGATCAATGAAAAATAATAAAGGTAGTACAGTCTATAGTTCAAATTAGCAAAACATGTTGGAGGGTAAAGTTGATGAACATGTAGCTGAGAAATAATTTGTATGTGTAGCTTCAGCTCGTGGCGCCAGTAAAGCTGTCACTGCTGCTTATGTGATAGACAGTGCTGCTCCAAGGATTGTGGGAATACCTGATCCCTTTTTTAAGGTGACTGCCCTGGCATTAATTTAATGTTCACACAGATATATCATTTTGGAGCTGTTTTAATTCATAATAAAAAGAATTTTGAGCTTGAATTTTCATTGAATGACTTTTGTTTTATGAGTAGGTCACGAATGTACTCGTTTAAACATTGGTTTATTTATAGGTGTATATATATTCATTACAATTTTGAATTTTTTTGCAGGCACTGTCGTGTCTTGTGCAGATAGCATCTGTTCGGAGATCTCTCTTTAGTAATACAGAGAGGGGAAAATTTTTAACCCACCTGGTGAATGGTGTGAAACACATACTACAGAATCCTCAGGTACATAACTTAAGTCAGTATTTTACTCAAATAATATAACAATGTCATGTAGTGGAGTCATATGATGCAGTTGGTAGATTAATGAATACTCATTTAAACATAGTGATAATGTATTTAGAACTTCCCACATACATACAATAATAATAATAATAATAATAATAATAATAATAATAATAATAATAATCTAACTCCAGCTGGAGGTTTACCTAGTATATATAAACCAACAGAAGCTTATGGAACATTATTTTTCAATACGTCTAGTAGGTAAAAGAACACTATACTGAAATTAAAATGTACGAACATGGTGGGTTTGTAAACAGGTGCCCTTCAGAGTCCAACACTCTGTCCACTACACCACACAGTTGCTGACTGTGAGCACTTTCTTTGCAACATAGCTCCCTCCTTAAGAGACATTTAGTAAGCCCATTAGTTTGAGGAAGGTAGGCGGTGACCATGCAACAGGTAATGGCGCACACTCTCAATTGTAAAACGTTTGCTCACTCTGTAGTTAAAGATTTTGGTGCTCAATGTTTCAATTCATTGTCTTCTACGATGAATTTGGCTACTTCAGGTGCCTCGGCATATTTCGTAACTTTTATAATGACATAATAATCAGTACAAACAATAATTTCCTTATTGCTACTGTTAGTAGTTGCAGTTTGTCTGGGTACATAAATTTCAGCATATTAGAATTGGTATCAGTCGTCTCAATGGTTTCCTTGGAACCATCATCCTTCTCTGGCCCTCTTGACAGTGTGACACACAGTGACGCACACTTCTCAATTCTGGTCAGAAAAGTATCTTACAGATTCTGTAATAAGTTTTTATAAATCCTAGATGATCTGTTTTGGGCATGTGATAGAAAATCTCTATGCACTTGTTTAGGAATCACTTCTTTCCAAAAGGGTCAAAAATTTTTCCTGAAAAGTACTCCATTAATTATCTTAAATTATCCTATCATAAGCTACAGTCAATTTAAGGTACAGATAATTAGTGATAGATTGGTCTCCTTTTTCTGTTTATTAGAATGATCAGAGCAGGTAGCAAGACAGTCTCTATCTTCAGCAAGAAAATCGGGATTATGCACTGGATTTCTTCAGAGCCAGTCAGCATTTTGATGTTTCCTTCCACCAGTACATACACCTTATATAGGGTGTATACGCACCAGGACAACTGAGAGATCTGGGACAAACCTGGGAATATTTTAATCCAGGAATTACCCATGATTTTTTTAGAATCCTGGGAAGTTTTCATTGTTACTGTTATGTAATTTTGGCTGGTAAGAACATTACTGTAGCAAGCTACTGCAGTATAATACTGCAGCAACCAAACAGAATACCACATAAATAAAATTTTTGTTTGGAGAAAAAAAGGTACAAGATACAACACAACACCATGCATATAGTCTACAAGTGTCTCTTGAAAGCAGAATGTGTCATAGTCACCAGGATGTAGTCAACAAACTGTAGTCAATGAGTATAATGTTTCATCTTTTTATGTTTCTAGCAGGTTGCAGGTAAAAATTATGAGTAGTGGAGAAGCTATACTTTCGAAGTAAATGGCATTTTATTCAATATGAATTACGTTAATTGGGAGAATGTGCCTGAATTTCTTGACTCACGAACTCCCATTCTAAACAATGCTTTGGGGGCCAGCCACGTAGAGAAATTTAGGGCTCTGAAGACCAGTCGTTTTACACAAGTATTAAAAATTTTACTGACACATTTATGTTTTGATATATCTTACAGGGCAACAAACAGTAAAAAAGACTAAAGTTCAAGGTTTATTTTAATTCTTTGTTGTAAATTGTGCAATAACAACAATGGCCAAAAAGTATAAATGTCCATAAAGTTACGGGAATTGAATAAAGCCCATCAGGAGTTCATAAATAATTGTGAGTTATGGTCATAATTTTGTTGTTTTAATAGGTTTATGTGTAACACCATACTCAAAAATTGTGACACAATGGAAGAAAACAGCAAGATATATTTGACAAGCGATTGAAGCTGTTGTATTGGGTTGCAGCCTAATGACACATATGAAATCATGACCTGTTGTTATGGTCGTCAGTCCGGAGACTGGTTTGATGCAGCTCTCCACAATACCCTATCCTGAGTAAGCCTCTTTAACTCCACATAAGAACGGCAACCTACATCTGTTTGAATCTGCTTACTGTATCCATCTCTTAGTCTTCCTCTGTGGTTTCTACCCCACACACTTCCCTCCAATGCTAAATTCACAATTCCTTGATGTCTAAGAATGTGTCCTACCAATCTATCCCTTCTTTTAGTCAAGGTATGCCAGAAATTTCTTTTCTCCCCAATTCTGTTCAGTACCTCCTCATTAGTTACGCGATCCACCCACCTAATCTTCAGCATTCTTCTGTAGCACCACATTTCAAAAGCCTCTATCCTCTTTCTGTCCACACTGCTTATCGTCCATGTTTCACTCCCATACAAGGCAACACTCCATACAAATGCCTTCAGAAAGGACTTCCTTAGGCTTAAATCAATATTAGATGTTGACAAATTTCTCTTTTTCAAAAACGCTTTTCTACCCATTGCCATTCTGCATTTTATATCCTCTGTACTACGACCATCATTTGTTATTTTACTGCCCAAGTAACAAAACTCGTCTACCTCCTTTATTGTTTCGTTACCTAATCTAATTCCTTCAGCATCACCTGATTTTCTTAGACTGCACTCCATTACCCTAGTTTTCCCTTGTTAATCTTATATGCACCTTTCAGCACACTGTCCATTCCGTTCAACTACTCTTCCAGTTCCTTTGCTGTCTCTGACAACATTACTATGTCGTCGGCAAAACGCAATGTTTTTAATTCTTCACTGTGAACTTTAATTCCTTCTCCAAATTTCTTTCTTCACCCTGAATTCCTCCTTGCTTTCCTTTATAGCTTGCTCAATGTACAAATTGAACAACATTGGAGAAAGGCTACAACCCTGTCGTACTCCCTCCCCAACACTGCATACCTTTCATGCCCTTCAACTCTGACAACCGCTGTCTGGTTTTTGTACAAGTTGTAAATAACCTTACGCTCCCTATATTTTACTCCTGCTTGCTTCAGAACTTGAAAGAGTTTATTCCAATCAACATTGTCAAACGCCTTCTCCAAATCTACAAAAGCTAGATATGTAGGTTTGCCTTTTCTTAATCTATCTTCTAGGATAAGCCGTAAAGTGAGTATTGCTTCCCGTGTTCCTACATTTCTCCCAGCTTTTGCATTCTTCTGTAAATAATTCATGTTAATATTTTGCAACCATGACTTATTAAACTGATGGTTCTGTAGTTTTTACACGTCTGCGCCTTCTTTCTTTGGAATGGGGATTATAACATTTTTCTTAAAGTCTGAGGATACTTCGCCTGTCTCGTACATCTTACACACCTGGTGAAACAGTTTTGTCATGGCTGGTTCTCCCGGAAACTTCAGTAGCTCTGAGGGAATGTCATCTACTCCCGGGGCCTTGTTTCGACTTAGGTCCTTCAGTGCTCTGTCAAATTCATCTCTCGGTATAGTATCTCCTATTTCATCCTCATCTACTTCTTCTCCCCTTCCTACAATATTGCCTCAAAGTTCATTTCCTTCGTAGAGCCTCTCTATATACTCTTTCCACCTTTCAGCTTTCCCAGCTTTGCTGAGAACTGGCTTTCCATCTGTGTTCTTGATATTCATAGAGCTGTTTTTCTTATCTCCAAATATCACTTTAATTTTCTTGTATGCAGTATCTATTTTCCCCTATTTATACAATCTTCTACATCCTTGCATTTGCCTTCTAGCCACTCCTGCTTAGCCTTTTTGCACTTCCTGTCAATCTCATTTCTTAGTCGTCCGTACTCCATTTTGCCTCTTTCATTTACTGCATTTTTATATTTTTCTCCTTTCATCGATTAAATTTAGTATGTCCTGTGATATCCAAGGATTTTTTGTAGGTCTTGCCTTCCTACCTATTTTGTCCTCTGCTGCCTTCACTATTTCATCTCTCAATGCTACCCATTCCTCCTCTATTGTTTTATTTTCCCCCGTTTCTGTCAATTGTTGCCTAAAGCTCCGTTAGAAATTCTCAAGAACTTCAGGTCCCTTCAGGTTATCCAGGTCCCATCTCCTTATTTTCCCACCTTTCTGCAGTTTTTTTCAGTTTCAGCCTACATTTCATGACCAATACGTTATGGTCAGAGTTTATATCTGCCCCTGGGTATGTCTTACAGTTTAAAACCTGGTTCGGAAATCTATGTGTTACCATTATAAAATCTATCTGGTATCTCCCGGTGTCTCCTGGCCTCTTCCACGTTTACAACCTTATTTCGTGATTCTTAAACCGTGTGTTTGTTATAACTAAATTATGTTCTGTGCAAAATTCTACCAGAGGGCTTCCTCTTTCATTCACCTACTATTTTACCTTCCCCTCCTTTTCCTACTACCGAATTCCAGTCTCCCATAACAATTAAGTTTTACTCTCCCTTATTTGTCTGAATAATTTTCTTTAACTCCTCATATATTTCTTCGATCTCCTCATCATTGGCAGAGCTAGTTGGCATATAAACCTGTACTACTGAGGTCGGTGTTGGCCTCATATCAACATTAACTACGATAATGTTATCACTCTGTTGCTCATAGTAGTTTACCCGCATTCCTATTTTCTTATTCATTATCAGACCTACTCCTGTAATACCCCCACCTGATTATAAATACAAAATCCCATACTCACCTGACCAGAAATCCTGTTCATCCTGCCACCGAACTTCCCTAATCCCCACTACATCTAACTTCAACCTATCCATTTCTCTTTTTAAATTTTCTAGCTTCCCTACCTGATTAAGGGATCTAACATTCCACGCTCCGATCCGTAGAATGCCAGTGCTGTCTTTTGTGATGATCACATCCTCCTGAGTAGTCCCCACCCGGAGATCAGAATGGTGGACTATTTTACCTCCGGAATATTTTACCCCAGAGGATGCCATCATCATATGTTCATACAGTAGAGCTGCATGTCCTCGGGAAATGTAATGGCTGTAGTTTCCCCTTGCTCTCAGCCGTTCGCAGTAGCTGTGTGGCAAAGCCACATTAGCTGATGTTACAAGGCCAGCTCAGTCAATCATCCAGACTGTTGCCTGTGTAACTAATGAAAAGGCTGCTGCCCCTCTTCAGGAACCACACATTTGTCTGGCCTCTCCACAGATACCCGTCCATTGTGGTTGCACCTACGGTACGGCTATCTGTATCGTTGAGGCACGCAAGCCACCCCACCTCGGCAATGTCTGTCATTCATGGTTCCGCAGCCAGGGTATAGGATTGGGGAGGGGGGCGGCAACTGTTGTGTGTGGGGTGTAGGGACAGTAGGTTACCTTTCTTTGAAGAAAGCTGTGGCTGAAAGATTAAGTTGTATGTTGTCAAAAAGTGAGAGACTCAGTGGCTTGGAAATAGTTTTCATAGTCAGTTGTAACCTTTCTTTTGTATTATTGGAGTGAGTTTATGAAACCTCAGTGAAGTAATTAATTATCTACAACTTCAATCCCGTAAGTAAAATTATGCCATAGACATGCTGGATTGCATTTAATTATTATTTTTAAGATGTAAATTCCTAAACTGTAGATGTCAATAACAAATAAAGATTTTCTCAATTGACTTAAAGCTGTTTTGTTCTTTTGAGGCACCATTTATAAACATATAATCTCACTGATCGGCTGTACAAAGGCTGCAGGGCACTACCAATACAAAATTATGAAACACTACTAAGAAAGCGGTCATGTGACCAAATGAGAATTGTTTTGGATAAAATGAAAATGGGCATTGTATAATGCAAAGAAAGTCAAACATAATAGAATGGAGGTAAAAAAGGTCATCTAATGAAAACGCTATTTAAGAGCTGCAAAACTTTGTAATGTGAAATAAGAAAAGACCTATCATGTAGCTCAATATGCATCCCAGGGCACAGTGGTAAGGATTAGGTATAAACAGGACCAATTTTGTTAAATCTCAGTTGTTTTAAAGACAGTATTTTCAGAATCTTTCACCAAAAAAAGCACTATGTTCTTTCAGAAAAAAAATTGTAACCGGTTGTTAACATTGAGATGGAATGAGACATGCACTAAAAATCTTAAGAGTAAATCCAAAGCAAATTTTATAACAAATTTTCACACTGATTTTTAGAATGTAAATGGAAAAGATATTAGCAGGCACAATTATTATCAAATGAACAATTTAATTTTACTAATTTGTTTTCCAAACAGAAGAGATAAGTTGTAAAGTAGGAAGCTTTCAAATGATGATTGAAATTGTACCCAACACCTAGACATGTAGACCCATGGCTGGCTGCTGCTTCGCTACGGAAAATTTCTTTCATTTGCGTAGGAGACATTGGATTAATACACACACTTTAGTTCCATGGGGAATCTATGTTTGGGGACTAATGTGTCACCTCTCCGAGATTTAGTTAAAACCAGGAAAGTTTCGCATTTTAGGCCTTGAAAAGTCAAATACATAGATAGCCACATAACATTCCATATTCAAAGCAACATTATGATCTCTTGTACTTGAAAAAGTATATGTGAGTTATTACTCAAGCTGTCGCTGCAGTCCATGCAATAACTTTTGACAAATGAAGGGGTTTCTCATGCTTCTTTTTAGGTTTTGTTGCAACACAGCAGTGGCAATTTTACTCATTGATGTGATTGTTCAAGTGAAAGTTAGCCGTGTCAGAAAACAAAATTATGTTAAATGAAGGTCACTGAATCACATAATTAGCAAAGTTCTTTGTGAGTCTTTAATCCTTGCCCCAATTAGATTTTTTAATGATTGTAGTTTAAGGTACATTTGCAGAATTACATGAAGTGATGACCTATGCTCATTTAAAGAACCTGCACACTTATGAATGGAGATGTTAGAATCGCCACGAACTGTCCAATTTATACATGCCACATCAAAATCCATTTTTGATGATCTTGATTGCCTGGTTTTCAGTTTGACAAGCATTGAATCCGTCTCCTCTAATGTTTTGATCCATTTCCAGATAAGTGAACCTCTTGGAGCATCATGCTGTCCAGAGTGATTGCAAAAGTTCCTTTGTGCCACATGTGCCACCAATTCACTGTTTTCGTAAATTTCTTTCAAGCCAAAAGTGCAGTCTGCTCCCAGGAAGTATTCTATATTGACTCCTAAAGGTCTAGGAAGTGATGAACTGACCTGTACTCTTCTTGATTTGTTGAATGTGCCCAGAAAGCTTTTTAAATGTGAACTTCTTTTGTAGACACTGTACATACATACACAAGGCCACTTGTTTTTGTTTTTTTTATTGTTTATTTTAGATGGGTCAGTATTGGGCTGCATGCCCATCTTCAGTGGCCCACCACTCACAGTTCGGAGATGGAGCAAATAAACAATAAAATTTGTCATCTCATCCTGTAGTGTCCCAGCAGAAATGGAATCGGATGCCTTGCAGTTCACCAATTCAAACTTGTCCAGTGTCACTGGATGGTTCCAGTAGACAGTATCTTTCAATGTATTCACAAAAAGTAGTCATACAGAGTCAGATCAGTCAAATATATAGTAAACTTGCAATAACCCAACTCAGTGGCCCTTTTGTCAGGGTATTGTTGAAGGGGGAAAAATACCTGTTCATTGCAACGCAGTTTGACACCATTTTGCATGAAGCATACTGTGGCTGGTCGATCCTCCAATGCTACCTGTATTACCACAAATTGTTCCAAAATTTCAATGTAACATTCACTAGTGATGATTTCTCACATGAAAAACAGTCCATAAAGCCTCTGCTTCATACTGCAGCCCACACAGTAACTTCGGGAGAATACAGTGGTTTAACTTTGCATAAAGGGGAATTTCACAACCCCAAAATTGCCTGTTTTGCTTATTGGCAACTCAATTCAGATGAAATGTGCTTCATTTGTGAACCAGAGGCAGCCTACTTCACATTTTTTATAAACCATTGTGAGAATCTGGTTGCAAAGTTAGCCCTCTGTCACAGCACTCATACAGCTACGGCAAGGTGGAGTTGGATTTTGAAGGGGAGCAGATGTAAGCTCTGACTCCTTATTTTCTTTATGCTGGAATGCTTCAAACCAGCTTCTGTCACAACTCTTGGAACTGATTTCCTTGGATTTTTCTGAATCATTCCAGAAGCCATGATAACATTTGTAAGAGTAAGTATATTCCGTGCCAGATAATGACACTACCTGTCTGTTGGAATTTGGTGATGGGAATGTGAATTGTTTTTTTCCATTGAATCCTTTTGACACATTAAACCATATTTAAACTGGACCTCGTCTTTTTAGGACTATTTTGTAACATGTGGTATTCCAATACCAGAAAAGCACATCCAATGGAAAACATGTCTGCAACCTCCTTCTTCAATACACTAGCCTGATATTCTTCAACAAAGTGTCAAAAACTGCCCACGTGACTCCCTTACACAAATCTAAAAAAGTTTTAGAACATAGCTAAAAGTACATGGACGTTACACAGTTGAAAAATTTGTGGCTAGTGATTTTCAAGACTTGTGCTATGGCTAACTGTACCTATCAGTAACATTGTCCAAAAATCTTATGAGATTTCCACACATATGCAAATGTAAATAAGAATCATAGTATGCTGCAGTGCTTCAAGCAGTCATAAGTAATGGTACTTAATGTCTAAAGATCTCTAACTACTATGCCATTGTTTTAAACATTTATATACGTTTAAGCAAGTGTTCCATTAACTAATATAGGTGTTAATAAGTGTACAAGAAACCTGCAATTTACTCTACATACACAAATTAGTGTTACTTATAAATCTGAATTATTAATGACTGTATGTTATATGTTGAAAATGCCAATAATATCTTAATATACTGAAGGGCTGATAACGATAAACATTCTAAACATGTTTTCTTTTTGTAAAGGGATTGAGTGATCCAAGTAATTATCATGAATTCTGTCGTCTGCTGGCACGACTGAAATCTAATTACCAGCTTGGTGAATTAGTGATGGTAGACAATTACCAAGAAGCTATTCAACTAATAGCAAAATTTACAGTGCAGAGCTTGCAGGTAAGACTATACCATTATTCTACTGTACATAATATATTTACAAGTGCGGCAGCTGGAGGTGATGGTTGTATGACTGTGTTGTATGACTGTGTTGTGTGGCTGTGTGATTGTGTGTGTGTTCTATTTTCTGAAGAAGATCATGGCCAATAGCTGAAAGTATTGTATGTGTGTGTCTTTTGTATGTGCCTGTCGCAGCTCTTTGTGACGTCTTTGCGGTGAGTTGTAAACTGCCCTCATTACTAATTATTAATTCCAACCTGGACTTATCATTATTATATGTTTATAAGTGTTGGTGCTCAACTAAGATTCAATATATTGGCTATTCAGTTATCAAAATTGCATAATATAGTTCTTTTCTTTGAATAAGTGATTCATCCTCCTATTAGTATTGTTCTTTTTTATTTTTTCTCTGCAATTTATTTGTTAATCTTGGCCTCTTTAACAATTCTCTGCCAGTTACCACAATTCAGTGCTCAAGCTTTCCAACTCTTAAAGCCTGTCTGCTTTTATTAGAGAAATACACACCAGCAGTCAATTTTTCAGAATTTTCTTTTTACTTTGTAACCAGTTCCAAGATTATGTCGATGTCACCTTCAGGCCCGTACTTAATTACAAAATCATCAACTAGAAATGTAAACATATTAGTAATAATGTAAAAACACTTCATTTGATTTCAGACTCATAATCATTAATAAAATTAACAAATAGATATACCAGTCATATGATGTAACTTTGGTGCACAACGGTGCCACTGTAATGGAACAGACTTGACCATGAAAAAATCAAAATAAAGCACCATATCAGGAAAGTAAACATACTGTAATTGCACAAATATAGGCCACACCTAAACTTTTGACACAAGATTACAGAGGGCATGGGGGAGGGGGGGGGGAGTGAAAAAAATCTCGAGTTTAGGCTGCAGGTTTTTTAATTTTGATTTTATTTATTTTTTTGCATAATCAAAATTTTTCGTAATCAGAAACACAGTGTTAACAAAAACATGTTCTCTTTTCAATAAACTCAACAAGTTCTCTTTTCAATAAACTCAACAAATACATGAATGAATAAGAATGTGAGATGACAGGCCGATCCATGTATCCCGAGTGAGGGGACACTGAACCAAAGCATGTTACCGGGTGTTTAAAGTGTTGTATAGTGTAGGCGTGTGCTGCAGAAATATAATATCTGCATTTTGGTGTGTGTGTGTGTGTGTGTGTGTGTGTGTGTGTGTGTGTGTGTGGGTATGGGTGGGTGGGTGCTTTTCTTTTTTTTTCTTCTTTTTTTAATCCCTCCCCTTCCCTGCCTCCCCACTCCAGTTGCATATCATTCCATCCATTTCTACCACTGCCATGGAACCTTCCTGTACCCCGCCCTTCCCGTACCATTCCCCCTCATTGCAGTGTGTGATTCAACGTGTAGATAATTGTTGTGTGTCTGTGAATTGTGGGCATGTGATTGTGTGAATGCTCTCTTTTTCTGATGAAAAGCTAATGGCCGAATGATTCAGTGTTGTGTATGTGTGTCTTTTCTTACAAGCCTATCACAGATTGTCATACATCTTTGCAGTTGTTAACTATTCTCATTATATTGTTCATTCAAACCTGGACTTCCTATTATTATATCGAAATTAAGTTATGTAGCATTTTGCATATGGTGGATATCCTCAGCAATAATTTCAGTTTTTCTTGAGGATGAATGCAGTCTATTTAAAAGGCTGCTGCCTGTAAAGTTACAATCATATTACTCAGAAATATACAATTGTTGACGATCCTTGTTATGACTGAGGGGGGTGATCATGTGTGTCATACAAACTCCTTCTCTCCCTGTAAGCCTGAATTCAGACACTTAATGGCTCTGTGTTCCATTCCATTTCTGTAATATGCAGCAACCTTTTAAAAACTGTCTTCAGAGATGCATAGTATGAAAGAATGTCTGCAGGGTAAAACGTTACTAGGTTATTAAGTAATTATAGTTCAGTCATTCTACCACTTCCAAATATATCAAAAAGGATACTCATCTTTTCAACATTACGCTGTATGGGGGTTCTGCTTGCTGCAAAATTATTGACCTGGGGCGTCATGGTAGAAATCAATACTCGTAGGTACAATTTTTCACTTATTTAATTTCCAATCAAACTGCTTCTTATTCCAGCAAAAACATTACAACTTCATAACGTACACAATGCAACCGAACTTAGCTGATAGTACTTCCATTTTAAAATGCAGACTGACATAGCTTCCAAAGCACATAACGCACGCCAAAACTCGAACTCCCCCACACAAGGCAGTGAGGCAAATATAAATATAACATTGACAATAATGACATTACATATTGTATTGTTCATAACAATTGAATATACTAATTTACAATTACCATGCACACAAGTAAAACATTTCATGTACACCGAAATAATCACAATATAAAATGAAAACTATACATACAATAATTTTAGATGGCGCATATCTTTTTAAGTTTTAATCGTGGTCCTTTTTGATTGACAACAAACAGCAATGTTAAATGTCAATTAATTTATTAATGAGCACATCATACATGTTCCTAACATATGTTGAACTATCAAATATCTTGGCAATTCTGAAAATAGGTTCAAATCTCACGTCAGTCAATATATACAAAGAATTACAATCTTCAAATCTCAACTATTACGTTAATTAACACAATTGCAACTTGTTTATGAGCCTAACATATATACAATACTATTTATTTTCATGTCTTTTTGTTTTACAAAAGTTTCTACAATTTGTCTGTGTAGTTCTTGAAATAACATACAATGACAAAACTATTGTTTATAGAACTGTGTGGAAAGAAAATATATGAATCTCTTAATTAATGAAATCTGTCACTTGTTAACGAATCATTGTCTTACACTGATTCCTAGGCTGGTTATTTTGTTTGTAACTAACAAAACCGGGTCTGACACAGACGGTATTGTATGATAACATTGAGATGAGAGGGCCAGCAGTATCATCACAAGGGAAACAGTTATGTTGTTTTAATTACTGTGTTTATGAAAATACACTAACTGAAAAAGAGTGGAAAATATAACATGGAAGTCCGAAATCAGTCCTAACCACGAATGTCACAATGGCAAGAAATCATAAACAAATAACAAGGAGAAAGCATACTGCAGAGTCCACTTTAAACAGTGATTAAAATTTGTATCTACTTACCCATTCTTCTATTTTTCGCTCACTGCATATAGTAGTTAAGGTTTATAAAGTCTAGTAACCACAAATAAATGTAAAACAGTGTATATTAAAATTTCGAGATTTCCGAGATTTACCAAAAGTGTAGTTATCCGTGTTTGTAGGCCTAATTTTGTTTTTGTGAGAGAGTTTCTTTTATTCAGTGCCCTTTCAGTTTATTCTGTTTATACTAGTGTGAACATTTTTAAGTGCCTCTTTATGTAACTTTTTTCATTTTAGTAAATACTTAATCAAGTTTTTAAGATTTCTGTTTTTACCATGGGTGAGAAGTGTGTGATATGCCATAGGCTTGTTAGTTCTGGGGTGTAGTGTGATAGTTGTAGTGGGTTCTTTCATTGGGAGGAATGTAGTGGTGAGGGAAAGGGGGAGATAAATGAGGCTCACCAGTGGTTTTGTAGGATCTGCACTAGGGATAAGAAAATAATGGAGCAAGGGGTAATTGCAGCTCTTAAAGCTGAATTCCACTCCCATGAACCACAGACATTGCCGAGGTGGGGTGGCTTGTGTGCCTCAACGATACAGATAGCCGTACCGTAGGTGCAACCACAGCGGAGGGGTATCTGTGGAGAGGCCAGACAAACGTGTGGTTCCTGAAGAGGGGCAGCAGCCTTTTCAGTAGTTACAGGGGCAACAGTCTGGATGATTGACTGAGCTGGCCTTGTAACATCAGCTAATGCTGCTTTGCCACACAGCTACTGCGAACGGCTGAAAGCAAGGGGAAACTACAGCTGATATTTTTCCCGAGGACATGCAGCTCTACTGTATGAACATATGATGACGGCATCCTCTCGGGTAAAATATTCCGGAGGTAAAATAGTCCCCCATTCGGATCTCCGGGCGGGGACTACTCAAGAGGATGTGATCATCAGGAAAGACAATACTGACATTCTACGGGTCGGAGCGTGGAATGTTAGATCCCTTAATCGAGTAGGAAAATTAGAAAATTTAAAAAGGGAAATGGATAGGTTGAAGTTAGATATAGTGGGGATTAGTGAAGTTCGGTGGCAGGATGAACAGGATTTCTGGTCAGGTGACTACAGGATTATAAATACAAAATCAGTTGGGGGTATCACAGGAGTAGGATTGATAATGAATAAGAAAATAGGAATGCGGGTAAACTACTATGGCCAGCACAGCGATCGCATTATCATTGTCAAGATAGATACGAAGCCAACACCGACAACAGTAGTACAGGTTTATATGCCAACTAGCTCTGCCGATGATGAGGAAATCGAAGAAATATATGAGGAGCTAAAGGAAATTATTCAGACAATTAAGGGAGAGGAAAACCTAATTGTTATGGGAGACTGGAATTCGGTAGTAGGACAAGGAAGGGAAGGGAAGATAGTGGGGGAATATGGTCTGGGCAAAAGGAATGAAAGAGGAAGCCGCCTGGTAGAATTTTGCACGGAACATAATTTAGTTATAACAAACACATGGTTTAAGAATCACAAAAGAAGGTTGTATACGTGGAAGAGACCAGGAGACACCGGGAGATACCAGATAGATTTTATAATGGTAAGACATAGATTTCGGAACCAGGTTTTGAAGTGTAGGACATACCCAGGGGCAGACATAGACTCTGACCATAACTTGTTGGTTATGAACTGCAGGCTGAAACTGAAGAAACTGCAGAAAGGTAGGAAAATAAGGAGATGGGACCTGGATAAATTGAAGGAACCTAAAGTTCTTAAGAATTTCAGAGGGAGCTTCAGGCAACAATTGACAGAAACAGGGGAAAATAAAACAGTTGAGGAGGAATGGGTAAAATTGAGAGATGAAATAGTGAAGGCAGCAGAGGACAAAATAGGTAGGAAGGCAAGACCTACAAAAAATCCTTGGATATCACAGGAGATACTAAATTTAATCGATGAAAGGAGAAAGTATAAAAATGCAGTAAATGAAACAGGCAAAATGGAGTACAGACGACTAAGAAATGAGATTGACAGGAAGTGCAAAGTGGCTAAGCAGGAATGGCTAGAAGGCAAATGCAAGGATGTAGAAGAATGTATAAATAGGGGAAAAATAGATACAGCCTACAGGAAAATAAAAGAAACATTTGGCGATAAGAAAAACAGCTCTATGAATATCAAGGACACTGATGGAAAACCAGTTCTGAGCAAAGAAGGGAAAGCTGAAAGGTGGAAAGATTATATAGAGGGGCTCTACAAAGGAAATGAACTTCGAGACACTATTGTAGGAAGGGAAGAGGATGTAGATGATGATGAAATAGGAGATATTATACTGAGAGATGAATTTGACAGATCACTGAAAGATCTAAGTCGAAACAAGGCCCCTGGAGTGGATGATATCCCGTCAGAGCTACTGAAGTCTCTGGGAGAACCAGCCATGACAAAATTGTTTCACATTGTGTGTAAGATGTGTGAGACAGGTGAAGTACCCTCAGACTTTAAGAAAAATGTAATAATCCCCATTCCAAAGAAAGCGGGTGCAGACAGGTGTGAAAACTACAGAACCATCAGTTTAATAAGTCATGGTTGCAAAATATTAACACGAATTATATACAGAAGGATGGAAAAGCTGGTAGAAGCCGACCTCGGGGAAGATCAGTTTGGGTTCAGGAGAAATGTAGGAACACGGGAGGCAATACTCACTTTACGGCTTATCCTAGAAGATAGATTAAGAAAAGGCAAACCAACATTTCTAGCTTTTGTAGATTTGGAGAAGGCTTTTGACAATGTTGATTGGAACGAACTATTTCAAGTTCTGAAGCAAGCAGGAGTAAAATATAGGGAGCGTAAGGTTATTTACAACTTGTACAAAAACCAGACAGCGGTTGTCAGAGTTGAAGGGCATGAAAGGGATGCAGTGGTTGGAAAGGGAGTAAGACAGGGTTGTAGCCTTTCCCCAATGTTTTTCAATTTGTACATTGAGCAAGCTATAAAGGAAAGCAAGGAGAAATTTGGAGAAGGAATTAAAGTTCAGGGTGAAGAATTGAAAACATTGCGTTTTGCCGACGACATAGTAATTCTGTCAGAGACAGCAAATGACCTGCAAGAGCAATTGAACGGAATGGATAGTGTGCTGAAAGGTGCATATAAGATGAACATTAACAAGAGTAAAACTAGGGTAATGGAGTGCAGTGTAAGAAAATCAGGTGATGCTGAAGGAATTAGGTTAGGTAACGAAACAATAAAGGAGGTAGATGAGTTTTGTTACTTGGGCAGTAAAATAACAAATGATGGTCGCAGTACAGAGGATATAAAATGCAGAATGGCAATGGGTAGAAAGGCGTTTTTGAAAAAGAGAAATTTGTTAACATCTAATATTGATTTAAGCCTAAGGAAGTCCTTTCTGAAGGCATTTGTATGGAGTGTTGCCTTGTATGGGAGTGAAACATGGACGATAAGCAGTGTGGACAGAAAGAGGATAGAGGCTTTTGAAATGTGGTGCTACAGAAGAATGCTGAAGATTAGGTGGGTGGATCGCATAACTAATGAGGAGGTACTGAACCGAATTGGGGAGAAAAGAAATTTCTGGCATACCTTGACTAAAAGAAGGGATAGATTGGTAGAACACATTCTTAGACATCAAGGAATTGTGAATTTAGCATTGGAGGGAAGTGTGTGGGGTAAAAATCGCAGAGGGAGACCAAGAGACGCGTATAATAAGCAGATTCAAGTGGATGTGGGTTGTCGTTCTTATGAGGAGATGAAAAGGCTTGCTCAGGATAGAGTAGGGTGGAGAGCTGCATCAAACCAGTCTTTGGACTGAAGACCACAAAAACAACAACAAAGCTGAATTACATAAGGGAAGGGAGGACCTGAGCAAGTTAAAGAGAAAGAAGGGTGAACAGCAGTGGAAAGTGGCAACAGGTAACAGGGGGAACAGGCTTAGGACAGCTTCAGGCAGCTTTCTCATTAATCTGAAAAATATTTGACCTTTTGCTTCAGTCAGATTTGGATGAGCCTCATGTAGCTGAAGCTGTAGAAAGGGCACAACAAACTTTCAATAAGGATTTGAAAAAGGTAGGGAAATTTGTGAAAAGAAAGAAAGTCTTGTTGTTAAGTAGCTCTCATGGTAGAGGTGTTGGCCAACTACTGCAGGAAGAGCTAGGTCCAGAGTACCAGATCACAAACTTTTCAAACCAAATGCCAGTCTGGGTCAGGTAACAGAGGATATAGGTTCTTTATGCAAAGATTTCACAAAGGACGATACCATGGTTATAGTGGGTGGTCGAGGAAATAGCATTCATAAAGACTCTGAGTATTCCATAGAGAGTGATCTGGTGAATGTAGCAATAGCAATGAAGCATACTCGTGTGTGATTTGTCTGTTTTGAGATGCCATGATCAGCCTCATTTGAACTCTTCTCTAAGGAGAGTGAACTTGGAGCTGGAACGGCTGCTCATGACAGAGATGGGGTTCATTATTGGTTAGATTTCTGTGGATGCTATCGGCAGGGGGACTACACTAGACACGGCCTACACCTCAACAGGAAAGGAAGGGGAAAATTGTCTTGGTTCATTGCAAGTAACTTATGGGGGTGAGGGGGGGGGGCACTGTCACAAATGGTAAAATAGCAGTGGTTACATGTGTCAGAGGGATGTCTTTTTTAGGATAGGGAGGGGGAAAGAAAACCAGTTTTGAGAGAGCTTGGAAAGCACTGACAGTTTGAAAAAAGAGGTAAACAGGAGATAGATTTTAGTAATGTTTAACAGAATCTCCCATTAGTATGCAATATCATTTATCTTTATTACATGAGAACATCCCAGGACTCAGAAATAAACTTGATGAACTACTCATTTGTATTTATGAAATAGATCCCTCTAACCCTATTGACATAATTTGCCTCTCTGAACATCATGTAACCACTGGTATAGGAATGTTAAAAATCCCAGAATTTCATTTAGCTTTATACTTCAGTAGAGCAGATATGGAGGGAGGAGGAACTGCCACATTTATTAAAAACTGCTATAAATTCAAGAATAGTGATATAAATAAATTCTGTCTAGAGCATTTCGAAGTTTTTGTAACAGAAGTAGAGTTCCGTAACAGATACTATGTAATAGTAAATATTTAACAAGCACCTGCAGGAAATTATAATCTATTCCTAAATCATCTGGCAGCTCTATTGGATTATTTGAAAGGAAGAAACAAAGAAATCTTGGTTGCTGGTGACTTTAATACAGATTTTTCTTATTCATTCTTCCAGTAAACATTTATTGCAGTCAGTAACATTGTCTTTCAATCTAACTGGTACTGTTAATTTTCCAACTGGGATAACTAAATCATCTAGTACAGCCATTGATAATATTTTTATAGACAAATCAAAAGAACAAAGTCATATCATAAAACCAATAATGCATGGTCTATCATATCATGATATGCAGCTCCTTTGAGGTACAGATTCTAAGCAGATTATGAAAACTGCAAAATCTACATACAGGGGAGTAGTCAATCCACCAAAAATTGAGAATTTTAGAAAAATGCTCAAATATGTGAACTGGAAAAGGTTTATAGTGCTCATGGCATGAATGAAAAATATAACATACTAGCTGTAAGCCCAGTGTTACCCGGGTGTTTGTTTGTCCTACACTCTTATAGTCCACATCCCCCCCCCCCCCCCGGTGCATCCACCTTTCTCTCCCCCATCTTTCTTTTTGTTTTCACCTTTCCCTCTCTTGGCAAAGTTTTTACAAGGTACCCTCTGTCATGTATCATACAAACATTATGTACTCAGTAATCTTCCTCTTGGTTTAAAGGTCATGGGTGCAAAAATTCAAAAGGTTGGAGCAAAACTATGCATTTTGTAAAATTCCATAAGTTAATTACCCTCCACCAGGCACCGAACAGAATTTTATACAGACAGTGACATTCCTCTTGTTTTTATGATAGCGTGTGCAAAATTTCATCAATATCGGGGGAAAAAACTGTAGATTTTTATCCAATAGAAACACAAGGTCACATTGAAAGACACACACATTCCAGGAGTAGTATCCTCTGTCATGCACCTGTCACAAAATACTTTCTTAGTTGACATTTTCTACCTATGAACTACATTCCTGCCAAATTTCAGCTTCATAGGGGAAGTAGTTTTCGAGATTTCATGTTTAGTCAGTGAGTGAGTGAGTGAGTGTCCTTTCGCTTTAATATAGATAGAGATTAAGAAAACAGATTGCTTAATTTTGGATACAGGAGAATTAAGGGAGACTTCCAGACAAAATTAAATAGTAACATGCAAATCTGTAATGCTAACTTTATTTGATACAAGTTCATGCCTGATGCGACAGTTTTACGGCATCTACAGTGAAACTGTTGTGAGTGATAGACCTTTTTTTCCTCCCTCTCTCTCTCTCTCTCTCTCTCTCTCTCTCTCTCTCTCTCTCTCTCTCTCTCTCTCTCTCTCTCTCTCTCTCTCGTTTTCATCATTTTGTGTGTGTGTGTTGGGGGGGGGGGGGGGAGGGTGTATCAGTTGCAAAACACTTCATAAATGTCCGAAATGACATGCAAGCTTTGTGGCAGATCTCTTAACTACTTCCATTTTCCAATAATTGACGCTAAAATCTGGGTATTCTCATGTGGTGACCTCTCATTATTTATGACATCATATCTCCTGTGTCATGCTCTTTTGTTTTTGGGTTGGGAACCTTCTTGGGCATACGGTGAACAGTTCACCAAAGTTTCATTGCAATCGAATAAATGGTTTATGAACACACAGAGAACATACAAACATTCATTTTTATATATATAGATTCATTAATAAAGTGAGTATAATGTTTGAAAACTGTTTTCCTCCAAAAGTAATTCATATTAAATAGAAGTCTATAATAAAAACATGGATTACACAAGAAATAAAGATTTCATGTAAGACAAAAAGCAAAATGTATCTATCAGCTAAGAGTACTTCCAATGACGATGAATTAGCTAAATATAAGGAATACTGTACAATATTTAAAAAAGTTATTCAGATATCTAAACAAATGCACTATGAGAAAAAGATATCAAAATTGGACAACAAAATAAAAGCAATATGGGATATAGTGAAAGAGGAATCTGGTAGAAACAGAAAGGAACAGGAGCAGATAGCATGAAAAGTAGATGATACATTAATAACTGATGGGCATAGTATGGCAAATCTATTTAACAAGTACTTTATATCTATTACTGATAGCATGGTATTGTCAGGGTCAGTAAATAATGCCCTTCAGTATTTGAAACTCGCATTTACAAATGACTTCGCGAACATGAATATGTCACTCGCTTCACCATAAGAAATAACTTCCAAAATAAAATCTTTAAAAACTAAGCATTCTAGTGGTTAATGTGAAATATCAACAAAGTTATTTGTGTAACCAGTCTATTATAACTGGAACATTTCCTGACTGGTTAAAATAAGTGGATATTAAACCTCTGCTCAAAAAGAAAGGGGATAAAGAGATACCATCAAACTATAGACCAATTTCACTTTTACTGGCATTCTCAAAAATTCTAGAAAAGGTTATGTACGAGCAACTTCCCAACCACCTAACCTCAAATGACACATTGTCTAGAACACAGTTTGGATTTCTGAAAGATTCCGATATCGAGAAGGCTACTTACACCTGCAGTGAGAATGTACTTAATTCATTAGATAATAAATTATAAGTAGTAGGTATTTTTTGTGGTTTATAAAAGGCAATTTATTGTGTGATCCATAACATCCTTTTAAGTAAATTAGAATTCTATGGTGTCATGGGAATTCCTGCAAAATGGTTAAAGTTGTACCTTGCTAACAGGAAACAAAGGGTGTCGTTGCAATGGACTACTGAATTTAGCCAACAGTCATCAGATTTGGAAGAAATTACATATAGTGTCCCACAAGGATCCATCTTAGGGCCATTGCTTTTTCTTGTGTACATTAATGACCTCTCATCAGTTACACTACCAGAAGCAGAGTTCGTTTTGTTTGCAGATGATACAAGTATTGCAATAAAAAGTACGTCAAGCATAGTTATAGAAAGGTCAGCTAATGATATTTTCATGAACGTTAATAAATGGTTTAAAGCCAACTCATTGTCATTAAACTTTCAAAAGACTCACTACATACATTTCAGAACTTGTAAGATTCCCATAGAGTATATGCCTAAAGTATGAAAAAGAGCAGATGGAAGAGGGTGACAGTATAAAATTCCTAAGATTACAGCTTGATAATAAATTCAGTTGGGAGCAGCACACCACAGGACTGTAGAAACTACTTAACAAATCTGTATTTGCAATACGAGTGGTATCAGACATAGGAGACCTAAAAATAAAAAAGCTTGCATGCTTTGCTTGCTTTCATTCCATAATGTCATACGGTATAATATTTTGGGGTTACTCTTCAAGTCAAGCAAAATTTTCAGACTCCAATGCATGTAATATGTATTATTTATGGTGTACATTCAGGTACGTCCTGCAGAAGCCTCTTCAAAGGACTGGGTGTATTTAACTACTGCCTCTCAGTATATTTATTTCTCAATGAAATTTGTCATAAATAATATATTCCTTTTCCCAACAAACAGTTCAGTTCATACCTACAATACTAGGAACAAACATGGTCTACACAAGGACTTAAAAGCACTTCCTTTAGTTCAAAAAGGAGTCCACTACTCAGGAACACACATTTTCAATAATTTACCAACAACCATAAAAAAAATTAGTTACATATAAAGATCAGTTTAAGAGGAGCCTAAAAGAGTTTCTAGTAGCCAACTCCTTCTACTCCACTGACAAATTCTTAAATAGAATCAAATAATGCATTTATCTGTATTCATAATATAGTAATGAGGACAGTTTACAACACACCGCAAAGACGTGGCGACGAGCTGCAACAGGCTCATACAAAAGACACACACATGCAACATTTTCAGCTATTGGCCATGGCCTTCTTCAGAAAATAGAACACTCACACAGGCACACAACACAGTCATACAACCATCACCTCCAGCTGCCGTACTTCGAATCATGAAGAGCAGTGTGTGATTCGAATTGTGGCAGCTGGAGGTGATGGTTGTATGACTGTGTTGTGTGCCTGTGTGATTGTGTGTGTTCTATTTTCTGAAGAAGGCCATGGCCGATAGCTGAAAGTGTGTCTTTTTTTATGTGCCTGTCGCAGCTCGTCGCCACATCTTTGCGGTGAGTTGTAAACTGTCCTTACTACTATATTATTAAGTCGCTCCTGGACTTTCCATTGTTATATTTATCTGTATTCATACTATTAGTATTATCATATTATCCGCTTGTAAAAAATGTATGTTCATGTATTATAATTGTTATATCATCAACTTAAGAAGACATGTTCCACATCCACGAGGATTTCTTCAACATGGACCTTTGGAGCAAATCAACTAATCTAATAACTTATGCACATGCATAAGCCACATTGTTTGAGTATATCAAAGCTATTGAATAGGAGGAAAGGAACAAATTTTAGTTCAATGCCTCTCCTTCTACTCCATGAAGGTTTTAGTCATGAAATTTGCAGTAATTTATAATTGATTGTTCTCTTGCCTCTCTCATGACTTCCTCCAATACAACATATAAAAGAGGAAACGTAGAAAATCTCCTTGCTTTATACTACCCTAAGTACATCCTCCAGATCAGATACCATTTCTCCCAGACTTATATTGCTTTCAACATCATTTATTGTTGTTTTCACAAGTGTATAACTGCTTATTCCTCAATTTTGTCATATTTTAATTAATAATGTTATGAAAAATATTTTTTTTTTTACTCTTTGTGTGTTTTTATTATATTGTTGGCAATAATAAGTACTTGCTTTAGTTTGAAGTTGTAAAGATATCACAGAAATATAGTTCTACATATTTTCTGTTTTCTGCTTACTTTTTAGATGTGGCAGTTTGCACCAAATAGTGTACACTATCTTCTAAGCCTGTGGCAGCGAATGGTTGCTTCTGTACCATATGTGAAGGCTACAGAGCCTCATATGTTAGAAACATATACCCCAGAAGTAACAAATGCTTACATCACATCCAGACTTGAATCAGTTGCTGTAGTTGTAAGGTAATAGTTGACATTTATTAATAATGATTAAATAATAATTTGCTGAAGAGAATATCTACATATCGACAATCAGAACTGCATGACTGACACAATTAAAATTGAACCAATGAATTTTGGTTCCCAATACATTAATTTATAAAAAATTTGTCAGGATAAAGAAAACATTGAAATGAAAAAGCACTCCATAATCTGTTATGTGAAAAGTGGTTGTTTGAAAATAATAACAAACTATTCAAGCTTCAAATTTCAGACTGGAGCTGATGATACAATTTTGAAAGTCAATCTTTGTTGCAGTCATTTAACAGATACATTTGTTCTGCAGTGTTAGTACTACTCACATATATTGTAATTTAGTGTACATTCAATTCTACTTCCATAATATACAGTTCAAACCTTATAATGGGGATCATTTGGAACTCACCTAAGAAGTGCCTCAAGACCCACTGACACATAGTGTGTGTGGGCGCACGTGCACACACACACAGACACAAAATTCAGCTTGGTAAAGCATGAAGTTGAAATCGACCTTGTGTGATAGAACTATATAATCAGAAGTCGGGATTATAATTCTATGTACAATTGTCTCTTCAAAAGAAGACATTTTTCTCTATCTTAATGTAATCCACACCAAAATTAAGTACAAATTTTAATCACAATTTTGTACCAAACAATTATGAAAGCATTGTGGTTTCTGATGAGTCTGTCACTCACGTTTGTATATTCTCTCTAGTGATGGGCATAGAGCAGAAATATCTCTGTAGTGAGCATTCAGATCCACAGAACAGATTTTGTGTCCTCAATCTTCAACATTAAGGTGGAAATGTCACGTGATATTGGAGAAAATCTACTAATCGCTGACTTTATCTTGGTCCTTTTTTGTTTGGTTAAGACAGATGACTATGTATAATGGCCCTTTTAGTGACGTGTCAACTTTCTTGTTGCTTCTATGACACATTTATTTACATATTATTTCATGTTATGTGGTACAGCCAATCATAAGAGCAAATAAACGTTTGAAAGGAGTGGATTTGTGTCAATATAATGTGGTAATTCCAGCTTAATGTTGAGAAGATGCACAGAATGCAATGCTCGCTCCATAGATATTTCTACTCTGTGTACAATTTAGTAGTTACACCCGTCGAAATATCACTCTTTTTCTTTCCATGACTTTGCAAAGCATATAGGGCACAGCTAGGAAGGAAAAAAATGTGTCCTACCTGGGTTAGTTTTACTTACAGAGGCAGTGGTTTAGTTTTCTATCATTGGCGTCTTGTTGGGTAAAATATTCCGGAGATAAAATAGTCCCCCATTCGGATCTCCGGGCGGGAACTACTCGGGAGGATGTCGTCATCAAGAAAAAACAAAACACTCATTCTATGGGTCGTGTAGGTAAGCTAGAAAATTTGAAAAGAGAAATGGGTAGGTTAAACTTAGATGTGGTAGGGATTAGTGAAGTTCGGTGGCAGGATGAAAAGAATTTTTGGTCAGGTGAATACAGGGTTATCAATACAAAATCAGATGGTGGTAACACAGGAGTAGGTCTGATAATGAATAAGAAAATAGGAATGCAGGTAAGTTACTATGAACAGCACAGTGAACGCATTATCATAGTAAAGATAGACACGAAGCCAACACCGACCACAGTAGTGCAAGTTTATGTGCCAACTACCACAGTCGATGATGAGATAAAAGAAATCATTCAGAAAGTTAAGGGAGACGAAAACTTGATTGTGATGGGGGACTGGAACTCAGTAGTAGGAAAGGGAAGAGAAGGAAATGTAGGTGAATATGGACTGGGAAAAAGGAATGAAAGATGAGATTGCTTGGTAGAATTTTGCGCAGAGCACAATTTAATGATCACCAACACTTGGTTTAATCATCACGAAAGAAGGCTGTATATGTGGAAGAGACCAGGAGACAGTGGAAGGTGCCAAATTGACTTTATAATGGTAAGGAATAGATTTATAAACCAGGTTCTAAACTGTAAGACATATCCAGGAGCAGATATAGACTCTGACTATAACTTATTGGTTTTGAACTGCACATTAAACCTTGAGAGACTGCAGAACAGTTGGCTGTTATTCTCTTGGCATGACACATGAAATTGTAAAAACCTCACTTTCAGATTACACTTCTGTACTGAGGACATATAGCTCAGCTATGTGAAAAGTTCATCCTCCTGGGAAAAATAGTCCCCCACCTGGATATCGAAAGGGCATTCTTTGGATTGAAGTGTGGAATGTATTAGCTTTTAATTTGGCAGGTAAGTTAAAATTTTGAAAGGCGGGATGGATTGGTTGAAGTTAGATATGATGGGGATTAGTGAAGTTTGGTTGCAGGATAAGGATTACTGTTAAAGTGACTACAGGGTTTTAAGTACAAAATCAGTTTAATGTAGGAGTGGGTGTAATAATGAATAAGTAAATAGGAATACAGAAATGTTATTGTGAAGAGTGTAGTGCACACATTTATAGTAGTCAAGATAGACACAAAGCCAATATCATCCACAGTTTTGTAATGTAACGAGAAATATGCATGTAGGTCTCATTGCATTCTGTTTGTTAACTGCCAAAAGATGTCACAGATACACAGAAAAATATTATTGATTGGTAGCAGAAATGTGCCGCGTAGAAACTGTGGGCGTTCAGGTGATAAAACATGGCAGAAGTGGCATTCCAGCCACTTGCTGTGCTGTGATTCTGTATTCTGTCGCAGTACAATGGAGAATCGGTGCCCATCACATAAGATCTAGTGGTGGCTCTGGTACGGTAACTGTCAGGCTGCTATCACATGAATGTGTGAGCTCCCTAGTTCAGGAGTTCTGATAGTGCTATTAGCAAAGAATTGCACAATTTACAGTTAATAGCACATAATAATGGTTACAGCCCTTCACTGGTAACCCAATTGTATAATTAATGGAAAATGTGGTAGTTTCTGCAGGAAATCTATCAACAACATCTGCCAAATATAATCGTAATTGAGTTGCCATCCCAGTTCTTGGACTATTTGCATGTAACTTTGCAAAACTATTTAGGCACACATATGTTCAACTGCCATTTTAGAAAGACTCATGTATACAGTATTCACTCCCTCATAATGAGCAACCCAGCAGGAAGTTGTTTCCAAATCAGGAGTTTACATTACTAGGTGTACTGAATGTTCAGTTAATATATCAGTCAAACAGGGAAATCCTTTGCTCTTTGGATTAATGAACCTCTGCTGACAAAGGTCAATTAAAGAAATTCTGCCCTTTTACCCAGCATCTTAAATCTTCAGGCCATCAGTCCCCAAGCCTACAAAACCTCAAAATCCTTCATGTGGCTGGCAAAGGCCACAAATTAAATTTGTTGGAAGAATTAAAAATGTCTAAGTATATATTTTTCAGATCTCTGAACCTATTGAATGAGCAAATTTTGTCATGACACCAAATCTTTTTCAAAATAATGATGGGTATCTTCCAATAACTGCCGCCATCCATATCAAATAGTTGATGACTCATGTAAACTCTAGCTGTTAGTTATACACAAGCACCTCATCTATGAGCTTTTTGCGCACCTTCACGGGCACTGGGTTGTTAAATTGCCAGCATGATAAACGTGTGCTTATACAGACCATGATTATGGCTAGGGAGTGGCTCCTGTGTAGACAAGTAAACATTGCTTGCTTAGAGTTCTTTTTTAGATTTTGCTTTGCTGCACTTTCCGACTTTCAAGCAATAGCTTTCACATTTAAGATGTATTTTATATGATTTTTCGAATTAAGTCTTGACACCTTACTTTGTGAATAATTAGTAGTTTATTCATTAAAACACAGTTTTCAGTGGCATTTATTAAGGTCAGTTTCATACCCCACACCTCCCTCTTCAAACGTGAAGGTGGTCATATGACCTGTAGTTGAACCATCTTAAACTTTTCCTATAACAAGTACATCTTACACATGGACATTTTATTCCCCTAATGATGTGCTGTTGTCAAGATATGCAAAAGTACAGACAGCTGTTATATAGTACTTGCAGAATACAGTTTAAATTTTAAACTTCATCTGTGAATGTCACTTCAGAAGTTAACGTGAGAATAGCTAACAAGCATTTCTCAGCATCACAATCCTTCTGGAAAAGAATTTCAAAACACAGGCACACATAAAGATAAAGGTGACCTCAATTAAACAAAACAAAGAAGATTCAGGTAATATGAATTCAGTCATACTGAAGTTTATTGTTCTTTTTCCATGGTGCATTGTATAGATAATACAGTATGCACAAACGCTACGAAGAGTTAAAAAAAAAATATATGATGAGAAAAAAGGAAATAATCATACACTTAAAGGAGAGGAAAACTTGATGATGGCTGGAAGTCTGTAGTACGAAAATGAATAGACAGAAACATAGAAAGTGAATATGTACAGGGGCATAGAAATGAAAGAGGGGGGTTGCCTGGTAGAATTTTGCATGGACCACAATTTAATCATATTAATACTTGGCTTAAGAATTATGAAAGAATATTGTATACTTGAAAGAGACCAGGAGGCATCGGAAGATACCATATTGATTTTGTAATGTTGAGATATAGATTTTGAAACCAGGTTTTAAACTATAAGATTTATCCAGGGCCATATATAAGACCAAAATGGTAGAAACTGAAAAAAAGGTAAAAAGTAAAGATATGGGATTTCAATAAATTGAAACAGCCATACGTAGTTAATATTTTTAGAGGGAGCGTTATAATAAGATTGACTGAAATGTGGGAAATAACACAGTGGAAGGAGAAAGGGTAACTGTTAGAGATTAAATAGTCGACAGATGATCATATAGGAAAGAGGACAAGGCCTATTATAAATCCTGGGGTAACAAAGCGATATTCGTCTGGTGAAAAGAGAAAATATAAAAATGAAGCAGGAAAAGGAAATACAGACGGCAAAAAAGAAGGTTGTGACAAGAAATATAGATAGGTTAATCAGGAGAGGGTAGAAAAAAAAAGAAAGTTTGTAGAAGAATGTACAACTAGGGGAAAGATAGGTACCACCACCTTCAGGAAAATAAGGGAGATGCTTGGAGACAATAAAAGCAGCTGCAAGAATATTAAGAGCTGAGACGGAAGAGGAAGTAGATGAAGATGAGATGGAAATTAAAATACTGCAAAATGAATTTGACAGAGTACTGGAAGATCTGAGTCAAAACAAGGCCCGTGGAGTAGATGATATCCCCTTGGAATGGCTGATATTGCTGGGAGAACGTCGTGAAGAAACTGTTCCACCTTGTGTGCAAGATGTATGAGATGGAGAAATACCCTCAGACATCAAGAAGAATATAATAATTCCAATTTCAAAGAAAGAATGTGCAGACAAGTGTGAAATTGACAAACTACCAATTTAATAAGTTTGTTATTGCAAAATAGTAACACACATTGAAGATGACAGAAAAACTGATAGAATCCGAGGTTTGTTTAGATCTAGGAAAACTGTAGGAACATGTGAGGCTATAATGAACTCATGACTAATCTTAGAGGATAGATTAAGGAAAGCTTTTATAGATTTTGTGAAGGCTTTTGAAACTGTTCACTGGAATGCACTCCAAATTATAGAGGTAGGAGGGGTATAACATAGGATATGCAGGGTGCCCAGTGTCCTGGAAAACACGGGGAATTTTTTTGTTCTGGAAATCTCAAGGAAAAGTCCCGGTACTCTATTTGCTTTTCGATAAAAACATTTGCTTGACTTCCTATTGGCTCAACACATTTCCTCGAAAATAAGTTCACTCAGTTTGTGAGAAATTTACCAGTCACCAGTTTCTTACTACCTCCACTGCACATGCGCGGCATCTGTCACTTGCAATTATAAATGCCAACTCGAACGCCTATTTCTCGCATTTCATATTTTGGCCACCTGTAGCGCTAGTTGACTCATTTACTTGACTCTCTCACATGCGTTGATGAAAAGTTTACAACTTAAATAATGAAACACTGCATCGTGTGTAACTCTTGTACTAATTACCTGCTTTTTATTGTCAGTGTTGATAAACTTATATATTGTTCATGGCCAAATGTAATGAATGCTGTAAATTGGCTTACCAAAAAAAATTAAGAATTATAACTCATTAAGTTTCACAGTGTCCAGTGTGCAAATGTAAGGCTGGTGCTATAGGTATTAGGTACATTGGCAAAGTTATTACACACTAGGGGGCTTCAATGTGAAAACTACTTGTATTTAAAAAGAAACAGTATCAGTACCATACCTCAGAATGCTTTCAAAATGTGGTCTTTGCACAGGGCAAGCTTTTTATAGTAGGTCAGTCAGAAGTACTGTAATTTTAATTTTGAGCAAAACATTTAACACTTCCGTTTCTTCGCAAGTAGGTACTATAGGTAGACGGGTATGAATTTTTGCATACCAAGACTTCACTGCAATGGCGGTTGTGAACCTTTATTCATGTTAATTTCATCAATTTTAAAAATAATGCATGCAGTTTGCTACATATGCCGACTTCCCTCTAAAATAGGGGATGTTAATGTGCACACACATTTATAGTGACAAGTGTAGGATGTGATCCACAGTTGTTGGATTTTGTGATCCGATCCCTGTAAAAGGTAGTTATCTGCAAAAAAATCTCGTAAGGGAATAAAATAATACTATAATGTGCTAAATTTTCACGGATCTGCTATATACTGCCCTTTAAAAGAATAACCGGAAATTCGCACTTCATTTCTTTCAGGCTTAGGAACGAGCTGAATACAAAACACTTTGCACATATGCTGGTTCATCTATTTGGTGCAAGTGTGTTAAACACTTTGGAGTCGGTCAGAAACAGTTGCAACTCATTCTGCACCACAACTATAATGCGTCATTGGCTGACATATTTAATTTGAAACGGTGGCGAGCGAAACTCGAACACCTAATAGGCTGTGTTTACACTGCCAGCCGAGTCGAGAGATTAAACATGCAGTTTTCAATTGCACTGCTCACAATGCTAGCCGGGCCGAGACGACTCCGCTTCATCCGGTTCACGCCGAGACTATGACATTTGGAATGTTTAATATTTGCGGCACAAGCCCATTGGTCTATGGTATTGCTTCTGCAGCACAAGTATATCACATCTCCAGCCTGTTTTCAGTATAAGTCTCTCTGCATGATAGCTTTTTTAAATAACATTTGTGAAAATATCTTCTGTTTATTTTTTCTTGTGATACTATTAATTGTGTAAAGTGAATATAAAATTCAGAAATGTTTTTTAGCTGTTCTCATAAGGAAAAAATCTACTTATTATCAGACAAAATTCAGGGGATGATCCTGTTTCTTACGTGTTTAAAATCTGATGAGTCACTGCAGTGTGAGAACAATAGTATTAATATAACAAAATTAATTAACTGTTAGCTGGCTTGAATTAGATGGCAGTGAACAAGTTTTGGTCAGCCCCATGCTTCCTTCGATCTTCTGCGACAATGGGTGGGGATTCCTTGTTTCTGGGGACAAGCCCACCAAGAACGAAATATAAATTTAAAACAAGTGACACATGCTTCTATCCTTTACTGACCTGTCCTGCTGTGTCTGAGGCTAAACTAAATCAGTGTGTTTTTCTTTCACTTAAAGTATAAAACTCGGAATGAAAGTACCATCATCCAGATAAAGTAAATTGTCAGCAGATGATTCAGCAAAATGTTCATAGAAACTTAGTTCCCCTCAGAAAGGTTCCTAAAGTAATAAAAAAAATATTATCAAAAGAAATTTCAACATTGGTCATAAATTGTTTATTTGTTATTGCAAATCGATTTCAACTCTGGAATAGTCATCCTCAGTGCAACACGCACAATCAAATTGAAACATTTCAGGTTTTAAATATCAAGCCGCAAGGCGTAGCTACAAGATGTTTTACATTGGTGTTTTTTAGAGTGCAGAATCACGACACATGTCATGTCATGATTCAATTGTGCATGTTGCACTGAGGATGGCTATTCCATACTCGAAATCAATTTGCAAAAACATATAAACATTAATTTAAGACCAATGCTGAAATTTCTTTTGATAGTAATCATTCTATGGTCGTGGTGCACGTCAATCCTAATAGAGTCTTCATAAAAAATAAATAAATAAATAAATAAAAATAAATCGAAGAACTGTGAAGAATTCTTTGAATGTGGTGATGGACTGATTGATATATAGTAAAACATGACACACCCACAACCGGTACACCTCAAGTACGCCTGTAGCCACCACTTGCAGCATTTCTTATAAGGAGGTAACTATGTGTTTTTAAAGTCACTGTTCCGTATGGCTTTTTTTTTTTTTTTTAACTTCACTCTAAATTTAATCTCAGATGTGAGGGTACCACTTTTATGTGGGACACTCTGTATACAATTATTTTCATGTTGTGGTACAACATTTTTCGAGAGCTACAAAAGCGAAAATAAGAAAAGTTATATATTTTATATTACGAGTAGATGCATCTATATATGTAAGTGTATTTTTGGACTTCTTCCTTTATCATCTCCAACCAGAAAGCCATTAAGTGTAATGTCAGAAAATTTTATTTCAATCCGTCAACAGTACAGTCGCAGTTAACATAAATTTATTCCAAACACAAAATATATATTCCGTTAATTGTCTGGGGTGGACAAAAAAAAACAGTTGGATGCCTCTCATAAAGTCAGGTATGACCTGATGTTAAACCATAGCAGATTGTTGTCCATTGTAATTGGTCGCCACCCGAAAAAATTGGTTCATACTCCTTTTGTGATTATGGATTATTTTTGTCACTGCAGCGCTTCACGCTACGCTCAACACTTGCTCGAGTTCGTAGGCTTGCAATCCTAGCACTGACACTGCTCAGATAACTTGCAATTACTATGAAAGGAGGTAGAAATCGGTGTGACTACTACTTCAAAACCTTTTGTATACTTTTTGTTCCATTTCATTTGCCCTAAAATGCATATTACAGTAAGCTGCCCACTATCGAACTTCTTCAATACAGGATTTGTAAATCAAGTGCATATTTTTGACAAATAGTGTCATTTGAAAAAGACTGTTGTGAGTTTTGAAAAGGTGAAGGGTTTATTTGAAAGCTAAGATTTTTTAACCACATACTTTCATCCAAATCGAGTGAGGAGCATTACGAAACTAAAAACTCGCGCGGAATGAAAAGTGGACTTTTTATTTTTTCACAGCCAAGGTAAAGCTTTTAAGGGAAAAAATAAGTTGATAAAATGATCAAAAATTTTTACAGCTTGAAAATAGGAAAAGTTTATTCCTCCCCCCCCCCCCTTTTTCATCTTGGCTCGGCCCGGTGTGCAGTGTGGACACCCATGCCATCAGCATGTGCCGACTAGGTGCCAACCAGCTCGGCCCATCCCGGTTCGGCTTGGTCCAGACCGGCCAACAGTGTGAACGCAGCAGCCTATTCACTAGGGGATACTCGTCTCCGAGTGACTGAGATAATGTGCGACCAAGAGACACAGCAAATATAGTTGGTGGCATTGCAGAGTCGCCACGACTGATACTATGCGACCCAACGTGCTGGTCGCAGTGTCTCCCAGTCTTTGCTTGGTTGCAATCCCAAATTTGGTTGAACAGTGTACGGAAATATGTTTAATTTGAAATTAGAGGTTTCCTAGTTTCCTGAAGAGCTATAAACTTAAAACATTCAATAGCTCAGAACATGACAAATTGAAGAGGAGTTCACTTTCTGTGCCACTGGCAATTATTTTTTTTTTTTTTTTAACCGAGTAAAAAGTATAATATAATTTCTCCTAAGTGCATACAAATTCCTAACCCCAAGCAGATAGCTTATACTTGGCATCATGTAAAAAGGCGCTTTCGCGCAGAGGCAGAGCGACAGAAGCCGCGAGGAGGGGAGGAGCTATGGCTCGGTACCAACAATGGAGCCTGCAGGAGAAGTATTGCATAACTCGCGGCCTGTCATGCTCTTAGAGAATGAATATTACTGGCTGCCAGTGCGGTAATGGAGGGGGATGCGTACGACGACTGACAATTGGCCACCTTCATAGCTGGCACCAAGTATAAATCTAAAACTTTGTGTTTGAGAATTCTAAGTAGCTACTACAATACTTGTCCAAATGGAAACGAAAATAGGGGTACATGGAATAGATAATAGTAAGAAGTAGAGGATGCTTAGAGAAATCACACAACAGTTCTTAACATATGTAGTGCGACAAAATCATAACTCATAAGTGACTTTGTTGAACTATTCATATCTCCGTTATGTAATACATGTACCTCACCTTTTTTGTTTTAAATATTAAAAATATTGAGCTAGCTATTAAAAATTGACAGGCACAAATTTCAGGCTTGTCTACATCTATGGTGGTAATAAAAAAACTATTATAATATTGACGCGTTGAACTGGGAGCAGGCTTGACTTCGAAGACAACACACCACTTATACTGAAAGCTGGTTTATTACGAACTTAACATACACGCAGCACTAACTGCCTCTTGGACAGAGTGCTCTGCCATTTGTAAAGACAATGTACCAGAAATTAGAACAACAGTTAACATAAGAAACAAGTAGAATTTACAAGTGAACAAAATAACAATATAGAAACTTCTGGAATTGTACAAAGAAATAAATTTTTGCCAATGGGCAGGATTGAACCGGCGACCTTCAGCACCGCAGTCAGTAACGCTATCTCCTGCGCCACACCGGCAGTCAGTGTACATGGTGTCTCGTGGCATTGCTCCCTCTTCTGAAAACACAGTGACTCGCTGTTATGTTCCCTGTGGAGCCAGCTGCAATGTCCTGGATCTTGACCTTGTCGTGGGGCCTCTGTATGGCACTTCTGGAGAATCCTTCCCTTCTGCACGATTATCGACGACAGATGCTCCTGTTGTGGCTTCATCAGTAAATTACCGTCCTTAGTCCTTCAACAAGAAGCCATTGTCACCTACCTGCTCTTTAGGATCGTAGTAAGGCTTCTTGCGCAGGAAATGAACAATGTCTCTTCGTTTTTGTCGTTTCGACAACGGCTCATAATCCTTAACTTCGTATGTGACATCTGACAGATGGCGTATAACACGATACGGACCAAAGTATCGCTTCAATAACTTTCCTAACAGTCCAACCTTCCGTACAGGGGTAAAAATCCATACCAGATCTCCGGGGCTGTATACAACAGGTCGGTGCTTATCATTATACCTCTGACGGTCCTTCTCCTGGGCGTCCAGTGTCCGTAAGCGAGCAAGCAGTCTTGCTTCTTCGACCCTGGTGATGAGCTGTTTAACATAGTCATCCTGAGTGTCGTCTAGTTGGAACGGGAACAGCGTATCCAATGTCATCTCAGCTTCAAGGCCATGGAGCAGGAAAAACGTTGTGAAGCATGTGGTGTCTTGTCTTGTGGTATTGTAAGAAAATGTCACGACTGGCAGAATTGTATCCCAGTCCTTCTGCTCAACATCGACGTACATCAACAGCATATCGGCCAAGGTGTTGTTAAAATATTCCGTAAGACCATTTGTCTGAGGATGGTATGCAGTTGTCATTCTGTGAACAATGTCGCACCGTGACATTACCTCTGATACTAGTTTTGACTGGAATAGTTTTCCACGATCAGATATCATGACACGTGGTGCTCCATGCTTCAAAATAATGTCTTCTACAAGGAATTTTGCAATCTCTGGAGCTTCTGCAGTCGGCACAGGTTTGGTTACAGCGTAGCGTGTGAGGTATTCAGTGCAGACTATTATCCATCGGTTACCAGTTGTCGACTTCGGAAACCTCCCTAAAAGATTGATCCCAACTCAGTGGAATGGAGATGCTGCCGGCGGAATCAGTATGAGATGCCCTGGAGGTAATTGCGGCACATGCTTCAGTCGCTGGCACTCTTTACAGTGACTCACTTAGTGCTTGACAGATCGGTAGATACCTTTCCAGTAATACCTGTGTCTGATTCTGTCTAGGGTCTTCACAAATCCCAGATGAACGGATATTGGAGCATCGTGGAAATATTTGAGAATAGCTGGCTGGAGTAGCCATTTGGGGCCCAGTGGATCATAGTTGCTCTTATACGATGTTCCGTTTATAAGTTGGAACTCTCCATTGGTCGGTTCTCCTTTCTCCAAGGCCTCTATCATTTTTAGTAGTGCTGGATCTTCCCTCTATTCAGCTGTAATGTCATCTAATTCAGTGAGGGCTGAAATTTCATTAATGCTGTTGTGTTCCACTGGATTCCTCGAAAGGCAGTTGGCATCCTTGTGTTTGTGCCCGTTCTTGAATACCACTGTGACATCGTACTCTTGGAGACTTAGTGCCCATCTTGCTAGGCGACCTGATGGATCCTTCAAGCTAGTCAGCCAACGCAAAGAATGGTGGTCTGTCACGATGGTGAATGGTTTACCGAATAAATACGGCCGGAACTTGTTGATAGCCCAGATAACCGTGAGACATTCTTTTTCAGTTGTAGAGTAGTTTATCTCGGACTTTGAGAGTGTTCTTGACACATAGGCTATCACTTTTTCAGCACCTTCCTGAACTTGTACAAGCACTGCACCAATCCCATAACCACTGGCGTCTGTGTGAAGTTCAGTTTCTGCATTCTCGTCGTACAAGGCTAGCACTGGTGCGGTAGTTAGAGCCTCCTTAAATGCCCGGAAAGCTCTTTCTGTGGTCTCATCCCAGTAAGAAGTTCTTGTAATGGACGTACCTTGTTACAAAATACTTTTATGAAACGTTGGTAGTATGAGCACAGCCCGAGAAAACTTCTCACATCACGAGTTGGAAATTCTGTGACTGCCCTTACTTTGTCTGGATCAGGACAGACACCATCTCCATTGCCTAGGTGCTCCAGGATTTTTATCTCTGTGGTGACGAAGAGGCACTTCTTTGGATTGAGGCAGAATCCTGCAGCCTGAACACACTTCAACACAGATGACGGGCGACTCAGATGTTCTTCAAATGTTTTCGAGAAAATAACAGTGTCATCTAAGTAGCAAAGACATGTCGTCCACTTAAGGTGTCGAAGCAAGTTGTCCATCATGCGTTTGAATGTGGCCAGAGCATTACATAATCCAAGTGGCATTACTTTGAATTCATAGAGGCCATTAAGTGTAATAAAATCCGTCTTCTCCCTTTCAGTTCGTCAACCTCGATTTGCCTGTAACCTCTCTGCATGTCCATAGTTGCGAAGTATGTAGCTCCTTTCAAGCAGTCAAAGGTGTCGTCAATGTGCGGCAGTGTGTAGACATCTTTCTTTGTGATTTTGTTCAGCTGCCAATAGTTGACACAGAATCGCCTCATGCCATCATTCTTTTTTACAATAACCACTGGAGACAAGCAAGGACTCTCCGAAGATTGAATAATGTCATCGTGCAACATCTTCCCACTTCCTCCCGAATTATCTGTCTTTCAGCTGGCAACACTCAATACGAACGCTGGCTAATTGGTGGATGATCTTCAGTATTGATACGGTGCTTTATCATGGGCCGTTTCGTCTGACTTTTCCCCTGCTGAGGTGTGAATGCACCTGAAAATTGACGTAGTATAGCTAACACTCGCTGGCGTTGTTCCTTGGTCAGCTGGGCCCTATTGGTACTTCCACTTTTGTTTCCTCCAGTGTGTTGTCTGTACTAACGGCAGAGCATGGGTCTTCATTGATGACGTTGAGCTCACCGTCCTGGATTGGTTCAGCTGTCTCGATACACATTCCTTTGGGGATAACTTGTGACTGCTCGTGACAATTAGTGATCCAAATCTCTCCTTGACCTCCGGTAATGCTTATGATAGCTGCTGGTATGTAAATTTCTTTGGTGGACCTGAAAACCTTTTACTATTGACAAGCACTTCACAGTTTAATCGCTCATCTGTGTATGTGACTGCAACTCTTCTCATTGTCAACTACACAAGTTCCTGCTGCCTGGACGTACTTTCCATTCGTGACCTTTAGCATAGTTGCCTTCGTATCACAGAACATTGTCTTCTTTAGTGTGCGGTGGTAATTATCCGACAATACAGAAAAAGATGCTCCTGAATCAATCAGTGCTCGGACAGGTTGGCCGTCGATTATGACGTCTAAGAGATTTTCCTACATCTTAGCGACTGTCGTTCATGGAGAATTTTCATCTGCGGCAGGCTCACCTCCGTAGATGGTCGCCTTGCTTAGTTTTCCTGGGTTCGGCGGCTAGGGGAGCGGCTGGTACCTCTGTATGGTGACGGTGAAGTGCTGCGGCGCGTCGGGGAGCGACCTCATCTAGGGTACGGTGATAGGCTTCTTCCCATAGGTCGACTGAACTCATCAGCAGGTGATTGCCTGGGATAGAACTGCTGTGATGGCTGACGTCTTGCAGCAAAATAATCGTCAAAAACTCGCCTTCTCTCTCTGCAGTAGCGTACGACATGTCCAGGGCGGCCACAGTGGAAACAAAGTGGTGTGTTGTCTTCTGTCCTCCAGACATCTGTTCTTCTGCGGGGCGTCATAGTTATCGGGGAAGTTGATTGTGGTTGTGTCGGCCGGTTCATGGGCTGCCGTTTTTGCGGCTGCAGCGTAAGCCATAGCAGGGCGACACCATTCTTCACATTGGGTGCGATTGGCGGGGCAGACAGGATCTATTGCCTGAAATACCTCTTCCTTAGTGGCGTCGGCTCCCTCTTCACTTACAGGGCTTACATCCATGACCATGATCTGACGCTCGCTTGGTCTAATAGTCCCGGCTGCCATAAATTGTTGTAATTCTTCTCTCACAATTTGTCGTATGAGAGAAGCGAAATCATACTAATCTTCCACGACGGCCATGGGGACTACTTTGGGGAGTCTGTCATACTTCTTTCGTCCAACCCTCCTTTGCTGCATCTCGTCAATACCCCTTAATGAACTCTTCCGTCGTAGCGACATCTTTATCAGAAGAGCTTTACATGTCTTCCGTGATTTTGTCGTCCTCATTCATATTCGGATTCACTATGTTGTACAAGGCCAAAACTTTCTGTATGTCCGACTGTGTCGGCTCACCATGTCGTTGGGCCCGGTTCTTCAGTTGTTCTTCCGCCGAGCGGATTTGTCGCTGGTGGTCTCCAAATGTCTTCTTAAGTTCCTCCTGGAATGTCTCCCAGTCATTCAACTTGGCGTAGTTGTTTTTAAACCATTGCTGGTCTGTTCCATCCAGGTAGAAGTAAACATTGGCCAAGCACATCGAATGATCCCACCTGTTGTACTTGGCAACTCGGTTGAACCCTTTTAGCCATTTTTTGGGGTCCTTTCCAGTGTCTCCAGAGTACACAGACGGGTGTCTGATGTGCAGCTGGCTTACCACTGGTTTCATATCCATAGTTCTTCTGATGATACGGACTTTTGGAAGGATGTACTCAGTAAAGCCCTTGTATTCTGGTTCCAGTCTGTGTAAGTGACAGCTTTTACATTGCCTAATCGGAGCAATAGTGATGCAACTGTTGCACAGGATACCCGGCGCCTCCACCAAACAATGTTGCGTTGAAATGGAAGCAGGCTTGACTTCGAAGGCAACTGGACACAACACTTATTCTGAAAACTGGTTTATTACGAACTCAACATACATGCAGCACTGACTGCCTCTCAGGCAGAGTGCTTTGCTATTTATACACAGACAGAATGTACCATAAATTAGAGGAACACTTAACATAAGAAACAAGTAGACTTTACAAGTGAACATAAGAAAGATGTAGAAACTTCTGGAATTGTTAATTACAAAGAAATAAATTTTTTCTGATGGGCGGGATTGAACCGGCGACCTTCAGCACTGCAGTCAGTGACACAATACCCTGCGCCACTCCAGCAGTCGGTTTATGTGGTGTCTCACGGCATTATCATCATCACTGCTAGAGTTAATAGATATTTTACTATAGGCAGCAGAGTAAACAAAAAGTGTGCTTACATCACGCGTAGGCAATGAAATTTTCTTTCACACTGAAAGTGATTTTTTTCCATGATATAATATACTATTTTGGGTTTTTGTTGTGTTTTTCCTATTGAGATGTAGGTGGCGGCTGGATCTGGTTTCATGTTCATGTATGGAGCTGTTTCGTGGGTACTGGTTGATGTTTTTCTTTATGACTGTTTGTAAAATGTATTCACATGGAACAGCCTGTATTCCCATATATTTGAATAATTCTGTTCAGTGAGCCCTCGAGCTACTGTTTGTCATGATCCGTACAGCCCCTTTTTGTAGCTTGAATATTGCCTGCCTATTTTGTTCATTTGTTCCCCAGAAGATAATGCTGTAACTAATGAATGTATATTCACAAAATATGCTATCCTCGTACACTAGCTGCTATTCACTGGATTTATTTTTCTGAGTGCATAGCAAGCTGAGGCTATTTTCTTTCTGAAAACAGTAATGTGTTCGGTCCACTTTGTGAGTCAATGTGCGTTCCAAGAAATTTTATTGTTGATACACATTCAATATTTTCATTCTTTATTTTTAGAAAGTTAGTGACCGGTTTTCTTTTTATGTGGAAGTTTATGCTGTTTTTGTTTTTGTTTTACGGTGATGGTTAATTTGTTATTTTCTACCCACCTACTTACATGCACAATTGTAACTTCAGCATTCTGATTGAGTTTAATTTGCGAATTACCTGTCATTAATAAATTACTGTCATCGGCAAACTGTACTGATTTGCCATGTTCCACACTCTGATCATTAATATATATTTAAAACAGGGTTGGTCCCCGGACACTTCCTTGGTTGACACCTGTATTGATATATTATGGCTCAGAAAGGTGTTTTGTTATGTGATTTGAGTTAGTTTTAGTGAACTCCACCCGTTGCACTGTGTTTTGTAGATACGAGTGAAACCACTACCCCCCTTACTCCTAGTGCCTCCAGTTTATTTAACAAAATAGTGTGGTCAACTGTATCAAAGGCTTTGTAAGATCAAGAAAAATGCCTGTTACATGGTCTCCTTTGTCCAGTGCTTCAGGTACAGCATTTGTAAACTGAGCTAGAGGTGAACTTGCACTTTTGCCCGACCTGAAACCCGATTGTTCTTTACACAAGAGATTATACTTTGTTAAATATGCCATGAGCTGATTTTTCATTATTGTTTCCATAACTTTGGTAAATGATGAGAGTAAAGACATGGGTCTGTAATTTTCTATAATTTCTGGGTCACCTTTCTTATTTATAGGCAGGACTTTATCATGTTTTAGTGTCTGCAGTAAACAACGTTTGGTAAAGGATTTATTTATGATGTGCGCTAAAGGGTGACTGATTCTCTGAGTGCAATCATTCAGTAAGCCCACAGGGATTTCGTCTATGCCTGCTGAAGATTTACTTTTAAGGTTCAGCACTACTTTGCTAACTTCTTCTGCTGTGGAGGGTTGCAAGAACATTGTGTGGGGTACATTGTGCAGTGTATGTGGGTCCTGTGTGTTGTTGACAAATTTCTGTTGAAGTTTGATAGCAACATCGCTGAAATATTTATTTGCAAAGTTAGTTTTTCGGGGTCATTTACTGAGGTACTATTAAGTTGAATTTTTATTTATTTGCCCTGCTTTTTTTCCTGTTTGTCGCCCAATTGGTGACATCCTAGACTGCTTTGATCTTATTATTAGATTTTTATATGAGTTTATATTTTTGATACCTTTTTGCTGCTAGTAGTACTTTTCTATATATCTTTTTGTATGTATTATAAAAGTTTTGAAGTTCAGGGTGGTTGTTGTAGTTTTTTATGGTGCTGAGATACCTAAGGGTTTTCAAGGATTGCCTTATCTCAATAGTAACCCAGTTACTCTTATTTTGTGCTTTAATTACTCTTAGTATTTTAGGAAAGACTTCTTCAAATTTAAATACTGATAGAAACTTTGGAAACTTCCCATTCACTGTAGACTCTCTGTACACTTCTGTCCATGATTCCCTGGCAAGCTGTGAGGCAAATACGGATCTTTTTCATTCAGAGAAAACCCTAATGTACTTGAGAAGTTTGGTGTTGGTTTCTACATTTAAGTTTACTTTTAGAAACTGGCTGGAATGGTCAGAGAAATTTTTGTTATTCTTGTGGCAGTGTTAATCAATTGTGATATATTATAGCTGTGTAAGGTGTTTAAGAAAGTGATACATGTCCCATCAGCATTCAGCATGTTGATATTTAAATCTCCACAGACGAGGATTCTGCCCTTGGGTCTAGAGACCATACCCAATGATTGTATAAGCTTTCCAAAGAAAAAAAAAAAAATCCATGTCACCTCTGGGAGCATGGTAAATACATAATACAGTGAGTCTTTTGATTACATTTAATTGACTTATTTCTATAGCTGAAATTTCTGTGTGTTTGTCTTAATGCTATAATGTCATCCCTAACTTTAAACACAATCCCTTCCTTTACCTATATGCATGATCCTCCACACTGTAAAGTGGTTCTATTATAATGACATGCTAGAACATATGACTTTAGTGCAACATGTGTTAGCTCATGTCCCTTACACCAGTGTTTGTACAAGTGATTATGTAACACAATAATAGTTGGCCAACATTTCACAGTTCTCTCTCTCTCTGCTGAACATGAGTATCAGATAAGACAACATAAAATCCTGCAAGTTAAAAATATTTTAAATCCTTTCTATTTTTTTTTTTTTTATTTTACTGTGTGAGCTTTTGATTTTAATGATTGTGATTAATTACTTTTGATTTTTATTTGTTGTAGGGATGGCTTAGAAGATCCTCTTGATGATTTGGGTATGGTACAGCAGCAGCTAGAGCAACTGTCAGTAATTGGACGTTGTGAATACCAGAAGACTTGCACACTGCTAGTACAACTGTTTGATCAGGCAGCTGGAGCATACCAAGAGTTAATGTCAAATCCCAATTCACAACAGATTGATATTACTATACAGGAAGGTATGAGTTTATCCTTATAATACATCTACCTTAGCCTTCTGCTCCTGTTATATTTTTGTAGTATTTCGTTTTCCCATGTCTGCCTTCATCAGAAAAAGATACATACATTCACAGAATCTCTAAGACATAACTCAAGCACACATGCCCACCATCTCTGACCACTCCAGTACAACAAGCATCTTCGTCAAGATTTCAGTTCTGCGAATATAATTGTATATTTTATGTACTTGTCTGCGACTCACTGATTGTCTTTTCAATGAGTTGCCATCTACCCTCTATTATTGACATTTCAGCCAGGATTTTCCATTTTTAGATCTCCTCACATTTTTCTCACAAGCAGTTTTTCTCAATCAAAATTTTGTTGAACAACTTTACATTTTTTCTAATGTGTTCTTTTATATTGTCAGTTTTTTTTTAAATTTAATTTTTTTAACTTATATCTGTCTTGCATTATTTTCATCTTGGATGTGATTATTATGTGGTCTGTCACACCTTAACACTCTAAAGATTGTCACATTTAACGCTTTTATATTCTCTATTGATACATAAGTATCAACAACAATTCTTTGAGATATATATTGTCTCCTTACACCAAATGTATTTAATGTAAGGAGAGGTATTGAATTAAAATTTGGTGTGTGTGTGTGTGTGTGTGTGTGTGTGTGTGTGTGTGGGTTTTTTTTTTTTTTTTTTTTTTTTTTTTTTTTTTTTTTTTTAGCTGAGTGGTTTAAAGCATTTGCCTGGTTAGCAGGACGTCCCGGCCAAAGCACACATTTTAGTTCACTCCTCTCCTAATATTCAATACCTTTGATACATAATTGTTCAGTCAACAATATAATAAAGACAGTTTACAACTCCCCACGAAGACAAAACACAGAGCTGTGACAAGCACATAAAGACACATACATACAACATTAAGCTATTGTCAGTGACCTCCTTCGGAATAAAGAGCATTCACACAGGCACACTTCAGTCACACAATTGTCATTTCCGACTGTGAGATGACTGTTGTGCGACAGTGAATTGTGCTTGTGTGAATGCTCTTTCTTCTGAAGAAGGCCATGTCCAATAGCTTAAGTGTTGTATGTGTGTGTCTGTTTTATGTGCCTTTTACAGCTTGTCGTCACGTCTTTGTCTTGAGTTGTAAACTGTCGTTATTATATTGTTGAATTTAGTTGTAGAGTTTCCATTTATGTGTTCAGTCAGTTTCCTTACTTCTCCATCTACTGATACCCATGACTCTAAATGAATGCATTTGTTCGGCTCAATATAAGATCATTTGTCACAACGAAGTTTATATGTGAAATGTCATATTCTGAACTTTTTTTTTATGCAAGCTGAAAATGCCTGGCATTTAAATCTTGCAACATTGCATTAGCAATATGTCTATATAATTTGTGAGTGAGTTCCAACTGACTGTAGAATTTTTCTATTATGTTGTCATTCTTTTCTTCTGTGGGTGCATTTACACTTAGAAATGTAGACAATGAATATCAATTGTAATTTATTAATTTTTCTTACTAATCTGTTTAAATTACTTATAGTCGTTTCTTTATAATTGGGTCTGATGCTCTTGTGGTAAAGTGATCGACTGGAAACTAAGGGGTTGCGGATTTGAAGGCCTGTCAGGTCACAGATTTTTCAATCTTCATTTTAACATCAACTACACCTCTCGTTGATACTAGAAGTTCCAAGAAATAACATGTTGTTTCAACATCACATTAAATTGTAGGACTCCTTTCTCCATTAGATAATTAGGGTATGTTAGAGATGACACAAGTCATCAAAGTGGCGTCCAGTTTAAAGATTTGCATCAGGTCAGGGAACCATATGAAATTATTATTATTATTGTTATTATTTATTGATTTGTGAACAGAAAACCTGTTTGAAAATTCATTGCATTGATCAGTGTCCATATATCTCAGGGTGTAAACATCCCAGGAGATCTAAAAAATACCGGTGAATTTTTCATTGTTTTAGTTATCACTTAATTGTTTGATATTTTGCATCGCAAGAACTTCATTTGAGCACTCTACTGCACAATAATACTGCCTCAAGAAAACTTAAATGAGAGACTATCACCAAAATAAAACTTAAGCTGAAAAGAAACTGCGCGACTTTTAACAGCAGTATACGGACAAGCATCTACCGATAGCAGAATGTCTCAAACACTTCAGGGTGAGACTATGCAATACATCGTACCACTAAATTGGTTTCGGTGATAGTGATGTTTCATCTGTTTATATTTGTAAAAGGACATGGGAAAAACAGCGAACAGTGGTTAGCTAAATGTTAATTTCAAAGTAAATGAATTACATTTTTTTTAGTGAATATGTGCTATTAATTTCATATACTATGTACCAAACAATGGAAATTCTGGAAATATTTCAACAATATTTTTGAAAGAATAGGTTGCTACTCACCACAGAGACGTCTCAATGAATTGTAGAAAGGCACAGACAAAAGAATAAAAGTATACTCAGCTTTTGCCCATTACAGCCTCCTTCAGATATAGAAACGTATTCACTCATACAACAATATAATGAGGATAGTTTACAACTCACTGCATGGACATACGACAAGTCCCTCAGGGGCTCAGCATTAATTTTCTGAGTACGGGCTTGGCGAACCCGGGGCCCTGAGATGTGGGCTGTGTCGCGCTTCAACAACCATCGTTCGACCGACAGTGGAACGTTGTATGTTTCAGAGCCCGGGGATCTTGGCTTAATCGTCCGGGTCGCGAGGACGGTACAAACCTAAAAAAAAAACACCCTTAATCTCAAGGTGTGCTACGTGCTGAGGAGATGCATGGCTGTCAAGGTTGAACAGTTGCTAGTGAGCAACCTCTGAGGAACCTGCCACACCTCAGTTGTATAACGCTTACCCAGGCAAGTGGGGCTCTGCCTGGGTGGACCTTATTTCCCTAGCAGCTCATGAGACGAAAATGAAATGAGCAACTAATAGCGTGGGCGGTCACAAAAATGCCGTCTCTAAGCGTGGAAAAACTGAGTTCGGTGCGACGACATACAGTCCCAAGACGTTCCCTTCCCTTACCACTCCATTGGGAGGAACGCAGGGGCTTAAATCAACCGGAGCCATATTCGCCACAATATCTAGTCTGTGAGTGTTAGTGTACTGATGGTGAATCCTTCACTTCCACTTAGCCTCAGTTCTTCGTAGACAACATTAAAGACAAGTTTGGTGAAGTGGTGTCATTTTCGAAGATGAGGAGTGGGGCCGTCCTGATACAGATAGCGTTCTCGGCCCAGTTGCGGGCATTACTTGCCTGCGACAGGCTGGATGCAATTCCGGTGAGTATCATGCCCCACAAATCCTTAAATATGGTCCAGGGCCTCATCTATCACCAATATCTGTTGTCCCAGACTGATGAAGAGCTGCGAGCAAACCTGCAGCGACGAGGAGTTCACTTCGTCCGGCGGGTGTATAGGAGACCTAAAGATAATAGGTTTGCCACTGTTGCTTTTATCTTGGCCTTCGAAGGCGATACACTATCTGAGAAGGTCAAGATAATGATCTACTGGTGTGCTGTCAAACCATATGCCCCTCCTCCTATGTGGTGTTTCCGGTGCTAGAAGTGCGGGCACATGTCGTCCCGATGTACTTCCAGCCCAACCTGCAGGGAATGTGGGCGGCCACCTCACCCAGACGCCCCATCCACCCCACCTCAGCTATGTGTGAATTGTGGGCAACATCACCCACCATGCTCGCCGAACTGCGAGAAAGAAAAATTATGGGAATAAAGACCCTGGACCGGCTGACCTCTGAGACGCGTAGGAAATACAAGCGGCTCCACCCTGTCTGTATGGTAACGTCTTTTGCCACAGTCACAGCAGCACCAGTTTCCTGTGGGCCCTATGGGATGTCAGTCTTTCACGACGGGTGGGGGCCTGTCTTCATCTATCACTCCCTCAATGCCAGTGGGAGAAACTTACCCCCCACCACGGGGGACACCAGTCCCCACTCCCCAACCGGAGAAGAAACAGTCTTCCGTGGCCCATCTCGCTCGGAAGGGGTCCCTCGGGATGCTCCCTTCCGGGGATTCTCAGTGTGCGTCAGGAGATCCTAGCCTTTGGCTAAAGCATCCAAAAACTGCTGACCAAAGGGCTTCCAGCCCTTTGACGCTCCCTGATGTTGCTTCCGGAAAGCCCTCTCAGCCCTTAAACACCAAAGGGCCAGCGAGAGGGAACAAAGAAGAGGCAAGACCAAGGACACTTCAGTGGCTCGAAAGGGACGGTCACTCACAACTTCGGCCTCTGAAGACAAGGTGGAGATCCTTGCGTCCCCCGAGGATCTCGCCTTCCTAGGATCGCCAGAACCCATGGTTCTGGATCCTGCGGATTCTGCGGAATTGGCAGCAGGTGCTCCTGCTGAATAACCATTTCACTCCTAAAGTATGGCTATTCAGCACGCTGTAAGAGAGATCTTGCAGTGGAATTGCGGCGTTTTTTTCCGCCATCTGGCTGAGCTGCGGCACTTACTCTGCTACTTACCTGCAACATGTCTAGCCATGCAGGAAACGTGGTTCCCCGTCGAGAGGACCCCAGCCCTCCGAGGCTATCGGAGCTATTTTAAAAACTGAACTGTCTACGACAGAGTTTCCGGCGACGGCAGTGTTTATGTCCACGCCGCTGTCACCAGTGCTGCTGTGCCTCTTCAAACGCCTCTAGAGGCAGTCGCTGTTCGACTTCGGGTATTACAAGATTTTACCATCTGCTCTAATGATGCCATCTCTCCCACAGACCTCGCTGCCTTGGTCACCCAACTTCCCCCACTCTTTCTTCTTTTGGGGGATTTCAACGCCCACCACTCTCTGTGGGGTGGCACACAGACCTCGGCTCGGGGTAGGGATGTTCAGTCTCTCCTGTCAGAGGAGAATATCTGCCTTCTCAACACCGGTGCTCCTACCCACTTTAGCACAGCACATGGTACTTATTCTGCAATAGACCTGTCTGTCTGCAGCCCTGGCCTCCTTCCACATCTCACCTGGAGGGTCCATGACGTCCTGTGTGGCAGCGACCATTTTCCTATATTCCTGTCACTCCCTCAGTGTTCACCTGCCGACCATCTGCCTCGCTGGTCCCTCCGTAGGCTGACTGGCCAGCTTATTCCTCAGCCGCAGTGATCTCTCCCCTTCCAGCTGATGTTGATACCGCCGTTCAGCAGTTCACAGAGGCAATTGTTTCTGCAGCTGAAAACTGTCCCCCACCACACCCGGTTCGCTCCATCATCTGTCGGTGCCTTGGTGGACACGGAGATTGCTGCGGCCATTCGGGAACGTTGGCAAGCACTACAGTGCCGCTGACGTCACCCTTCTGTCGAACATCTTGTAGCGTTCAAGCATCTCCCGGCAAGGGCCCGACGACTGATCCAAGAAAGTAAGAGAGCCTCCTGGGAGAAATACGTTGCCTCTATTGGTTCCCACGTCTCTCCTTCCAAGGTGTAGTCGCAAGTTTGACGCCTTTTCGGGCACCGCCCACTGGCGGGAATTCCATGTCTCAGCGTCCAGGGTACGCTCTGTACTGACCCTGTCACCGTCGCTGAGCACCTGGCAGATCATTTTGCACGCACCTCAGAGACTGCTGCTTATGGTGCAGACTTTCGTGCCCTTAAAGAGCGAGCAGAGAGACATCAGATTTCATTTCGAACTTGACATCGGGAACCATACAACGTCCCATTTACTGAGTGGGAGTTTGAAGGTGCCCTTGCTGCATGCTCAGATACCTCCCCTGGACCCGGTTACCCAATCTCAGTCCGTGCTCATTCCCTACTTTTGTCCCTCGCATCCTCTCCACTCCCTAACACATTCCACTATTCCTTTCGAAACCCTCCTTGGTCTATTCCTCATTTGCAGCTCCCTCTGGATCTGTCCCTTACGTCGAAGGACTCTGTTTCCGCTAGGCGTCTCCGTCATCAGTTTCTACAACTCCTCGACTCGTTCCATGCTGCAAAAGCCATCTACACAGCTGGCTCCATAGTAGATGGCAATGCTGGGTATGCGTTTCTTCATGACAACTATGTGGAACAGCATTCTCTGCCATGTGAGAGTACCATTTTCTCCGCCGAGCTGGTCGACATACTCAGGGCTTTGCAACACCTCAAAGCCTGTCCCAGGGGGTCATTTGTCATCTGTACTGACTTCCTGAGTGGCTTACAAGCGATCGACCAGTATTTCTCTCGCCAGCCATTGGTGCGCTTGATGCAGGATACTTTTCACTCTCTATGCCAATCAGGCCATTCTGTGGTCTTTGTGTGGACCCCAGGCCATGTCGGCATACCAGGGAATGAACATGTAGATCGATTAGCCAAGCAGGCCACTATGGCACCACCTCTCAATATTGGCATCATGGAACCAGATATTAAATTGGTGTTGCACTGGAAGGTGCGCGAGGCTTGGAGTACCGAGTGGGCTATGGTGAATGCACCAAACAAGCTTCGGTCAGTAAAGCTGTCCACAGCCCCGTGGAAATCTTCACTGCGGCCGATCCGCCGAGAGTCAGTTGTCCTCTGCCGCCTCCGTATTGGGCACACGTGGTTAACCCATGGCTCCACCTGTGTGTCGATGTGGTGTAGTGTTCACAGTGGCCCATCTTTTGATGGGCTGTTCGATTTTAGCCAACATGCGGCAATCTTTTAATCTCCCAGACACGCTACCCTTAGTTTTAGGCGCCAACGCCTCTAAGGGTAACGCAGTTTTATGTTTTATCTGCGCTGCTAGTTTTTAAGACTGTATCTAGTGGTGGGTGCTGTAGCCTGATATCTTAGGCCACTACCAATCCAGCACTTTTAAAGCCTTTTTCAGACCCTTATGTGCAATACCTAGGGGTTCTTTGTGTGTGCAGTATGGCTGGCTCATCCTGTTTTATCTTTGTGATCAGCCAGTCATGGTACTCTACTATCCAGTTTTAGTTGAGTTCCTGACTTTGTTTTTCCAATTGTGCACATCTTCATTTTGTATTGTCAGAGACTTGTCCATTGTCAGCCTGCCGCTTTTGTGTGTTCGCATTTTCAGAGCTTTGTTTTACTTTTCAAGTTCTTGACAGTGGACTCTCAGCTAGGAACAGGGGACTGATGACTTAGCTGTTTAGTCCCCTCAACCGTCACACAACCGTCATCTCTGGCTGCCGCACTCTGAATCTCCCTTTGTGATGAGGAATAGGAAGTGAGGAGGATACAGAAAGGTTGCGCCACGATGGTGGGGATGGAAACAGCACAGCCTTACGGAGCCGGTATGTATTAAATGGGTGAAACAAGATGTTGCTTAGGAATTGAGTGGGGAGGATCAAGAGTGGAGGGAAGCAAAACACACACACACACACACGCACGCATGCATAAAATAGGATAGTTGTAGGATAGAGGTAATGGGAACTGTTGGGTGTAGAGAAAAGGAGGTTATCATAGGTTGAGGCCTGGATAAATTTGGGATCTGAGAATGTACTGTAAGAATAAGTCCCATCTGTGTAGTTCAGAAAGGCTGGTGGTGAGTGGGAGGATTCAGGTGGCTCCCATTGTTGTGAAGCAGCGATTGAAATAAAGTATGTGCTCTGCAGCATGCTGGGCCACAGTGTGGTCTACTTTGTAGTTTACAACAGTTTGGCTGTGGCCATTCATGCTAATGGACAGCTGGTTACTGGACATGCCAGTGTAGAAGGCTATACAGTGATTGCAGTCTAGATGGTAAATTACATGGCAGCTTTCACTGGTGGCCCGGCCTCTGGCTGGGTAAAATTGCCTATGAAAGCAACCATGTAATTTACCAACTATATAACCTATATTGGAATTACCACAAACCAGCTGTCCATTAGGATGAGTGGTCACCGTGAAACTGTTGTCAAAAACAAGGTAGAGCACCCCGTGGCACAACGTGTAGAAGAGCGTATGCTTGATTTCAATGGCTGCTTCACAACTTGGGCCATCTGGATCCTCCTATACACCACAGGCTATTCTGAACTAACCAGATAAAAGAGTTATCCTTACAGTACTTTGATCCTGAAATTATCCAGTCCTAAACCTATGATAACCCTCTTTTTCTCCACACCCACTAGTGCATACCCCCTCTATCCTATATCTTACTCATTTCATGTGTGTTGTGTGTACCTGCATGTTTATTTTGTTTTGCTTTCCTCCCCTCTCCTGTCTCCCTGCTCCCTTCCTAAGCTGCATCTCATTCCACCCATCTAATACATACAGGCTCCAAAATGCCGAGCTGTATCCATGCCCACCAGCGTGATAGAACCTTCCAGTCCCTCACCCACCCACCCTTCCCTTCTCTTCTCTTCCCTCCCCTCCCCTCCCCTCCCCTCCCATCCCCTCCCCTCCCCTCCCCATCCTCCTACTTCCTCACCGCAGAGCATGATTCGGAGTGTGGCAGCTGGAATGAGTGTTGTGTGACAGTGAAGTGTACTGTGTGATTATGTAAATGCGCTTTATTCTGAAGAAGGCCAATGGCCAATTGCTTAATTGAGATACATGCATGTCGCTGCTCGTCATTCCTCTTTGCAGTGAGTTGTAAACTGTCCTCATTATATTGTTGAATTCCAACCTGGAGTTTACATTATTACAGTCTCCCATACATGCACATTTGCACAAACACTGTTGATATCTCCAGCCACTGTGACCAGATTGCAGGACTGTCCAATGCGAGAGCAGCGACTAGGGGTGGGGTGAGAAGGCTGTATGGAGAGGGGAAGAGAGGGATGCAAGGCAGGATCGGGGAATACGTTAGTACTCTCTGACAGACAGGGAGGAAGGGAAGGGGAGTGATTCTGAACAACACAGAATGGAAGTCATAATTGAGGCTAGAATGTGGGGAGGAAAGGGAGTGGAGGGTTGTGGGGACAGGAACAAGTGAAGGTTTAGCCCTAGGGGATTGTGGGAGCTTAGGTAGTGTTGTAGGGAGAGCTCCCACCTGTGCAATTCAGGAAAGTTGGGGTTTATGGAGAGGATCTATATGGCACAGGCTGTGTAGCAGTCATTGAAGTGAGTCACATCATGCAGGGCTGCTTTCTCTACAACAGGATGGTCCACGTATTTCCTGGCCACAGTTTGACAGTGGTCATGCATGTTACTAGTCATGCCCACATAGAAAGTTGCAACTAATGTTTTTCGATCACATGACTGCTTTCACAGGTTGCCCTGCCTTTTATGTGATACGAAATGCCTGTGCTCCCACAAACCTCCCCTTGCACTCCATTCCCTAATCTTTCCTTTCTCCGTGTTCGTCAGACAGTGCTTGTGTTTCCTCCCACCTCTACCTGCCATCCCTCCCCTATTTTATAGCCGTGCCTCTGTGGTAAGTAGCAAACTATCCTTTGGAAAATATTGTTAAATTATAGACATGTAATGAGCACTAGTCACTTAAAAATTTTGTGCTCAGAAGAGCAGTCATTATGTCACTCTTAAAAATATTAATGGCAAATTTTTGTTTGAATTATCTTAAAGGGTAACAAACACTAAAGAAGGTTAAGTTCCAAGGTTCGTTTTATCATATTTATCTTAGTTTCCTCAAATATATATAAAAAAGTGATGCGGGATATGGCGATTAGGATATTGTTGTTGATAAACCTGCTGTGCAGCTCGTCCGTTGTGGTGCATTACGTAGTATGCACCAAACATATCAGTGCACTCACTCCAGGTGTCTCGCTCCATTACTAAACAGATACAATGCACTACTACACTGGTGGACAGCAGTTGCCTACAACTGCAGAGCGTAATACAGCCTCCAACAACTGCAGAGCGTAATACAGCCTCCACCGGTTTAAATACTCCTCATAGGAAAAATATTTGTTTGATGTCCCCTACAGAGTTTGTTGGTTTAAATACTTTACACCCTGTAGGTGTGCATCACATTTAAAATTATGACTGCACAATGTGGGGGCATGACACTAAGGCAAAAACCGTGAAACAAGAGTTGCAGTGGTGGTAAAAACCTTTCACATTGTGTGTTAATTACTAATACATTGAAACAGGTTTGAAAGAATTTGTATTGTATTTGCTGTAGCAAATTAAAGTAAATGTACTTAGAATAATCTGTTGTAAAATAACAGTTATCCCTGTCAATCATTTTCAATAAAATGTCTGCCTAGGTGTGTTTGGATGTGGATATGTGTGAGTGTGTGTGTATTTGTTTACCTTCCTTTTTGTCCCCTAAGGTAAGTCCTTCCACTCCTGGGATTGGAATGGCTCCTTTTCCACTTCCTTAAAACCCGTATCCTTCCCTTTCTCCTCTCCTTCTTCTCTCTTTTTCCAGAAGAAGCCACCACTGGTGTCGAAAGCTCGAATGTTTGTGTGTTTTTGTGTGTGTTTGGTGTTTCTATCGATGAGCCTGTACTTTAAGTAAGTCAAAAATCTTAATTTTATACTATATATATATATATATATATATATATATATCCTCCCTTCTGCCTGATGAAGCAGCTAGGCTGCGAAAGCTAGCATTTTTGTGTGTGTGTGTGTGTGTGTGTGTGTGTGTGTGTCTGTGTCTGTGTGTGTGTCTGTGTGTTTATTTGTTGCTATTACTGCCTGTGCCCCTTCGCCTGGTAAGTGTACTTCATCTATTTTTTACGTATATATATATATGTATAAATAAAAATAGAAAAGAGATGACTTACCAAAAGGACCGGCTCGTCGAGAGAAACAAATAAAATCACACACACACATATATAATAAAGATTTTTGACTTACCTAAAGTACAGGTCGACAGAAACACCAAACACACACAAAAACACACACAAACATTCGACAACCCGTATCCTTCCCTTTCTCCTCTCCTTCCTTCCTCTTTTTCCCGAAGAAGCCACCACTGGTGGCAAAAGCTTGAATGTTTGTGTGTTTTTGCGTGTGTTTGGTGTTTCTGTCAACGAGCCTGTACTTTAGGCAAGTTAAAAAATCTTTATTTTATACCTATTTTCCCACCTGGAAAGTCTCCTTCTATTATATATAATATCACTTTATCAATAAATGTTATGTTAATGTGTATGTGAAAAACTATGCTGTTAATTTTCTGGAATGAATAAATTGACTGTTACAGGAAGGCTTACATGGTTAGTATACATCATAGGTTCTGCAATAGGAGGAAGAGTTTCATTCAATAGCAATGAAGAACATGATGCAATGGATGGAGAACTAGTCTGCAGGTATTTTAAAATACTGGTCATGTTGGTATTAAAATTATAAATAATTGTTCTCATTTAAGTCAACACCATGAAACAATAAAGAAATGTTACCTTTATCAGCAGTATATGTGCCAAAATTAGCTCATGAAATATGTAGGGAACATAAATTTAATTGAAGGTAGTTCCACACATTCCTTAGTTTGCCTCATAGCTTCATAACCTTTGGTTTCATCAGAATAGAGATGATCAACATGGGGCTGATGCAGATGTATGCTACAAACCCCTTTCCCCTTGTCCTTTATATTTCCATAATTGCCATTGAACTCCGTGAAGCTGCATCACTTTCACTGTCAATTACATGCTACTGTTGTAATGCTTAATATCACCACATGTTCCATGCCTGATACATTAAATTTTTCATTTGTCACTGTGTGTCTCAATGCGTTAATGGAATCTGATATGCTATTAACTCTCTTTTGAGATGTTACTGACTCTGAGAGTTAACAAATGCTTGCCCTGAGACGTCAGCGTGTTTTAAACTGTGGCCAAATAATATACTCTTGTTATGCAACAAGATTTTCTACCGTTGTCATTGTGTTTTGACTACTACCCTTGCAGCTATTTCATTGTGGAAATCCCCCCAGGGGGCCCACAGTTCTTTTGTTGGTACGTCATGTGGTGCGCACGGGGCCCTGAGCCAGAGCAGCCTTTCTTCTGCCCCAGGCTGCTTCACTTTACCTCCCGGTTTATGCCTTCGCCCGGAGACGGGCGTCCTTTGCCAGTTCAGGTCGTTTTTTGTAGTAGCTTCTCTCATTCCTTGGTTTCTTCCTTTCCAAACCTTTGCTTCTGTCTTTCTCTCCTTATACTCTCCTAGCCTTCCTCTCCTCCTCATTAGTCTCCGCTTCGGCGTTTGTGACACTTCTTTCCTTCTTTTTCTTCATTTCCTATCCTCTTCTTCTTTCCTCCCTGTGCGTGTCTGAGGGCCGACCCACGCATTATCATGCATAGCAGGTGACGGGGTAACGCGTAATTCCCCGCCCCGGGTAGACAAGTAGGACATGTACGTACCCCCTGGTAAAGGCCAGGCCCAGGAAGGGGTGATTACCCAAGCTGGTACATTCCGAACATGCCGATTGGTCCCTCCGTCAGTTCTCGGGAGGTGTGACCTGAGGTGTGAACAATCACCTAAGGCGGGTAAGACCTCGGCGGGGGCCCCCACTAGGAAGGAGCACGCCATCGGAGACGCCGGTAATCACGGGGGACACCTCCGCGATGACTTCCTTCTCTTCTTCAGTGACGTTGACCCATAAACGTGAGATAGACTCGCCTCAGCCTAAAAAGACTCTGCCTAATGTACCTAAATTTCTTGTTGTGTCTCGCACCGATGGAAAAGATTTCAATTCTGTCAATCCTTTCGTTATACAGAAAGGTGTTGATGCAATTGCTGCCCCTGTTAAAACCTGTTCACATCAGCACAATGGCACATTGTTGCTGGAAGTGGAAAGTGCCTTCCAAGCTCAGAAACTACTCCGGACTACACTATTACACACGTTTCCAGTCAAGGTAGAAGCGCACCGCACACTCAACTCGTCACGGGGGGTAGTTTTTACGAGCTCCCTTGACGGGTTGTCTGATGAAGACATCCAATCCTATATGTCCAATCAGGGTGTGACAGCCGTCCACAGGGTGATGAAAAAGGTAAATAACCAGCTGACACCGACTCGTGCTGTGTTTTTGACATTCGACAGAGTTGAACTCCCGTCGAAGGTCAAAGCAGGGTATGAAGTTATCTCTGTCCGCCCTTATATTCCAAACCCAATGCGCTGTTTCCAATGCCACAAGTACAACTACACCCGTGAATCTTGCCCAAATGCAGCAAAATGTGTCACTTGAGGTAGGGACGCCCATGAGGGGAATTGCCCACCTCCGTCCCCTCACTGCCTTAACTGCAACGGTGACCATGCGGCTTTCTCTCGAGACTGCCCTGTATATAAGGATGAAAAAATCATCCAGCAAATTCGGGTTACGGAGAAGGTATCAACATCTGCCGCTCGAAAGTTGTTGGCGAGTCGAAAGCCCACTGTCCTCCCAGCGGGCACATACAGTAAGGTCCTCACCTCAACTCGACCTACTAAGGATTCCAGTACCCAGACTTGTGATTTCACTTTCGCTGACACAGTTGTGCGATCCGCCAGCCCGAAGATTGCCCGTTCCACGTCCCCGCTTCCTCCTGCTGCTCCTAAAGTACACTCTTCGTCAATCTCTAGTAAACCGCGGACACCTAAACAAGATGCCCGGACTTTGAAAAAGGAACCCGTCTGTGAGGATTTTCTGCGTTCTCAGGCTTCCCAACTGTCGACTGCCTCTTCTCACCGTCACTCTTCGAGAAGAGCCAACAAGAAAAAGAGTTCCTCTCCTTCCCCACCGAGGCGTGACCCATCCGTCACGCCGTCCAACAGTTGCCGGCCTCGGCCGTCTTCTGTTTCACCGGGACGCTCCATCTGCCGGGCACCCGGCCCTTTACCGGCGGTGGAAACTGCCCCTCCTGTTCAACTCAGGGAGGTGGCAGGCGCGTCGGTCGAACCTATGGACCACGACCCTTTGCCCCTAGACAGCGATAGCAGTGCTCCCTCGAAGTCCGGTCCTCAGCGGCCGTCGAGGTGACCCCGCTTGCTAGTTGGTTTTTATCCTTATTTCTTATCTCATTTTTTATCATGGCGCTCCTTCAATGGAATATTCGCAGCATTCGTTCCAATCGGGAGGAGTTAAAACTACTCCTTTGGTTGCACTGCCCGCTTCTAGTCTGTCTCCAAGAAACTAAGTTGCGTCCAAGTGATCGTGCAGACTTTCCACACTACACCTCTGTGCGGTTCGACCTGCCACCCGTGGAAGGTATCCCAGCCCATGGAGGGATTCTGATGCTCCTTCGAGACGTCTATTTCCATCCCATTTCCTTGCATACTCACCTACAGGCAGTTGCCGTCCGCATCACTTTATCCAGATTTACCTTTTCCCTCCGTAATATCTATTCGCCATCGTCATCTGCCCTTACTAGGGCAGATGTGCTACACCTTGTTGACCAGCTCCCTTCACCTTTCGTGTTGGTAGGAGACTTTAATGCCCACCACCCCCTATGGGGCTCTCCGGCACCTTGTCCGAGAGGCTCCCTTTTGGTGGACCTTCTCCAACACCTCGATCTTGTCTGCCTCAACACCGGTGCACCGACCTTCCTTTCAGAAACAACACACACTTATTCCCATATAGACCTCGCAATATGCACTCCTCAGCTTGCCGGTCGGTTTGAGTGGTATGCACTTTCTGACACGTACTCAAGTGACCATTTCCCTTGTATCATCCACTTCCTACATCATTCCCCATCTCCTCGTCCCACCAGTTGGAACATTTCTAAAGCCGACTGGGGGCTTTATTCTTCCATGGATGTTTTTCACGATCAGAATTTTCCCAACTGTGACAGTCAGGTCGACTACCTCACAGAGGTTATTCTCACCGCTGCTGAACGTTCCATACCTCGTAGATCCTCTTCTCCACGTCGTGTCCAGGTCCCTTGGTGGACTGCAGCCTGCCGCGACGCGCTTAGATCCCGGCACCGTGCTTTACGCACCTTCCGCCGCCACCCAACTTTGGAGAATTGCATCACTTATAAACGTATGAGAGCGCAATGTTGTCGTATCATAAACGATAGCAAGAAAGCTTGCTAGACTGCTTTTACTAGTTATTTTGACCGTTTTACTCCCTCCACGGTTGTTTGGGGTGGCCTACGCCGTTTATCCGGAATCAAGGTCCGCTCCCTGATTCCTGGCCTGACCGTGGAGAATGCAGTCCTCGTGGACCCCGCTGATGTATCCAACGCATTGGGCCGTTTCTTTGCGGAGGTTTCGAGCTCTGCCCATTACCACCCTGCCTTTCTCCCTCGCAAACAGGTAGAGGAGGCACGGCCGCCTTCTTTCCACTCTTTTAATCGTGAAAATTATAACGTCGCCTTCACCATGCAGGAGCTAGACCGTGCTCTCGGCCTGTCCCGATCTTCTGCTCCCGGGCCCGATTCTATTCATATTGAGATGCTGAAGAACCTCTCTCCTGCGGGCAAGTGCTTTCTTCTTAGTACCTACAATCTCATATGGACTGAAGGTCATGTTCCCACAAGTTGGTGTGAAGCCATTGTCCCCATCCCCAAACCAGGGAAGGACAAACACCTTCCTTCCAGTTATCGCCCCATTTCTCTGACGAGCTGCTTCTGTAAGGTGATGGAACATATGGTTAACGCTCGGTTGGTCTGGCTCCTCGAATCTCACCGCCTCCTGACTAATATCCAATGCGGTTTTCGTCGACACTGCTCTGCTGCTGATCACCTCGTTACGTTGTCGACCTTCGTTATGAATAACTTTCTAAAGAAGCGTCAAACAGTAGCAGTGTTCTTCGACTTGGAGAAGGCATACGATACCTGTTGGAGAGCGGGCATTCTCCGCACATTGCACACATGGGGCCTTCGGGGCCGCCTTCCTCTTTTCATTCAAGTGTTTTTGGCGGATCGCAAGTTCCGGGTACGGGTGGGCTCTGTTTTGTCAGATACCTTTTGCCAGGAGAATGGGGTACCACAGGGCTCCGTCTTGAGTGTGGCGCTCTTTGCCATTGCAATCAATCCGATCGTAGATTGCCTTTCAGCTGACATCTCCGGATCTCTTTTTGTTGACGATTTCGCAATTTATTGCAATGCCCAGCGGACGTGTCTCTTGGAGCGTTCTCTTCAATGCTGTCTTGACCGTCTATTTTCCTGGAGCATTGCAAACGGCTTCTGATTCTCCACTGAGAAAACTGTGTGTATCAATTTCTGGAGATACAAGGAATTTCTTCCACCTTCTCTACATCTCGGCCCTGTTGCTCTCCCTTTCGTGGAGACTACGAAATTCTTGGGACTCATGTTGGATCGTAAACTTTGCTGGTCCATACACGTGTGTCCTACCTGGCTGCCCGTTGTGCCCGATCCCTTAACGTTCTGCGTGTCGTCAGTGGCACGTCATGGGGAGCGGATCGTACCATCCAACTTCACCTTTACCAGGCCATTGTTCAGTCGAAGCTCAACTACGCAAACCTTGTATACTCTTCTGCACAGCCGTCGATTCTCCGCCGTCTCAACTCTATCCACCATCGGGGATTACATCTGGCGACCGGTGCATTTTATACCAGCCCTGTTGAAAGTCTGTATCCCGAGGCTGCTGTATTACCCTTGACCACTCGACGTGACATACTCTTGTGTCAGTATGCATGCTGCCTGCAGTCGATGCCCAACCATCCATCTTACCAGTTATTTTTTGACGACTCACTCGATCGCCAATATCAGTTGTCTGCGATTGCCTTGCTTCCACCTGGAGTTCGGTTTCGCTGCCTGCTACAGCAGCTCGATTTTACCCTTCCTTCCACCCTTCGGTTGAGCGAAAGCCCATTGCCACCGTGGCATCAGGCCCAGGTTCACACTCACTTTGAACTTAGTTCGCTCTCCAAGGAGAGCACTTCGGATTTGGTATACCGCTCGAGGCTTGTCGAACTCCGTTCGCGGTTCGATAATGCCATATTTATTTACACTGATGGTTCCAAGAGGACTGGCGGTGTCTGATCTGCCTTTGTCATCGGGAACAACCGTTTCCAATACAAGCTCCATGACTGGTGCTCGAACTTCACGGCTGAGCTTTTTGCCCTCCACCAGGCTGTTTTGTATACCTGCCGCCACCACGAACCTTTCTATGCCATATGTTCGGACTCCCTTAGTGCCCTGCAGTGTCTTAAGGACCCTTTCTCGAACCATCCCCTCGTGTATCGGATCCAACGCTCCCTCCAGTTGCTAGCAGATGACAGCTGTCACATTTCTTTCCTGTGGGTCCCTGGCCATGTGGGTGTGCCCGGGAATGAGGCCGCCGACATAGCAGCCAAGGCCGCAGCTCTTTTGCCTCACATTGCTACCTTTTGCATCCCACCGGACGATGTTCAACGGGCTCTTTGCAGGAGTATCGTGTCGTCATTGCACAGTGCGTGGCTTTCAATGTACAACAATAAATTGCGAACTGTCAAACCGACCCCGATCGCTTGGAGGACCTCCTCACGCCCCTGGCCCGGTTGCGGATGGGTCACTGCCGTTTCAGCCACCGTCATTTGCTAACCGCCGATCCTGCACCGCTGTGCTCCTGCGGTGAATTGCTGACAGTGCGACACATTTTATTGTCTTGCGTAATTTTTAATCATCTCCGTGTAGCCATTCACTTTCCGTCTACACTGGAGGAAATTTTAGCTGATGACACACGAGCAGCTGCTCGAGTTGTGCGTTTTATCAAATTGGCCAACTTATCGAAGGAGATTTAACCCATTTCATTGTCCTTTATCTTTCGTTTTTAGACTCTTCTTGATTTTCTGACAGTCACCAAATTTGTTTTTGAGATCTAGTGAATCTAAGTTCTTGTCTGGGCGCTAATGACCGTAGAAGTTGTGCGCCCTAAAACAAAAAAAAAATCATTGTGGAAATTTTGTGCTAATCTGTATTTGAGCAATATTTATGAAGTCTGGGTGTGACTTCACTGTGATATGGAATTCAAAAAATGGTTGTATTATTTCTCTTCTCGGGCGAATTTTCTCATTATTTGGTCATATTAGTATACTACAAGGCTCTGAAAGATTGATTTAAAAGGCTTTTTCAGTATGAGTATTGAGTCTCTCTCAAGTTCTTTCCAACTACATCTACATATACACACCACAAGCAACTCATTTTACTTACATGTGAAGTGAGGGGGAAAATGACATGTATGCATCTATACATGTCATAATTTCTGTTTATCTGGTCATCACAGTCATTATGCTACATTATGTACATTGATTGCAGCAAAACACTGTGCCATCAATCACAAACTTTCTATATTGTGTATTGGTAAAAGAACACAAGTCTTCTGACCAGGGATTTCCATTTGAGTTCATGAAGCATCTCCACAATTCTCAGAGTTTTATTTGAACCCACAATTAACTTATATGGCAACACACCTCTGAATTATTTCTGTGTTTTCCTGCAAAAAGCTGGGAGCTTTCTCCATTACCCCACAAAGAGTTCCATCATGATCTTCTCCTGCAGTTCAGTGATGAACTATGTACCACCTTCACACGGTGTGGTGTCCACTTCATCAGGCTCATCTGCAGTGCCTAAGGACAAAAGGGTAGTCACCGGTGCCTTCATTTTGGCCTTTGATGGCGGTACATTGCCTGAAAAGGTCAATGTTTTGATATACCACTGTATTCCTTCTCCTATGCGGTGCTTCAAATATTAGAAACTTGAGCATATGTCCTGATGCACCTTTAACCACACATGCAGGTATTGCAGGCACCCATCACTTCCGGGCTCTCCGTATACTTCCCCATTCATCTGTGTTAGCTGTGGGCAACACCATCCTCCCTGTTCTCCAGACTTCACAATACTCCACAAAGAAAGAAAAATAATGGAATACAAGGCAATGGACAAACACTATTATACAGAGGCCAGAAAGAAGTATGAGCGACTTCACCCTATTGTATTAAAATTGGCATTTGCTGCTGTCACATCGTCACCACTGTCTTCCATGATGATGGTAACAAAGCCATCGCCACCAACTGTGGGTCGTCAGGGTCGTTAGACTCCATCTGTCACTATAATGGTTTGTGGTTCTTCATTTTCTGACCCCCCTCCCACCCTACCCCCACAATCTCATGTGGGAGCAACCTCCCCCCCCCCCAACAATCCAACCCCCCCCCCCCCCAGCTCAGGTAGTTACAGACTTCTCTGGCACCTATCGCAAGGAATGGGTCCCTCAGGTGCTCCCTCTCGAGGCTTCTACAATTGCCATGGAGGACACCAGCCAATGGCTGATGGAACCCCATGCCACTGGTTGTAGGGCTTCCTGTTCTCTCTCAGGCCCAGAAGCTGTCCCAGAGAAGCCCTCATAGCCCTTGAAACCTAAGGGTCAGTGAGAAGGTAAGAAAAGTAAGAATCAGAAGAAAATAACTCTTTAGTGGCTTATAAGCTACAACATATATCTTCTGCCTCTGAAGACTAGGTGGAAATTCTTGCATTCCCTGAGGATCGCACCCTCCCCCAAAAGTAATGATCCTGTATGCTGTAGGTTCTCAATCGGCAGCAGCAGGAGGTGAACCTATGGAATAATCTTCATCGTTTTTGTCATGGCCTTTCAAGTCAGTACTAATCAAATTCTTCACTATAATTGTGGAATTGCACCCCCCCTTTTCCCCCTGTTTAGTTATGAAAACCTCTCAGCACTTCACCTGCACTAAGCCCTACAGGAAACTTGTTTTCCACCGATACTCTTGTCTGTCTTACATGGCGATCAGAGTTTATATAGGAATTCCAAAGATTATGACAGCGTGTCAGGCGGAGTATGTATTTTTGTCCTTACCTCTGTCTACAGAGAACCTGTTCGCCTCCAAACGCCTATAGAAGTTATAGCAGTCAGGTTAAAGACTACAGTGGATATTACCATCTGCAATGTCTGTCTGCCCCCAGCTGGTGAAGTACCCCAAGAAGTCTTGGCTGCACTGATCTCTCAGCTTCCCCCCCCCCCCTCCCCCCCACCCCCCCACCCCCACCTTTCTGCTTTTGGATGGTTTCAACGTCCACAAACCCTTGTGGGGTGATACTACAATTACTGGTCATGGCAGAGGTGTCAAGACTTTATTATCTCAGCTCGACCTCTGCCTTTTAAATACAGGTGTTCCCACGCATTTCAGTATGGCTTACGACACCTTCTCTGATATCGATCTCTCGGTATGTAGCCCTGGCCTTTTACCATCTGTGCACTGGAGATTGCATGACAACTTATGTGGTAGTGAACACTTCCCAATATTCCATTCACTACCACAACCTCAGTCCCCTGGACGTTTGCCCCTAGTAAGGCCGACTGGGACATATTTGCTACTGCTGCAACAGTTGGCTCTCCAACACATGCCAACATAGATGTGGTGGTTGAAAGTTTTATGGTCATTATTTCTCTGGCCAAATGTGCAATTACTAGCTCTTTGGGATCCCCCCAGCAGACAACAGTGCCCTGGTAGTCCCCAGAAATCGCCGAGGCAATTACGGACCGCAGACGAACACTCCAGCATCGTAAGCAATACCCGTTCTTTGAGAACCTAATTGCTTTTAAGCGGCTCCGTGTCTGAGCTTGTCTGTTAATTAGGAGTCATAAGCAGGACTTTTGGGAACAGTGTGTGTCTACTATTGGATCATTCACCTGTCCATCCCAGGTGTGGTTAAGAATCAGATGCCTCTATGGATACCAGAGCACTTCAGGTGTCACTGGGATTTCTACAAATGGAGAAGTTTGTACAGTCCCAGAAGCAATTGCCATATATCTTGCTGAACACTATGCTCAGAGTTCTGCACCTATGAATTACCCACCATCTTTTTGCACCCTGAAAGAGCGGGAAGAATGAAAGTGTGTGTCCTTCTCGAATCGCTGTGTGTATTCGTACAATGTTCCATTCAGTAAATCGAAATTCCTCAGTGCCCTCACACGCAGCCCCATCATGGCCCCTGGGCCAGATTGCATTTGTAATCAGATACACCTGTCAGTGGAATCTAACTGACATATTTTAGTTGTGTTGATTCGCATCTGGAACAATGGTGTATTCCCATTGCAGTGGCGAGGAAGTATTATCATATCAGTGCTTAAGATGGGGAAAAAACCTGTTTGATTTGGATAGCTACCGATCCATCACCCTCGCCAACATTCTTTGTAAGCTGCTAGAATGTATGGTCAGTGGTGGCTGTGCTGGCTCCTTGAGTCTAGAGGCCTACTTGCTCCACCGATCATCTGGTGTACCTTGAGTCTGCAATCTGCACAGCCTTTTCCATGTGCCACCACCTTGTCTTCGATATGCACAAAGCATACAATATGACCTGGCAACACCACACCCTCAAGACATTACGTGAGTGGGATCTTTGGGGCTCACTCCTAATTTTTATTCGAAACTTTTTAGCTGTTTGTACCTTTCGTGTTCAAGTTGGGCGCCTCCCATAGTACCTCTCATGTACAAGAGAATGGGGTTCCTCAGGACTCTGTCTTTGAGCATTCCATTATTTTTAGTGTCCATTATTGGCTTTAGCAACAGGAATGGTGTTCCTGTGGTCTCTGGGTCAGGTTGGTATCCTAGCCAATGAACGTGTCGATAAAGTTGCAAAACTAGCTGTCTGAGTCTATTCTGGAAATCAGGGTTCCGTCTTCAGATCTCCAATCATCATTCTGCCGTTGGATTTCTGAGCTTTGGGATACTGAGTGGCATACACTGAACATGCCCAACAAACTTCAGGCTGTAAAGGATACAACGGCTGTGTGGCATTCCTCATTGCGGGTCTCTCACCAGGATTCTGTAGTCCTGTGGTGGCTCCACATTGGCCATACATGGCTCGCACACGGCCGTCTCCTCTGTGGTGAGGACTTGCCCCAGTCTCGCTGTGGCTCCCTCTTGACGGTAGCCTACATCTTGTTCTACTTCCCTATTTTAGCCACCTTGTGGTGGAATTTTAATTTTCTTGCAGTTCTATCTTCTGTTTTATGTGACAATGAGACAATGACTGATTCAGTTTTAAGTTTTATTCGTGCTAGGGGTTTCTATTACTCTCTTTAATGCTTCGCTTTAGCCCACTGTCTGTGCTCCTGTTGCCTTGTGTTCTCTGATTGGAGGTTTATGTATTTTGCCATGTGATTGACCCTCCCTTCTTTTACTCTCATGGTCGGCCAACCACAGACATTGGTTTTGTTGTTTTATTTCCTTTTGTTGTTGCTTTTTTTCTGTGTGATCATCTCATTTAATGTTGTTTCCTGTCAACTTTGTTGACATTTTACTGACTCAGTGGGGTTTTCCTCCACTATGCTATTTTACTCTATGGGCACTTTCTTCTACCTTTAAATCTTTTCTTGTGTTGCCCAGTGACAGAATGGGGGGCTGATAGCCTTTGCAGTTTTGTCTACCTAAAACAATGAACCAACCAACCGTTATTCGCAAATGCTCGTTCTATTTCATGTCACTTTGTAGAGGTACACCTAGATGACTGACAGGCTTTGTCAAGCAGCTTACCACTAATACTGTTTTCAGACATTACATGATTGTTTTTCTACAAACTTATATTCACTTGTATTTTCTAACTATGGAAAGTTCAAATTGGAATGTCAATAATATTCTGAGAATAGGTTGCAACTCAATGTAAATATGATTGTTGGGGCCATAGATAGGCATGTAGAAAATACACTCACAGAATTTATTTTTTTGGCCACAGCTCTTCTTCAGAAAAGAGCACACACAATCACTCAGGTATAACTCATGGAAACAGTAGCCATCTCAAGTCACAGCAGTGAGGGATGGTGGTCATATGTGCATGACTTTTGCGTGAGTAATTGTGTGAATGTGTGTGTGTTCTCTGATGATGAAGGCGGTGGCCAAAAATTTAGTTGGCTTGTCTATGTGCCTTTGTGTGTGTGTCTCAATTTGGCATGAGATGTCATATGTACAGCCAAATGAAAAGTCATTCTTAAGTCATCATGTAATCTTCTGCGGTTATTCAGTGACATTACTTGTGCATGTACTTTCCACTTCTCTCCATTACTTTAAACATCCTTATTTCTTTTTAAAATAACGTTAATGAATAGACTTACATAATAATTGAACAGCTATTATATAATAGTTTTAGTTGTATTCATAAATTTGATTAGCATATTTGACTTCTGAAAATTTTAAGATTCTTAAAACATGATTGTTGTAATCTTTAAGGAATATCAATTTTTTAAAGGGAAAAAGTTCATTGAAACTTGAAATAAATATCTCTGTTACAGGGTATTGCAACTGATGAACTTGACAGATTCTCGACTGGCCCAAGGAGGCTGTGAAAAACTGGAACTAGCTATGCTTAGTTTCTTTGAACAGTTTCGAAAAATATATGTTGGAGACCAGGTAACACACATTCTGTAGCTTTTTGTTTGTAAAAGTATTAGTGTAGTAGTGTGAACAGTGAATGTACGAACTAAGTTGTTACTGAGGTGTAGTTAATAATTTATGCAGTTACATACAGTGTGATTTATTACACATGAATTCTTGTACAGCCATTTCAGAGAAACAGAACACCTATTGAGAGGAAGAATTACAATAGTTATTCAAATCTAAGCCACAGCCCAAAAAATTAATCTCGAAATTCACGGAGCAGAAAATACCAGTTATAGTCGCGCCGCTGAAACATGTCACTTGACAGTTTGTACGTAGTTCGCGCGTAGTTGGCTATACTGCGAATGCGAGGTTGCAATAACTACGCAGCAGACGACTACAGGGTCAGCTGATAGCTCAGAACGTCCGAAATATGTACTGGAATTGTCGCCTAAGACCGTGAATAAGAACGGTCGCATAATAATTTATACGAAAGTATAACGCAGAATGTGTTATTTCAACAGACAAATCACCAACAGAGAAATACGATTTGTTAATATGCGAAACCGTGAAATAAATAAAACAGTCTAACTTAAGGACAGTGTCTATGAGATGATGTTCCGAATTGTTAACGTAATAGATGCAAATGAAATGTCGTACAATAATGTAAAGCTATTCATAACAAAGAACACGCAACCAACAATCGTAATACAAAATAAAGTAATAGTTGCATTCTGCGATGCAGAGTGAAAGAATTAATTTTGCATAAATTTACACTCACCGGTTTATGAAGTCAGTGGCGTAATTCCGTCAAGTTCTCCATGATCAATGGCATCCGAATCAGCACCAAACCAGTCGTCATCATCATTATCATCGAGGGAAATCGTCAATTGTTCATGTTCATTTATTATTCCATCTATAGTCTGTGCTTCTTTAATAAGTTTCGCAACATGCTCTACCTTCTTTCTCCACGAGTTGGCGTCAACAGTAGCAAGTCCTTCAAGTAAAAGTCTTTCCACTTCCGTTATAGTGAAAGACTTGTTTCTCTTACTAATATACATCTTTACGTCACGCCAAACCAATTCAATGGGGTTGAAATGGCAGTGATACGGTGGTAGCCTAATTACTGTATGACCCTGTTCCCTTGCCACTTCGTCTACTACGTACGTAGGCGTCACAGGTTTATTTTGCTTCACGAGTGAATACAACAGCAGCTTTGTCATACTCATATCTGCAGCAATGTCTCTCACTAGCAACCATTGTACCATAGTTTCTTTCCGGTCACTAGTTGTCGGAGTTTTGTCTAATATGACCGAATGGTAAGGTGCATTGTCCATTACGAACACTGTTGGGACACTAAACTGTGACAACAAATTCTTAAACCACTGCAGGAAACGTTGTTGGTCCATATCTTTGTGGTAATCACCAGTTTTTCTGGATCAGAAGACTAAAATCCGTCATTCACAAATCCACTTGAAGATCCTGCATGTGCCACAATTAATCTGGCACCTCTTCCTGTTGGCTGATGACCACTACTATTTGGAGTATTGTCTGTCCAGCATTTATCAACAGCTTCTCCGGCGTTGACCCAGGTTTCATCTTAGCATACAATGGAATGTATATCACTACCTTTAATTTTATGTAAGAATATACTTCTAGCTGCAACAACATGCGGCTTTTCAAGTAATAGTCTTCGTCCATTTAACTTTTTGAAGCGGAAGCCCATACTTCTTAACACCATTTTCAGAGACGTTTTTTCACCGAGAAAAGATTGCATGCTTTTATCAAAATTAGCAACTTTGCTACAGTCGGATATTCTTTCCAGCTATAATAGTCATAAATATGATGACGGATTGCATCCGTTTGAAACAAATCGAGATTGCTAACAGGGTGAGGCTGCTTCTTTTCCTTGCCTGGGGTAGCTAAAAACAACTGTTTTCTTCACCTGGGCTATCTTCCATACGGTTTGCGGTCTTGTAGTTCTTGAAGCAGCACACCTTTCCTTATAATCGTTCTTTGACTCAGTCCTAGAGTTTTCGAGGTACGCTCTAAGACTTTATCAGCCGGAATTGATGGTTCCCCATGAACAGAAACAAACTCTCTCTCTTGTTCGTAGAACTCCCGCGCTCTTCTAATTAATTCCATTGCCTGGCTATTTAACGGCACTCCGCGACACAACGGATTGTCGTTTGATTGAAGACGCCGTTTTGGTGACATTTTTTTAATAAATAAAAAAATGTACGCGAAGCAGTAAAATCACACGATACAAAAGCAAACTATAGCCTACGAGCACACAAAGCTTTCATAGAACGCGGCAACGTGGTAGTGATGACGACGGAACCGGCATTCATAGCTCTGCTGTGATTGGTTCAGAAGACGCAGCGTCTCGCGTTCGTCATTTGTTTTTCACTCATACTGGCAACTTCAAAACACTCGTGAAGTGACCTTGAAGTGACATGTTTCAGCGGCCCGACTATAGTCATTTTGGTGCCATATCTTCACTACATCTTTTCTTACCTCTCATAGGTTACATGAAATATATAGAAATATTTCTGACATGCAAAACTGCTTATGTAAAGCTTCCTGCCTAACCACAAATGAGAGAAAATTGTGACATTGACAGCTTATCGACTCGTGTAAGAATCCTTAAGTCTTAGTTCTTACTGGTTTTTATTAGAGATGTTTTTTTATGTAGCTACGAATATTAAAGGTTGCTACATTTATAGATTTATGATACTTCATTTCTATTCCCTTTGTTAATGATGTATTAAAAATAATCTCTTCTACCTTTTTTATTCGAATTTTTACTAGTGCAGAAGTTTTAGCATCAGTATTTATCTTTGCACCTGCAAAGCATGTGTAGCGCTGATTATATTTTATGGCAAAAGTTGGTTGTGGCAGCTTCTATTATCATTTTTCAGAACTTCTTTATGCTTTGTACCCAGTTCTCAGCTGCACCGGTTTTGTTTTTTTTTTCCTGGAAACCCTTAAAAGGAAAAAAGAAAAGAACAGTATGGTTTTGAATTGGGAAAATACAGTAACAAGTGTGCTGAAAGCCTTTCATTATTGCATCTATGTGGAATTAATTTCGTGTTTAACTGGAGATATTGATAGCTATGTATCTTTCAGAATTATTAAACAGTGTTCACAACTACAAAATCTGCTAACACAACAACCAGTTTTATGAATATAGTGTAATGTAAGCTTCCTCATAAATGAAAATCAACTGATACAGAACGTTTAGTATAAGTAGGCACAGAAAGAGATTTATAGTTTCATCCCTCCTCCCTTCCTCTCCCCTATGTTTTTCTTTTCAAAAAGGAGAGAGTTATGATTTGGAGAGAGTGATATTTGTTATACTACTTGAACTGCCCAAATAGCTGTATATTTTAAAGTGCCTGCTTTCAGGATGGCGAGATGCTTTGGCCCCATTTCGAATCAGCGGATTAATAATGAGGGCTGATGTGTGTATTTTATGTGGTTTCCCACATCCAAGTGGTTGAATAATAATCTGGTTTGATACTATCCCCTTCAGAAAGTATAATAAGGATCTTGGGTATGACTTGTCTCATTTCAGGGCATGATGATAGATAATCAAAGCCTTCACATGGTTAATTTTTCGAGTCTGGATTGCTGCTGGTTGACAAAGGAGGTGCTCCTTCATGGTAGTCTCATGGGATCGTGCTATTGCTGAAACCACTACAAGATTTTGGTTTTAATATTAAATTGGGATCCCGCTCATTGGTACCTCACTACGATATTCCTTGGAAATTTCATAGGACTAGTTTGTCTGAAGTGTACATAAAAAGGAAAAAAAAAAATCCTTTTAAGTTTCCTACAAATGAGTACTCAATTCAACTCTTATAGATCATACTCAGTTTTATTTCAGTGAGAGATACCATTTATCCAGTCAAAGACTGAATGCACGAACTTGACCAAATAAATCATGACTTAAAACTCCTCCAAAAATATAATAATACATTAATCAGAAGAGATGCTAATCAACATCATCTGTGCTGGCCTGTGTGCATTACTCCGTAACTCGCTGACTGAGTACAGTACAGGTAGCAAATGTTTGCTACAATGTCTCGCAACAACTCACTCAGACCTTAAAATTCCTGCCCATAGACATGATCCTGCACAGTACCGTGAAATCTGTTACACTGCAGCTGGTTATTGGGAGTGCAGAGGGACTTGCTGGTTTGTAGGAATACGGTGCAGGAAAGCTATTTGTTGACTAGGTTTGAGGGTAGTTCCTGTCTTTAAAGTTATTTCTGATACCTGTAATAATAGAAAGGCACAAATAATAGAATAAAATTTGTTGCTATAGGCCGTTAAGGCCTTCTCAGCTACACACACACACACACACACACACACACACACACTGACATGACCGGCTACTGTGGCCTCAGCAGTCAGTCTTGTGTGGTTGTGTGTGTGTGTGTGTGTGTGTGTATGTGTGTGTTTCTCTCTAGTTAAGAAGGCCTTAACGGCCAATAGGTACAAGTTTTATTCTATTATTTATCCACTTCTGTAGCTCAGTGACGTCTCTGTGGTGAGTAAGCGACCAATCCTTCTAAAAAGTATTGTTGATTCCTTTCTGGAACTTCCGTTGTTTGTTTCTGACACCTTAACATACAAGGCTAGGGAGTGCTCGTCTTCGCAAATACACCATCCTCGAGTGGCTAGGCTGTATGGCAGGGACTAATTGGTGTGGAAGGTATGGCAGCTGTTAAAATGCAGGTACTGGTGTTGGATTTAATGTGTCCGGAGGTGTGGATGGTGCTGTCAGGGAGCTGGAGGTCAGCCTCCAGAAAGGTAAAATGTTGGGTTGAGGAGGACCAGGTGAAGTTAATGGGACATAAATTGTTGAGACTGCAAAGGAACGAGAGTATGGTGTCGTGTCTATAATTCCAAATTAATCAAACCTAACCTGGAACAGATTTCCCATGTCATATCCCAACACACTCCGAATAACGAGCCACAAAGCAATGTCCCATTTTAAAAACTGAACCACATCCTAGCCAAGATTATTCCTGTCACCCATAAAGTTGTGTTATTTCACCCTCCCAACCTCCACAACAGCATAGTCAATCTCTGTCTGTCCCAACTCTTGCTATAGGGTTCGTATCCATTTGGAAGACTGACGCAAGTCCTGCCCAATCCATTCTCACTGCACTTCACCATACCGTTTCATCAAAGACTTGGTGTACCCCATGGGAGTCAGGCCACCTGTGAAAGCAGCCATACAGTTTGCCAACTGTACTGTAATCATTGCATAGCTTTATGTATTGGTTAATACTTGCTAGCTGTCCACTAGGATGAATAACCACAGCCAAACTGGTCAAATGAAAGTGGACTACCAGTGGCAAGCTGAGTATAACAAACTTGATTTGAATGGCTGTTTCACAATCTGGGCCATCTAGAGCCTCTACTCAACCACCCACTTTTCTGTACTGTACAGATGGTAATTACATAAGCTGCAATCGTCCTCATAGTATTCTCGGAAGTCAAAGTTCGACTTTCCGTTGTTAGTTTAAAACTAAAGAAGAGCAGTCACCAATTAGCAGAAGTGTTGCGTTGTCAACTCTCTCTCTCTCTCTCTCTCTCTCTCTCTCTCTCTCTCTCTCTCTCTCTCTCTCACTCTCTCTCTCTCTCTCTCCCACTACCTGTGTGCCTCTATGTTACTTTGGCTGGACATGGCCCTTATCGCTAAAACCACAGTGGAATAAAGATTTCCGTTCTGCCATGCACTCCAGTCACTCTATGTTGGAGTGTGCTGGCATATTCCCCAACTCCCACCTTGCATACCTCCTCTTCCCTCTCCATGCAGCCCCTCACCCACACCACTGGTTGCTGCTCTCAGTCATGCAGTCTGTCCACAGTGGCTGGAGACAGCAGTCATGTTTGTGTGATTGAATGTGTGTGTTTGAGAAAGTGTTTCTATTTCTGAAGAAGGCTGTAAAGGCCAAAAGCTAAGTGTACTTGTAATCTTTTGTGTGTGCCTTTCTGCACATCACTGAGATGTCTCGGTAGTGAGTAGCAACCTATCCTTTCAGAAATATTGTTGAATCCTTACTGAAATTTCCATTGTTTCTCTATAGTTATCTATTTATTTATTTAACTGATACAAAATGGTTTGTGTTGAAGCTTATTCAAAATCTCACAAAATGTCAGTGGCGATGGTTGATTTCTGTTGTTCCTGTTATTACTATATCTGTTGTTATTAATTATTGTTAGACTTGTTTTTAAATTTTCAAGCTAAATTTTGATTTTTTTTTTTTTTTCTTTTTTTTTTTCATAGGTTCAGAAGAATTCTAAAGTGTATAGAAGATTATCTGAAGTTCTTGGATTAAATGATGAATCCATGGTCCTTAGTGTGTTCATTAGAAAAATGTAAGATATATTCCATGCTTATATTTTTCAGATTATGTAGCCTACATCAATATGAAAATGTAATAGCTTCTTAAGGCCTTCGAAATGCATGTGTAGAAGGTAATCTTAAATGATAGTTAAAGTAGAAATTACACTGTTCCTTTTATTTTCTTTCAATATCCTTTGCATATACTGTTTGTTTCTCTGTGAATTTAATCAAATACATGGAAATGCTATGTTAACATCTAGTGCAAAGCATATAAGAACAGTATTTAATAAGAAGTCATGTAGAGGAAAAATGTAAAGTTTAAAATTTTCACATTAGTAAATCTGCACCAAATAATATTACTTTTGTGACAACATTTTATTTGCAGCCACCAAATGTGATTTCAATTTCAACTCACCTTCTCACTTTTAGCCTCTCTGCTTTCTTTCACATACAGTAGAACCCCGCTTTACACTTTCCAAGGGACTTAATGAAAGTGATGTAAAATGTGGGAAATAATATTTTAAACGCTAAAATGTGCTTAGTGGTTCACCCTTGCATTTTCATAGTTAATTTTTGATATATGTACATAACAGGCATCAAAATACTCACAAGGAAATTTTTTTAATTATGAAATAAAGGTTATCTGAATTTTGTACTGTTTTAAGCACCAGGCGGAACTGGAACCGGTAACTTTATATGAAGTAGAAATTTTTGATATAATTAAAATCATCATAACAGTCTTTGTGAGCAAGCCTTTAACTGGCATTCATTATTTACACAGTGAAACTGCACAAGTTCCGCCTAGGTGTGTTTGCGTCTGTGTGAATGTATGGGTGTGTGAGTATTTGTTCACCTTCCTTTTCTTCCCCCAAGGTAAGTCTTTCCTCTCCCGGGATTGGAATGGCTCCTTACCCCCTTCCTTAAATCCCTCATCATTTCCTTTTCCCTCTCCTTCCCTTCTGCCTGAAGAAGCAACTGTGTTGCGAAAGCTTGTGTTTGTGTGTCTGTGTGTATTTATTTATTTATTTATTTGTGATGCTGTGACACCTGTGCTCCTTCGCCTTGTGAGTAATCTTTGTCTATTTTTTATATATAATTAAAGTTTTCATTGTAATTTGTTGGCCAAGTTTACTGTACTGTAGCGAGTATACATGCTACATTTACTTACACATGTTGAGTATGCTGATACGGTATTTATGTGTGAGTTTTGTAGGACTACTGCTGCTGCTTGTAGAGAATACAGCATAAAATTTCCTCACTGCAGGGTACCAGGTTCTAGTGTGTTTACTCGGGTGTCAAACATACTGCTTGGCACTGGTACAGTGTCCAGTAGTCATGCTGCATCTGAGCATGTAAATGAAAATACTATGGATGAAATAGTTGGTAGAACATGGTCTTCAACAAGCAGATGTAGAATTCTGCACATAACAGTGTTCCACGTACAAGAGTATGGTGGGAATAATGCACGATGAGTTCTATCCATATCATTTACAGCACATTCAACACCAATTTTGTCATTGGAGATTTGAAAAATGCCAAGTAATCCCACTTTTCATTGATGGAGCCACTTTCACTTTTGATGACATCAATAACATTCATGACATCAGTGGTCCAAAGAAAACCCTACATGCCATTGTGGCAAACAGTCCTTTGTAAATGTGTGGTTTAATAAACAATCGATTTATTGGGGCTTTTTTTATTGCCGCATTGTCTTATGATAAGCCCATTTTCTACACTTTCTTGAAAGTGAACTTTAAGCATTATTGGAAGAGATTTCTTTGGCTATGAAAATGTGTATGTTCTTTCAGCTTGACGGATCTCCTGCAGATTCTAGTCATCAGGTGATGACTATATGGGCATCTTTCTTGGCCGCCAAGAACCCCGACTTTACACTTTGGGATAATTGAAAGATGAAGTCTACAAAGAAAATATAACAAAAGAGATGATTTGATTATTCAGCTCATGAATAGTACAAGCCTCATAAAATAATACAAAGCCATCTCAAAAGAGCTGCCATTGTCTTATCAAGAGAAGTCGAAAGTGCATTGAAGTTAGTGGTGAAATTTTTGAAAATTAGTCTGTTGGACATAAATTTTCAATGTCATTTTATAACAGTAATTTTTTATGATACCTATCAAAATATTTTGAGCGGAACTAAGGCAGCTGATGGCATTAAGGATTTTATGGACTACAACAACATATCTTTGAGTCGTCCATCAGTCTTATGACATGAATGTCTTTGGAAGTATTTTTAACTTTTTTTTGTCAAACTTAATGTAAGGGATATAAATTTGGCAAAGAGTATTCTACATATTTAAGACACTGATTTTTTATAGTCTCTGGTAGAAGTTATTGTGGGTACTCTATTACATTACTTTTTTTAACATTTGAAACAATAAAATATGACTCTACCATATCATTCCCAGAACAAGCAATATGTATAAAGTGTGAACTGTTAGTATGGTCATCATTGCGGTAAATTATTCTTCTGCAGTCTCACATATTTTGATCAATATTCTCGAACAAATAAGTTAGTGCACAGCTGCCTAGAATGCCCATAGGCATAATTTCTCAGTCAGGATTTTTCCCGCTTTCCCATTTGGTTGGTGAAATGCAGCTGGAGCTCACAAAACGTAAATTGTACTTAGCATGCTTTCATCATCTGCAAGTTTCTGAAAAATTCCTGTTTTGGTTGTGTGTATAGAGATTCATTTTTATTGCTATGAATATTTGAAAAAAAAAAATTGTATTCAAAGATGATCAATATTAGCTTTATGATACAAATATTATAGAGGAGAAATTCCTAGCAGGAAAAAAAATTATATATATATATATATATATATATATATATATATATATATATATATATATATATATATATATATATATATATATATTATAGAGGAAAAATTCCTAACAGGAAAAAAATATACGTAAAAAATAGATGAAGAACACTTACCAGGCGAAGGGGCACAGGCAGTAATAGTAACAAATAAACACACAGACACACACACACACACTCAAAAATGCTAGCTTTCGCAGCCTAGCTGCTTCATCAGGCAGAAGGGAAGGAGAGGGAAAAGGAAATGATGAGGATTTAAGGAAGGGGGTAAGGAGCCATTCCAATCCCGGGACAGGAAAGACTTGTGTGTTATTTTATTTGTTTCACTCGACGAGCCGGTCCTTTTGGTAAGTCATCTCTTTTCTATTTTTATTTTTATATATATATATATATATATATAAAAATTGAAAAGAGATGACTTACCAAAAGGACCGGCTCGTCGAGAGAAACAAATAAAATAACACACATACAAGCTTTCGCCACCACTGGCAGCTTCTTCAGGAAAAAGAGGAAAAAAGGGGAGGAAAAGGGAAGGATATGGGTTTTAAGGAAGTGGAAAAGGAGTCATTCCAATCCCAGGAGTGGAAGGACTTACCTTAGGGGAAAAAAAGGAAGGTAAACAAATACACACACACTCAGACATATCGAAACGCAAGCACACCTAGACAGACATTTGTGAATATATATATATATATATATAAATAGATGAAGATTACTTACCAGGCGAAGGAGCACAGGAAGTGATAGCACAAATAAATCAATAAATTAACACACACACACACACACACACAAACGCTTGCTTTCGCAGCCTAGCTGCTTCGTCAGGCAGAAGGGAAGGAGAGGAAAAAGGAAATGATGAGGGTTTTAAGGGAGTGGGTAAGGAGTCATTCCAATCTGGGTACGTAAAGACATACCTTGGGGGGGGGGGGGGGGAAGGAGGGTAAACAAAAATACACACCCACCCACACATATACACAAATGCAAGCACACCTAGGCAGACATACTGTAGAAAGCAAAGCAAAGAAGAGATACCACTTGAGGCAGAGGCTCTGTCCAGAGAATCGAGGCAAAGATGTTAAAGATGGTGGGCGGGAATTTGAATTTTGCGGAGGTTGAGATTCAAAAATTTGTCTTCATTCATTAACAGCTACTATTCAATAAATAATTATTTCATAAGGCAATAGTTCCTACTAGTCTTTCTGTCAGTGTGTAATTTGTCTACAGCTACATTTGTCCATTACTTAGATGCAGCTCAGATAGTTTGGATTTTTAGTTGTTGTTGACATGCATAACAATTTCACTACATTATTGTAAATCTTGGCAGTAAGTTGTTTTTCACAAATTTAGTGTAAAGTTTAGAGATCAGGTACATATATTGGAGAACATACTCATTTATATTTTTTAAATATTGTGATTCAGAGAACAGAGTGACATCAACAGTAATACAGAGAAGTAATTAAGTCTTGAACATGTTAACAACGTATGTAGAGGCCTCAGTCACCCAGTACCATTTAGGCCTGGATTGTATCAACAAATTGCTCTGTCAGGCCTATGACTTTGTCAAGTAAAGTCCTGAAATGATATTATCCCTCCAATGTATCTACCCCGAGCCACCCAGCATAACATGTTACTGACATCACAAATCTCATAACACCTTGAAACCGTCCACCCTACTTAAATGTTTCTAACTCTATAATAACCCCACTGCTTAACTTTTGTATACAATGCATCCTCCCACAACCATTTACTCCAGCCCTGCAACACCTATACAATCCAAGGCAGGGCACTTGTGAAACAAAATGTCATTGTACATTGGTATGAACATCAAAACCACTTTCCCTTATATCCCCCTTCTTGTCCCTCCTCTCTCCTGGCTGATTAACGAAACTTATTTTCCAAAAGCTAGTTTCCACAGTTATTTTTGTCTTTTTAGTTCTACTATTGGCAGAACAGAACTAAGTATTGCCCAGCCATTCAGTCTCTTTTAAGTCCCATTATTTTCATATTTTATGTGGCTCTAATGCTCAAAATATCTTTTACTTCATCAAATTTGCCACTTTTGAACTGGTATTGTACATTTTCCTTTGGGCTAGGTTCAGTGATAATACCCCTAGTATCACCAACAATAGCTTTACTGGTAATTTTAATTACATGTGTGTCATGCCCAAGGAAACACTTCTCTGTGCTTTCCAAAGAGTTTGTGTTGTCTTGTACCTTTCTGGCTCCGTGATCCCATAAACTTGATCTGTAGTCCTTATAGCAGTCAAGATTGTGTTGTGATTGTTGTATTTTTGCGTTCAGAGGCAACTGAAATGTTCTTTGGCTATTAAATGCTATTTTGTTGAATATTCTTATACTTACCTGCAATTCCTTTTGTGTCTTAAAAGTGTTGCTCTTTCATTAATGTTTTTACCAAAGAACCTATTCACTAGGGATCATTTATTCTGAATGTTGTGTTTCTTACTCTTCATTATGTTCCTATTAATAATCTGTGGACTGTTCTGCATGCTACTTTGTCAATTTATTTCCTTTGTACTTATTACGGAGTGTTTCAAGAAATTCTGTTCTATTTTTATTTTAGCCCTTGTCTTGCCAGTTCTTATTAGCAGATCATATACAAACTGAAGCTGCCTCTCGTGTTATACTCTAAAGGTGGATCAGTGATGACAATGTGCCACCATTCTAGAACTCTGAACTGCAAACATAAATATGCGAGCAACCTTTGGGGATATTTTTTTCAATTTTCTTTGCTGGGCATTCCAGTTCCCTGAGTATGTCTGAGCAGTAATCTCATAGGCTGTTATTGAGGACAGATCAGCACAAATCATCGAATGGCCTGCTTTATCACATATGCTTAAAACTTGATGTAATGGTATGGTCACATGGCTGTTTTATTTGAGGAGAAGTTTTCTACATTTATTTGGTGGTGCTCTCATTTTGTTGTAAACATCACTACACTGTGCATTAAAATTAGATTACTTTTTTCAAAGTACATAATTGCCTCACATGGTGATGCGTGATGCAAAAATTTGAAATGTTGCTCAAAGGGGCCTATAACCACCTTTAATGGTGCAAAAGTGTGACACCCAAAAAGTTTACCCTTGGACTTGATATCCCATCAAACTTGTGAGAAAAAGGCCACATCCCAGATGTTCCAAACTTTCTTTTCCCTTCCTGTGCCGCATCTGTCAGAAGCACAATGTCCGTTGTTGAAATCACATGGTTTTCTTATGGGTAGCCTAGGAAAGCATTTCAGGTACACCACCACTTAGGCCTTGGAGTGGCATAAAAGGCACCGGTGTGAAAACCCCTTCCTTTGTGGCGACCATTTATACATATTTCCTCATGCGTCAGTACAATGTTCGTGACAGCTATTGACACAACTGACACTTTCCACAGATTCGGTACTTCTCTAAAAATATTGATAGGCTATAACACTGTTGAATATTATCTGACCACAAAGTTTGCTATGGTATACAGGGCAACTACTATGGATTGTTCAAAACCATTACAAAATTTGAATGAAAAAGGGTATTTATGCATTTCAGCCGTAATGTTTTGCTGCACCCCCCTGTGACATGATCACATACATGTAATAGCTAAGGAAACTGCTAACAACTGCAACCCCCCCCCCCCCCCCAGATTGACAACACCCTCAGTGACATTTGTGCACTTTTCTTGGGCATTACCCTTTCCTGCTGTGGGCATACATGTATGGGTGGCAAGTAGAACACTCAAATGGAACAGGCTTACTTGTGTGCCTGAGAGATAGAAGGCCCAGACAGCACTGTTCATTTATGCACACCAAAAATTGCTGACTTGAAAACAATGTAACTTGTTGTTTAATATGAATGCATAGTTTCACAATGAGTTTTACTGATAAAATTCTCTCAGACTTCTAGCTGTGTCAAGTGGTTTGAAACCCATAATCTTTCGGCCAAGATCTCCTCGACCATTGTAATTGGTGACTGTCAAAGCATTGCTACTGCCATCCTTATGTAGCTGCTCTGCTTCCTGTGACATCACTGGTGCTTTCAATGTCATCGTTCATGGTAATGTTTTGGTCATGTGTCTGCTGCGCCTTCTTCAACCTTCTGGTGACTAGGTCCGAAGCTGCGCTTAGCTTCAAGCTGCTGTCTTTATGAAGTGTTTTGTCACGTGTTTCAATCTGGCTTGCCTCTTTGATTATGCTATTCCAGAAACTAATTGTTCTTGTAAAAAGTGATGTCCCCTTGAACTCGACACAATACGATACTTTCATGTTTGGCACAACACTATTCAATAATACACACTGTCTGTCTGATGAAGAACTGTCCACACCTACAGGAAATTTTATATACACCTGGCGTTGTAAGTCCTACATAATCTTTCACGGGTCTTGTCAGCTGTCATAATTTTGTAGGAGGCTTGAAAACTGAGTTGATCCTGTGTCTCTTAAGGAGCAGGCTAATTTTTCCTGTTACTAATCCACAAAATGGCAAAAATGCAAGATCCTTTGTGTTCTCCTCTAGGGTCTTCTGCTTCCATTTTTGCCATTTTATGGATCAGTAACAGGAAAAATTGGTCAGCTCTGAAAGAGACACAAAATTGACGTGGTCTTTGAGTCTCTTACAAAATTATGACAGCTGACGGGACCTGTGAAAGTCGGTGTAGGGCTTAGAATGCCAATTGTATACACAGTATCCAGTGGGGGTGGACAGTTTTACATTTTGCAGACAGCATGTACTATTGAGCAATGTTGTATTGAACAAAAAAGATGTTTTTGGTTAAGTTATCCTGAAAAATCATCAATTGCAAAGCGTACTCTGGAAAACAAACATCATATTGCGTTCAGTGAGACGTCAGTCATTACAAGAATAGAAGTTCTGGGATAGTGGAGTAAAAGAGGCAATCGAGATTAAATTATGTGACAAAAACAGCAACTTGCATTAAGCACAGCTTGGCATCCAGTTGATGGTAGGTTGAAGCAGGCACAGCAGACACGTGAATAAAACATTGCCATATATGACTATGTCATGAGCACCATTGACGTTGCAGGAAGCAGCGCAGCTACATAAGGATGGCAGCAGCAATGTTTCTATAGTAACCACTTGACAATGCCAAAGGAGCTCTCAGCCAAAAGCTTGTGGGTTTCAAACCACCTGACGTGGCTGAAAGTCCAAGAGAATGCTATAATTTTTATTTGATGTTAATGAATTTGTAATAGGTTGTGGACACCTGTGTGTGTTGTGAAAATGTAGAGTTACTGAATGTTTCAATTAAAAGTTAAAAATTGGACTTGTACTTCCTAAACTAACCTTTCCCTGTTTTCTGTGGCCTTAATGGAAATTTCTCATTTTAAATCTATGTATATTAAAACATGTTTATGTGATACTAATACAAAATAAATAAGCCGTAAAGCTATATTCGTAGTTCAAATCACAAGTTCTAGAATTTTTCAATAAAAATAGAGAAAATGTTGTTATTTTGTTTAGAGTAACTATTTCTAATATCTGTCTAGGTGTGTTTGCGTTTCGATATGTCTGAGTGTGTGTGTATTTGTTTACCTTCCTTTTTTTCCCCTAAGGTAAGTCCTTCCACTCCTGGGAGTGGAATGACTCCTTTTCCACTTCCTTAAAACCCATATCCTTCCCTTTTCCTCCCCTTTTTTCCTCTTTTTCCTGAAGAAGCTGCCAGTGGTGGCAAAAGCTTGTATGTGTGTTTGTGTGTGATTTTATTTGTTTCTCTGGACGAGCCGGTCCTTTTGATAAGTCATCTCTTTTCTATTTTTATTTTTATTTCTAAGTCCAGTTTGAAATGAATAAGACATAGTGTGGATTAGTTCTGAAGCTCTCTTTCATGATCAGGAAGTACATCCTCAGTGACTTCAAGGAGTGATACAAATTTTATAATGAGTAATATTGAAGAGTGGTTTTATACATGCTGGAACATACAATTAGCTTACAATGAGTAGGCCTAGTCAACTGCCAGCTGGCCAGGAGCATCCTGTGGGGACCCATTATGTGGTTGTCCAGGCAAGACAGTCAGCATTGAAAGCTATAAAAATGTTCCTGTATTAGGAGTAGTTATTTCTGATTCTTAAGCACTCATGTGACAGGTATGCATTCTATATGAGGCCAACAGGCACTTAGCGGTGTAGTGCTGCTCAGTTCAGGGATGGCAAGATCCCATCACACCAACACTTAGGAATCAGGGACTGATTCTCTCTGTACATTGTGCCCAATAAATGATCATGAGAGGCACTGAGGGTGTTGCAGAACATGGGAGGGGGGAGGGGGTGTTTGCTATAAAACTCACACGTGTGTCAATGTCCCAACTCTTTTTGATCATGCTACAAGAGATCTGAAAATCGTATGCTCCATTTCTGCTTTAGATTACATTCAGATTTGTCAAATGGTTTCAGACTGTCCATTCTGGGTTAAACCTGTATACAAAAGCAACAATTATGGTCACACCTTAGTGGGGTGGCAGCTAACAGTGCCCTTAGAGATGGGCTGAATTGTTAGGTGTTACGTGTTGTCAACAGCGTTGTTAAGAAAGACATGCACTGCAAACTGCCTCTTTCATTCATGAAATGTTTGTAAATGTACACACTAAAGAAGGGCATAGTTCACCTCACATGAACTTGTGAGATCTGGCCTTGGCCTGTTTTTCACGTGTCGAGGCCGAGCCAGAGAGTGATGTCACACAACTCCAAATTTTTGCACCATTATAAAGAAGGGCTGTAGTCACCTTTGTACCAAATTTCAAGCTTGCACGTGGTAAAGGGAGCCAACTATGAGGTATGAAAAAAGCAGGGAGGGGTCGAAACCCAATTTTCCAATTTTACCGAATCGAATCCAAATACTGAATCTTAAATGTAACATGCGCCGAACCCGAATCGAATCTCGAACCCAAATAATCTGTCAACTCAAGTATATGTATTTAAAAAGAATTACTACCATATCACAGCCAGTGATGAAGATAAAGCCTTCTGTGATGGATCTCAAATGACAATATTACAGTAAAATTTAAGAAATTAAAATTTCATTTGAGTTTTTATTTTAAATTTTAAGAATTTTTTAATACCCCTTATCCTCTTAAAAGAAATTTTTATGAAACATTTTGAGATATATGTTGTTTAGATGCTCTAAAAGATAATAAGAAACTTTCTTCACTCTATTACCAACTGTTTCATTTGGATGACATAAAAATAATTGCATAATAAAGCCTTACAAAGGAAAGAATTACTTTCTTTTTCCTTTTTCACAGGTGAAGAATCAAAAACAAAACCTGAAAATGTCAGTAGATATTTTGGAAGTTTGAAAAATAGGTTCTTAAAAAAATAGGATGTGTAAATGTTTAATGACTTTATAGTAACATAAACCGTTATAAAATTTATTATACATCCAAAGCTAATTTATTTTGTTGGTTAAATTGTACGACGCTTCTCGCCAGGCTGCAGTGGTTATGTTGGCACCAATGGTAATGACGGCAACTCAGATGACCAATAAATGTTTTTTTCGTAGCAACTTCAGTTAAAAACAAAATTATTTTTTTTCTGAACAGGCAAGGGTACATACAAGAACGTGTCAACCATAGAGCAGGTACAGTATTAATTTAGTTGCGAGTGAAACGAGCAGCAATAACACTTACTCTGTACCTCGTGAAAAATATTAACGCAATTCTACACTTCATTGTTCATCTGTTGCCAACATAAGAACTGAAGCCCGGCGAGAAGCGTCATACAATTTAACAGGATTTATTGAAACAGACGTCAGATGTTTGTTGAATTGATGTTGTCCCGTCTGAATGGCGCACGATTAGAACTTTTTTTCCACATACGGTAGTAAATAACTTTCTTCTTGAAATCCTAGTGCTTCTCTAAGGTTCACATACCCCAGCACTTCACAAAATTCAACGAAAGATTACGCGAAATTAGAATGAGACAACTCATGCAAGAATCATAGTTGATGTCCTAGAAGCCGTGTACACCGAATGAAGCGGCAGTGCGATCGATATATATCGGATAGTGTTTCATATAGAAATGATAGGTCTGTGCAATAGGTATCGAAGAAGCGAATGTTATGATTTTTACGAAAATGTCATGATTTTAAAGGATGTGTTTAGTTAGGAACCTAAGAGTACAACGTAACTTGTGAGTGTACAAGTTGTACTCTTAAGTTCCTGCCTAGCCACATCCTCTAACATCATGACATATTCATAAAAATCATAACATTCGCTTGTTCGAATACTGGTACCTATAGTTTAGTCAAACGACCATAGCTTTGACTGAAAAGTCCATTGACAACGAATTAAGGCCGATTCTCACTCTCTGTCACGTCACATCATGTCACGGATCCATCACATCAAGTTGTATTCACACTGTCCGTCACGTCAATTCGCTTTTTCCAGTACTCCATGTTGAAAGTGAGGTTATGAGTGGCGACGTGTTATGTAGAAAGTCATATTATAATACTGTAATTGAAGAAAGAACAATGCTAAATGTTATTGATTGCCAAAATCAACTTTACAATGTATGTTTTGGGCTAACTTAATGTGGTAAAGTGCTGGGAACTGAAACATGTCAAAACATCGACATCTATTTTAAAGTGAAAAAAATTAAGTTTCTTGCTATTGCTAGCGGAGCGAGAGTTGAATGTCTGATATATATCGATTGTATTGCCGTTTCATTCGATGTATACCGTTCCTAGGAAATTATCTGTTACCAGCGTGACCTGCTACATTTGAAGTTGAGCAATACTAAAGTTCTATTTCCTTCGTTGAATGGTGTGTTAAAATTCAATAGTCGAAAATAAAGTGAAAATTAGACTCGACTTCCTTTTTATTCTTACGAGTGCAAAAGTTTTAGCGCCAGTATTTACATTTGCGCCTACGAAGCAAGCCACTCGCTACGTTTACATGTAAAACATCTTCTGGAAGACGAAAACCGATTTTCATAAACCGTTTTTCGATTTTGGGGTGTTTACATGACCAACCAAAAGCGGAATTGGGAAATCTGTTTATGAAATCCGGTTTTAGGAGCCCATGTAAACGGGGTGTGTGTAGCACTGCTTAGACGACACGGAAAACTTACTTGTGGCGGCTCCTAGTACCATTTTTCAGAACTTTGTTTGTTTTGTACTCGATTTAACCCCGTTTTTATTACGTCACGTCTTTCAGCGGATCTATGAAACAATAATGTAAATAACGCAAACGAAAGCGCATTGTTATGCAAAGTTAACTACAACATTCGTAAGTGAAGGTTTCCATATAAACTTTAGATTCGGGATTCGGTAGTATTCGGCCACTATGCATCGAATCTCGAATCCGAACCCAGTGTGCTAGATTCGGCCGAACCACTCGGACACAACCCTAGAAAAAAGTGACCATTTAATTTTGTTGCAGTGCAATTACATTAAAACAGTTAATCATTTAGAATGGTAATTAACAAATTTATTCTGTGTGTCCTGATTACCTGAATTACTCCCATTAGTAATTAACTAACCTTGGTCTGGCCTTACAAACACTGGTTGCCTTGTAATGTCTCTGACACCACCAAACGTCAACATGACTTTGTACTGTTCCACAGGCATCAACAAATGGGATTGAAGCAAGTGTGTGTATGTCATCTACCGATGTGACATTTGTCGACAAAAGCTGGAAAAAGAAGAAATGTTCTTTTCTTTTGCACTGTTTCATATTTGTTGGCAGAATGGTAATTTAGCTTGAGCATCAACTTTGTAGAACCCACACGACTAAATGTTGTAAACTGAGTATTCATTGCGTGTTTCTCTTTGCTTTTATTGCAGAATAACAAATCTGAAGTACTGGGGACGTAGTGAGCAGATAATATCAAAGACCTTGCAGCTGTTAAACGATTTGTCTGTTGGGTACAGCTGTGTCAGAAAACTGGTTAAACTCGAAGAAGTACAATTCATGCTTAACAACCATACAGTAAGTACTTCTATTATAGAAATCTCCTATAGAAATATGTGTTGCTTTCCAGGGGATTATTGAAAGATGTTTTCATTGTGAATCATTTTTCATGAATCCACTGGATTTGTATACATTCTTAGTGATACTGTTAGCTCTCATGATGCATATTTTGAAACCAACAAAAATAAGGATGTTTCAACTGTGTTTCTTTCTTAAAATTTGGTTTTATCTTTCTTTATTACCTTACTGGAGCACATTCAAATTAATATATAATAATTAATATCAGACAGTATGTCTGCCTAAGTCTACTTGTGCCTGTGTAAATGTGTGGGTGTCTGTGTATTTGTTTGCCCTCCTTTTTTCTCCCCAAGGTAAGTCTTTCCTGTCCCGGGATTGGAATGACTCCTTATCCACTCCCTTAAAACCCTCATCATTTCCTTTTCCCTCTCCTTCCCTTCTGCCTGACGAAGCAGCTAGGCTGCGAAAGCTTGTATGTGTGTTTGTGTGTGATTTTATTTATTTTATTTGTTTCTATCGACGAGCCGGTCCTTTTGGTAAGTCATCTCTTTTCTACATTAATATATATATATATATATATATATATATATATATATATATATATATATATATATATATATATATATATATATATATATTAGTCTCCCTTGGTGAGTGTGTGTGTGTGTGTGTGTGTGTGTGTGTGTGTGTGTGTGTGTGTGTGTGTCTGTGTCTGTCTGTGTGTGTGTGTGGGGGGGGGGGGGAGATGTATTTGTTTACCTACCCTTTTTCCCTCGAGGTAAGTCTCTTCCTCTCCTGGGTTTAGAATGACTTCTCATCCACTCCCTTAAAACCCGCATCCTTTCCTTTTCTCTCTCCTTCCCTACACTTTTTCTGAAGAAGCAACCTAGTGTTGTGAAAGCCCAGTTTGTGTGTGTGTGTGTGTGTGTGTGTGTGTGTGTGTCAATGAACTGGTGCCTTTTCGTCTTGTAAGTCAAATTTTCTTCACTTTTCATAAAAAAGTTTCTGAACAGGAATGTTTTGTTCTACAAACGCTGAGCTTTCACAACCCTGGGTTGCTTGTTCAGAAAAAGAGCAGGGAAGGAGAGGGAAAAGGAAATGATGCGGTTTTTAAGGGAGTGGGTGAGGAGTCGTATCCTTGCTGGAGAGCCACATTCAGAGTCCAATCCAGTCCCGTAAAGTAACCGGTGACAAGGGGCCCTCAGCTATCCTCCTTATCTGATACAGAGGCAAATAGCCAGAGCCACTTCCTCATCCCCCCAAACCCAGAACCTTCCACAGAAGAACCCCAGAAGTGCCCCTCTTATCACCAGATACTTTCCGAGACTGGATCAGACTCTGAAAGTGGCTCTCCAGCAAGGATACGACTTCCTTAAATCCTGCCCTGAAATGAGATCCATCCTTCGTGACATACTTCCCACTCCACGAAGAGTGTCTTTCCACCGCCCACCTAACCTTCGAAACCTCTTAGTCCATCCCTATGAAATCCCCAAACCACCTACCCTACCCTCTGGCTCCAACTCTTGTAACAGCCCCCTTTGTAAAACCTGCCCTATGCACCCTTCCACCACCGTAACCCGGAAGGTGTACACTATCAAGGGCAGAGCCACTTGCGATAGCACCTACGTGATTTACCAACTGACATGCCTGCACTGTGAAGCGTTGTATGTGGGAATGACCAAGCAACAAACTGTCCATTTGCGTGAACGGACACAGGCAGACAGTGTTTGTTGGTAATGAGGATTATCTTGTTGCTAAGCATACCATGGTGCATAGCCAGCACATCTTAGCACAGTGTTACACCTTTCAGGTTTATGGGTACATTTGTGAATGACACCAAGCTCATACACAACTGTACAATACGGTGGTTCTTTATGTATATATGACTATACGAGTTTTATATCTGACAACCAAACGGCATATTTTAATGTGTGACAACCCACCAGTACTATCCAACTGGCTACAAATTTATGTAATAATGTTATAATTTAGTGAAGAGACCAGATGATGATGTCTATGTACACTCTTTGACAAAAAACCTGGCCGCCAGCCGGTCGCCGCTGAGCCTAAGTCCGAGCTGATCGCGACATGGGACAATAAAAGTGGCCGCGCTGATTCGCTCTAAGTCCAGCTATCTGCACAATCTGGCAACACTGCAGACTGCGGGAGTTCATACAGTACTTCTTGTGTGCAGTTAGAAGACAATTGGGTCAGCTACATCCGTGGTCTTGCGGTAAAGTGCGCGACTTGCATGTTCAGTATTAGCGATCGAAACCGATTGTTGACAAAAATTTTAAATTTATGTCTCTCGTGTATGCTGATGCCACATGTGTAAGGGGAGCATATGTGTAACATATATCATTTTTTGGTACACTGGTAATAACATTCCGGCCCAATAACATTGCTGCCTCTGGCCGCAGGGCTTGGCAGAGCTCTCCGCGGCCGGCAGCAGCGGTGGCGGCGCTGCACAGCGCTGCCTCACCCTCTGCCCACAGCGCCTGCTGCCACTCATTGCCCTGCACACATAAAATGCTGTAGTGTTGCTAAGTGGTGATCCACAGAAAAGGTTGCGATTCATATTTCACACAGGCTATAACGAAGCAGACCACCTACTTTGAATGATGAGCATATAATACATTAGAGACACAAAAAATTGTCATTGTCCAATCCAATGGCACTCTACGATGGTTAACACTTATTTGTGGTTTAAATCTCGATCCTTCTCCTTTCAGAAAAGCCTTTGATGTAATTTGTTATTGTCATCAGTTCATATGTTTTCATCAAGACACAATATGTAACTCACTAAAATGTTTTAGTGTTGTTGTTTCATTCTTTACGGTAAATGTATGAGCTAAATTATGTGAATACGTTTCAGTGCACGTTCTAAAGCAGCACAGGCACACTGCAAGGTTCGTGTCTTCATGTCTCATTTCTACTGGAGATATTTCGCATCAATGGAGGTGAATTCGAATTTCTTCGAAGGCGTTTGTATGGTGAAGCAAAGAAGACATCTAATACCATTTCCATAATTTGAAGTCGACCTTTCTGAAAGACTTATTGTATGAAGTTTTTCTTATGATTCCGTTAAAGAGTTTCTTCTGGCAATCTGCAGCGAATAAAGTAAAATGAAATAAAATAAAATGAAATTCCAGCCCCAAACGCAATTTCTCCAACCAGGATTAGAACAGACGCCTCACACCAGGCTTGCATCGTAAGTCACAAGCAGAACCACACAGCCAACCACACACTGCCACATATTGCCCTCAGTCTCTTACATATTCAATGCTGAGCCTCTAAAGCATTGCGAAAGATAACCTGAAAGTCACCTACACAAATAACTACATTCCTTGAGTGCAAAAGTTAAAGTTATGTCTCTCATTTCACGTGGGCATTACACATCATGAGTCACGAAAGTAGAAGAGGAATGTCAAGTGAACTTAGTGAGACAATTCAGTACCACTTGCGGAAGTAACTGCACTGTCACAGTGTTGCCAAATATCAGCAACGAAGTTGCCAGTTCTTAGCTGTACTAGGAAGACCTGTGTAGCGATAAGCGACGCGAAATCGCGTACGTCTCATGCGGGCTTCTAGAGGGGAGTAGCGCATTTTGGTTAATATGCGGCGCTCTCTCCTGATAGTTTCCGTCGTCACATTTAGGATGCAAATATTTAATTCCTCCAATGAGGCCGAAACTAGCGTTTAAATTTTTTGAGGCTTTACTGCATTATGATATATTTTCAGCAAATGACTAGAGAAGTTTAAAATACGGATATTGTGCTTGCAGCATACAGCAGGCCAAAGACTGAGATATATAAACTTCCATCACGATTTCAGTTTCATGCCCCCCTCCCAAAAAAGAGACTAAAAGAATTGCTTTGTTACATTTCGACAAAAGCATTTTTTTTTTTTTCCTATGAATAGTATCTGGAAATCAATGATGCCCCATCCGTCTCGAAAAACTTTGCAACTTGAAAGCGACTGCATTTCAAAATGCAGCCTTACGACTGTACAAGTAATATTTCATGTCTTCCACGTGAATACATAAATGGGTTGGTTTGCTTGAAAGCCAGAAGAAACATAGTTAACTGATTATTTGTGCAACACAGTAATTATTTCACTGTAGTATTCAGAAGACTGGATATTTAAAATTACGGCCATGAACACAGGAACTAATCTGTATATGTTGGAAATGCTTTTTATTTCGCAGTGTTATAGTCTTGTTGGGCCAACAAATGATGATGAGAATTCGAACCCATGTGTCTGATGGATTTTTCGAACGTTGCAACCTATGACTTGCATGTGTTGTTGCTTAGTATCTGTGGTCACGATGTTAAATCAACAGATATTGTTACAAACGTTATACCTACTTTTTCCTATGGTCCTATTTTTCGTCAAACCACACATTCTTTCTGGTCTCTTGGCCACATGGGAAAGAACGCTTTTGGAACTGAATTAATGATAATAATGATGGTAATAATGATATTAATCAATGATGTTGACGGCGTTACAGCAGAATGATAAAGATTACTATAACAAAAGAAAATGCCAATCTCTTGGTTGACAGACTGCAATGAGTTTTGGTACTTCGTTGCTGAATACCATTAAGGACGTTTTTCAGAGGAAAAAAATAGACCTGAAGCCACACACATCACTAGTACAACGATACTTCACTAATCAACTATGCTTGCTGTAGATCAGAAAACGAGAATGGCGCCACCGAGCTAAAATGAGATTACTAGTTCAGTTATCTGACATTTGTTTGCAGTTAACACACACAGTCCCGACAGAAAACACAAAACTGTTTGGAATTTAAGCAGGGGTAGACCTTTCTGCGGTCGAAAATTTAATTCAGGATAACAGACTCATTTAAATGCAATGACTAATCTCATATCCTCATGAATATTGGAAAATACCTCGAATTCTGGAACTAAGGGAACGGTCAGAGTTGCCTAGCATCGTAACCAATACTGCTAAGCTATAGGAAGAATTTCTTGGCCATTCCACAATATCCCCGCGGCAGGGCACGGCCGATTTCCTTCCACATCCTTATCATGACAATCCGAACTTCTGCTTCGCTCTAATAACCCCCTTGTCGAGGGGACGTTAAATCGTAACCTTCCTTCTTTCTTTCGTGTCTCGTGTGCAATAGAGCTTACTTTGTTGATGTTTCCGTGTGTTGGTACAAATTTTGCACTTCATTTCAAACCAACTTCCCTCTGAACAAGAGACCTTGAACTTTCAAATTAACTTAGAACTGGATGACACTGCTTCATTAACGCCATTTCTTAATTGGTGTGTGGTGGAGGGCACTTTTTATACAACTGCTGTTTCCGCCTGTTTCTCTTCCAGTCGTGAATGGTTCGCCGTTAAAACTATTTCTGGTAAGACTTAATGTGAGTTCATATTGCCCTATCTTAAAACTTCGCGATCTTTTCGTGACTAATACATAAGAGGGGTTAGGTGAAACAGAAATAAAACAAATGTATCAAATGTCTCTGTTGTATTCTCATAAAAATGTTTGAAATTGAATGAAAAATTTCACACATACAAAATTTGAAAAGCGTAAAATAATCATTCTAATGGAAAATGCATATAAACGTGGTTTTAAAATAGACTAAGACGTATAAAGTTCTTTTGTCCACTCGATAATTTCTACCGCGTTAAGGATAGTTCCAATAAATTTTCGAATTTTTAAGAGCTATGTCAGACATCATAGTAACACTGGAACATCAAGTGTTAGCATCATGAGTAATGCTAACCGTAGCGTTTAGTGGCCACCAACTTGAAGGGTAATTTATTTCATTACCTTTCTGAAATCGATAAGAGGTATGACGCGGTGGGGGCAGCCACGGTCGTTTTGGTAAATGCGGTACAACGAGCCAGCGAAGGCGCGCGTGTCTGGAAACGGAGAAGGTGGACCGCGCCTGCTGGAGGGAAAGTTGTTTTACTGAATAGACGAAGCCATCAAAGGGAATCTAACAGATGTTCGGTAAACCCCTCCGAACTTTCGCGTTTTGACTGTAACATAAGAAATAAATGAAATTCACGAATTACATTAAACATTGCAATGGTTAGTAAATTAATGTCGTCCACTATCTGCGACGACACCAATCGAATGATACTCTATCGACGTGAGATACCTGGCACCTAAAAGTCGCCATTAAGTTTGTGCTTTGAAACCTATCACCGCGCTGTAATGAACACACTGCAATTAAACTGTCTGCATCGCATCCGGCCATGAGACTACGTAACATTTTATGAAATCAACGAGGCAGGCAACAAAGACAGGTCCGGGATCAATTGAGCACCTCATCAAGGAACGTGCTCAAAAAATTCAAATGGAACGCTATTTCACGTAGCAAGATGTTCTGTCAATAACAGGTCGCTTGTAATTTCCATATTGACCTGCGGACATTTTATTTTATCAGGAGGCAAACTCGAAGGAAACTGGACAAAATTTGAGTTTTTAGGAAGACTTTTCTGCGACAAATTGTGAGTCTTATTGTTAGATAATAGAGTACAGTAAACATAACTATATGTCCTGCATATGAATCAACCATAAACCGAGAAACAAAACTGGTAACACGCTCAATGAGGTATTCATCGATTTTTTTATTATTTATTTTTTTATTTTTTAATAGCTGGCCACGTGACATGTGTGCAATTTGGAGAGCAAAGTATCTCGAGCCTGAGTGGAATTACGGATCCAGATCCTAACATGCAGGACGCCAGCTATAAAAACTCGTTCATCAGGCCATCAATGTAATCAAGATTTTCCAACGTCGTAGTAGGGCCTACTGTTTCGCAACTTCGGCATCATGTAGATGAGAGTCTGATATGCAATTCTGCAGTCAATTGACTTTTTATTGTCACATACATTAAATATTTTGAAAAATTAACATCATAATATGCTCATTGTCGTAGTTAACTGAATTTGTGTTCAAGAAGGTCGTTATATACATTAACTACTCCTACTCTCTTTCACGTTGCGAGCAATCTGCCTCAGCTGTGGGTAAATCAATGAGGTAGGGTTTATAGCAGTAATGTCTAGCTGTATAATAGTCACTTTCTGAAAACCTAGTCAGTTTAGAAATCGTGTGCGTTTTGTTGCAAAATCTGGATCTCATCATTTCGTTTCGTTACGTCTTAAATTTATCCGCTTACTCTCAAACAAAATCACCCTGCCAACTGTCTCCTGGAAACCTCATAGCAGATGCTGTAGCTTCAAGAATATCAAGTGACATCACGAACAAAACGAAAGAACATTTTCTTAAATGAATTTATCAATTATTCTAAAATGATGGTAAAATTTTAAATATAGATAGAACAACTTATTTGGAAATCACTTCAATCATCCCATAAAGTAAATAATAAATTCCGAAGACGCGTCATCTGTTTTTTTTTTTTTTTTTATTAAGAACGTTGCTTTACAGGTCCACGACCGTTTTCACGTTTTTAAAGACTCATCTTCAGGTGTTAATTTTTTTATATGAAAATTCATTATAGAGACACAAGGTTCTAATTGTTTTAATCTGTCATGGGAATAAAATTTCATTAATTAGGCTCCGATATATGGAACCAGTCCAACAGAAATCATCACTGTCATTCAGAATAAAAACCAAGGACATTAAAATGTGGGACAAATAGTCGCGTAATTTCGATTACTGTATTTTCAATAAAACCAGTAGATCGCCGACGAAGTGAAGGAGTATAAACCAAGGAAGACTGCCCATCTTTGCATCAAGTATTACAGCAAAGTAAGAAAACTTACGAATATGCACAACCACCCAGATTCTCTGTTTTGTTACAGCTTCATGAGGACTAAATTCGTTTAGGTAATATTCCTTGAATGTGAGACGCGTTTGACAAGACTCAATGTAGATACAGTCCATCTTCGGATAACAGTGCCTAGTATCATTGGAAAGAATGATGGTACACATTACTTTTTCGTTTTGTTACAAAAAGCTCTTAACGAAAGTTGATGAGGGTAAGTTATCAATTCATCAGCATTTCTTCTCAATGCATGGCTAAAAGCCAGTTGAGACCACATGCTAGTAGGATTGAGAATATTGTGGGCTGTCGCTTTCAAATAGTGAAGTGTTTGATACCTTACTGTTTAGTGGCCGATGATGCAACGTTCATTTCCAGTAACTCGTAAAAAATAGCTTTTCTAGATATCTAAAAAAAGTAATTATTTTAGTCTTTTTTTGGTGGAAGGAGGGGGGGGAAACTGAAATCGTGATGGAAGTTTATATATCTCAGAATGGGCAGCGCAGCATGGATAAAAGCCAGTTGAAGCAAGCTGTTTGTAGGAATGAGGATATTGTGGAATGGCCAAGAAATTCTTCCTATAGCTTAGCAGTATTGGTTACGATGCTAGGCAACTCTGACCGTTCCCTTAGTTCCAGAATTCGAGGTATTTTCCAATATTCATGAGGATATGAGATTAGTCATTGCATTTAAATGAGTCTGTTATCCTGAATTAAATTTTCGACCGCAGAAAGGTCTACCCCTGCTTAAATTCCAAACAGTTTTGTGTTTTCTGTCGGGACTGTGTGTGTTAACTGCAAACAAATGTCAGATAACTGAACTAGTAATCTCATTTTAGCTCGGTGGCGCCATTCTCGTTTTCTGATCTACAGCAAGCATAGTTGATTAGTGAAGTATCGTTGTACTAGTGATGTGTGTGGCTTCAGGTCTATTTTTTTCCTCTGAAAAACGTCCTTAATGGTATTCAGCAACGAAGTACCAAAACTCATTGCAGTCTGTCAACCAAGAGATTGGCATTTTCTTTTGTTATAGTAATCTTTATCATTCTGCTGTAACGCCGTCAACATCATTGATTAATATCATTATTACCATCATTATTATCATTAATTCAGTTCCAAAAGCGTTCTTTCCCATGTGGCCAAGAGACCAGAAAGAATGTGTGGTTTGACGAAAAATAGGACCATAGGAAAAAGTAGGTAAAACGTTTGTAACAATATCTGTTGATTTAACATCGTGACCACAGATACTAAGCAACAACACATGCAAGTCATAGGTTGCAACGTTCGAAAAATCCATCAGACACATGGGTTCGAATTCTCATCATCATTTGTTGGCCCAACAAGACTATAACACTGCGAAATAAAAAGCATTTCCAACATATACAGATTAGTTCCTGTGTTCATGGCCGTAATTTTAAATATCCAGTCTTCTGAATACTACAGTGAAATAATTACTGTGTTGCACAAATAATCAGTTAACTATGTTTCTTCTGGCTTTCAAGCAAACCAACCCATTTATGTATTCACGTGGAAGACATGAAATATTACTTGTACAGTCGTAAGGCTGCATTTTGAAATGCAGTCGCTTTCAAGTTGCAAAGTTTTTCGAGACGGATGGGGCATCATTGATTTCCAGATACTATTCATAGGAAAAAAAAAAAATGCTTTTGTCGAAATGTAACAAAGCAATTCTTTTAGTCTCTTTTTTGGGAGGGGGGCATGAAACTGAAATCGTGATGGAAGTTTATATATCTCAGTCTTTGGCCTGCTGTATGCTGCAAGCACAATATCCGTATTTTAAACTTCTCTAGTCATTTGCTGAAAATATATCATAATGCAGTAAAGCCTCAAAAAATTTAAACGCTAGTTTCGGCCTCATTGGAGGAATTAAATATTTGCATCCTAAATGTGACGACGGAAACTATCAGGAGAGAGCGCCGCATATTAACCAAAATGCGCTACTCCCCTCTAGAAGCCCGCATGAGACGTACGCGATTTCGCGTCGCTTATCGCTACACAGGTCTTCCTAGTACAGCTAAGAACTGGCAACTTCGTTGCTGATATTTGGCAACACTGTGACAGTGCAGTTACTTCCGCAAGTGGTACTGAATTGTCTCACTAAGTTCACTTGACATTCCTCTTCTACTTTCGTGACTCATGATGTGTAATGCCCACGTGAAATGAGAGACAGAACTTTAACTTTTGCACTCAAGGAATGTAGTTATTTGTGTAGGTGACTTTCAGGTTATCTTTCGCAATGCTTTAGAGGCTCAGCATTGAATATGTAAGAGACTGAGGGCAATATGTGGCAGTGTGTGGTTGGCTGTGTGGTTCTGCTTGTGACTTACGATGCAAGCCTGGTGTGAGGCGTCTGTTCTAATCCTGGTTGGAGAAATTGCGTTTGGGGCTGGAATTTCATTTTATTTTATTTCATTTTACTTTATTCGCTGCAGATTGCCAGAAGAAACTCTTTAACGGAATCATAAGAAAAACTTTATACAATAAGTCTTTCAGAAAGGTCGACTTCAAATTATGGAAATGGTATTAGATGTCTTCTTTGCTTCACCATACAAACGCCTTCGAAGAAATTCGAATTCACCTCCATTGATGCGAAATATCTCCAGTAGAAATGAGACATGAAGATACGAACCTTGCAGTGTGCCTGTGCTGCTTTAGAACGTGCACTGAAACGTATTCACATAATTTAGCTCATACATTTACCGTAAGGAATGAAACAACAACACTAAAACATTTTAGTGAGTTACATATTGTGTCTTGATGAAAACATATGAACTGATGACAATAACAAATTACATCAAAGGCTTTTCTGAAAGGAGAAGGATCGAGATTTAAACCACAAATAAGTGTTAACCATCGTAGAGTGCCATTGGATTGGACAATGACAATTTTTTGTGTCTCTAATGTATTATATGCTCATCATTCAAAGTAGGTAGTCTGCTTCGTTATAGCCTGTGTGAAATATGAATCGCAATCTTTTCTGTGGATCACCACTTAGCAACACTACAGCATTTTATGTGTGCAGGGCAATGAGCGGCAGCAGGCGCTGTGGGCAGAGGGCGAGGCAGCGCTGTGTAGCGCCGCCACCGCTGCTGCCGGCCGCGGAGCTGCGGAGAGCTCTGCCAAGCGCTGCGGCCAGAGGCAGCAATGTTATTGGGCCGGAATGTTATTACCAGTGTACCAAAAAATGATATATGTTACACATATGCTCCCCTTACACATGTGGCATCAGCATACACGAGAGACATAAATTTAAAATTTTTGTCAACAATCGGTTTCGATCGCTAATACTGAACATGCAAGTCGCGCACTTTACCGCAAGACCACGGATGTAGCTGACCCAATTGTCTTCTAACTGCACACAAGAAGTACTGTATGAACTCCCGCAGTCTGCAGTGTTGCCAGATTGTGCAGATAGCTGGACTTAGAGCGAATCAGCGCGGCCACTTTTATTGTCCCATGTCGCGATCGGCTCGGACTTAGGCTCAGCGGCGGCCGGCCGGCGGCCAGGTTTTTTGTCAAAGAGTGTACATTGAAACTGGTAGTCTGTTATAAATAAAGACGAAATACCGCAATCTTGGCATTTCATTATTAACAAAATACATGTGATTGCTCCCTGCCATGAGCAAATTGTATATTAGAGGTTTTTCTTCACAAAGGAAGAAGCAGTAGTGGTCCAAAGACTGATCCTTGAAGTACTCTATGGAGTACCACATTCCAGTCAGACTCTTATCATCTCACCTGCTTCACTGCTCTGATCTAGAGCTGCTTTCTAGTTTCTCACTTCCTCTCTGCTCTGATACCATAGTGTCATGCTTAGTTGAGAAGTATTTTGAGACCCACACAGTCAAAGAGCTTGGAAAGATCACACACTACCCCAGTTGGGTCTAGGAATTCTAGTGATCAGTTCTTGAATGAAACTATGACTCCAGTTGTTTTATATATCTATTTTTAAACTGAATTTTCTATTATTGATGATGTCAAATTTTTGTGTGTATATAGTTCCAGAATACAATACTATCTCAAGACCTTTCGCAAATTTGCTCAAGAGAGAGATGGTACAGTAGTTGGTGACGTTTCTCTCCCATTTTGTGATTGGTTTACCTATTGCAATATTCATCTGAGAAAGACCCCATATAACTAGAATCATTAAAAATATGGATTAAAACTTTGCTCAATAGGTGAGAGCATACATTTAGTAGTCTACTGGTTAAAATTGATCATCCTTTGCTTGTTAATGAGTCAATTATTTTCTTTACTTAATTTCTGGCTTTTGTGATAATTTCACTTGACCTAGAGAATTGGGAAATGGTGCTTCAGTATTTTCATGCCACTAATGACTGGTTCTAGTGTATTTTCTCAAAAGCATTTATGAAACGTCCATTGAAGGTCTTGTGATTATCTTGGTTGCTGATACCTTTGTCCTCAATGTTTCCAATAAAGTCTGTAGGTTTCCTGGCAAAATTGACACCTATCTTACCTCTTACTAATCACCAAATTGTTCATTAAAAAATTAATTTTTGATCTAAAATATAAAATTTATGCAGTTTGCTTACTTTGGTTAATACTCTGCTGTACTTTTGAGGATAATTTGTTTGAGTGGTTTGATATCTATCTATACTCCCTTTGTGGACCACTTCTTTATAATTACTTAACAGCTATTTTCAGAATTAACTTCTGTTTCTGAATATGCGAGTGTCCCAGCTTACATAATAGAAATATAATTTAAAAGGCCTTAAATGTTCAATCATTTATGAATGTAACTACTTTCCATTTGCTTCAGTTTTTTTTTGGGGGGGGGGGGGGGGAGGGGGAGAATTTTTTAGTAGTAAGTATCTGACTGCCATAATAAGAGAGACCATTCAATATTTTACCATACCCAGTTTCCCTTGGTTTACAAAAATGTTGTCAATTAGGGTACTGAAGTTACTGTGATAAGAAGATTAACCACTGGGATTAAGTGAGGGGTGTAATAAAATTTTTCATGTCTACTACTGTTGTCTAATACACATGTAATGCATCTTTTTATGATTAAATAGTTGTAGTAAAAGTGTGTTGAAATGTTTCAGAAAGATGTCATGATTCTGTAAAGGTGCCCTATACATTGTTACAATTAAGAGAATAGAATTAGTTACAAAAATTTCAGTGCCATCAGCTTTTCGAAATAGAAATCATGGAAATTACTTTCTTGCCACTTCAAACAGTCGTTAACAAAAGTAGCAATTTGTAATATTTTGGTCCTGTAGTGTTAAATATTTCACTTAACGACATCGCTGCTTAATATTTTATATTTATTTAACGATGGCCATTTCAGCTACAAAGTCGTCATCAGGTTAGCTGCAGTTGTGTAATGCAAATGTTGTGAGATAATGTAAAAGTCACAGGATACAATATTTACATAAATTTTGATTATACATACTTCCTGTAATGTAATAATGTGCATGACAATGATCTTCTATGGAAAACCACGTTACAGGAAGTATGTATAATCGTAATTTTCATAAATATCTTATCCTGTGACCTTTTTATTATCTCAAGATATTTGTATTACCCAATTGCACATAATATGATGACAGCTTTGTAGCCAAAATGGCCATCATTAAATAAATATAAAATATTAAGCAGCGATTTGGAATCATTAAAAGTTATAAAAGTAGCAATGCCTTCTCCTTAATTTGTTTTATCCCTGAATAGATCTGATACTCAATAAAGAAATTAGTGCATGATCTATACTTCCAATATCAGCACATCGACAATGAGTTCATTTGCCTTATTACACAAGTCTCAAAAAAATCTTGGTAATTGAGGTCAGGTATGCATTCTTTTCGTGTAATACGTAAAACCTTTTACCTAAAGGTCTTCATATATGCACTGCTTTTTGTGGGCTTGAGTTGTTTTTCCACAATAACTGACATTTAAATGATATCTAATGTTGTTGTTACTGACTCAGTACAGAAATTGCTTACAGGTATTACTAAAAAGTTAGAAAATATCTGTTATTTTATAGTTTGAGAGATGGAAACTGTGGAATCAAGTCCGAACTCAATAAATTTCTGAGAATTTCTTTCATTTGTTGTAATTGCAGGTCACATTGCTTGTCAAACCTATTTTAGTGACACACTGTCATTTATTAGTATTTTTAGGATTGCAGCCTACTATAATTGAAACTCAATATCTCAAAATTTTACCCTTTAGGTAATAAATCCTTAAGTGGCTGTTTGATTTGGTCACACAAAGTATATGAATGTAAGTGTTGTAAATGACAAACATTACTCGTATTATCTTCAGATATTTGCGCTGTCATTGTATAACCAGAAGGTAATATTAGATTACGTGAAAATTCTCCACAGAGATGTTAAATTATTCTTCAAAAGAGATATTGGCTGGCCAGTACCTTACTTTAGTGCTGTACCACTGATAGTCACACAAAGAAGAAAAATGATGAAAAAAATAGCACTAGCTTTCAGAACAGGGTTCTTCCATCAGGTGGGAGAGAAGGGAAGAAAAAAGCAATAGGGAACAGAAGGGGAAGGTAATTCACGACTTAGGCCATGAAGATGATAGCCTAGGTCATGACTTACCTTCCCTCTATTTCCTATTGCGTTTTTCTTCCCTTCTCTCCTACCCGATGAAGGAACCCTGTTCTGAAAGCTAATGCTATTTTTCAGCCTTTTTCTTCTTTGTGTGACTCAGTACTACAGCACTAAGGTAAGTACTGGCTAGCCAATCTCTTTTGAAGATTAATTGTATAACAAAAGTTTATCATTATTGAAGTCTTGTACTGTAGGAAGGTCTTCTGCAGAAATCAAATATCAATTACTTTCAATCACTTTTATAATCAATCGCTCTTGAAATCACAATTGATGAATGTGCACTTAAATCTCTTGTTTATCCAGCAATTCATATTGTTTGAATAATATGCCACTAAGTCTCAGAACTCTGATTTGGAAAGTTACAGTCCAGTAGGAGTGGTTCAATTTGGTTTCTATCCAATTGATGATATGTTTCCTCCATCACCACCATCATCTGAGCAGGACTCTGTTAATATCCTTCACAATTATTGTCCAGTATGTGCTTGTGCTCTGTCTTTGGTGACTTTATCAAGTGAATATTGCTTATTTTTCTATGGATAATTCTCCACAACTGGATACAGAAAACTTCTTTTCATAAATAACCTTCACCAACAATGTTCATTTCACTAAGGGGGCAACACTTATGTTCATGCAGTGAAAAAGCTCTCTCACAAAAATGTAGGCATAATGGTGCAATTTTCTTCGCATATCAAATTATGTAAAATGAAACAGAGGCAGTTAGCAAGAAAGTTGGTATAACATATATAAGTGATAGTCATAAATTATTGATTATAATCTCTAAAAATTCTGGATGGTGTTTGTCCACTTTTAGATATTCACCCTTCAAGGTAGCCCAATTTCATAGTAATGTATGACTTGGTGGGCACCTTGGCTGTAGAAGTCTACATTTTGACTGTTTACCTTACTATTATTCTGGAAACCCCTACCACACACTATTTTCTTATGTCAGGAGAATATGGAGGAAAGAGACTTAAATAAACAGCATGTGTGACTGTCATGTGCAGAATTTACCATGGCACTGAACCTTGCAGGCAATGAACTTTTACTTTCTGAAAATGTTATTCAAGACGTTGAATAAGACCTATGATGGATTTTTCACTTTTTCCACTGTTGCCTTAATTTTTTTTACAGTGGTCTCTAACAACCAGGGTCTCAGCTTTTCTTACAGTTCTCAGTTCTTCATTGAATATTAGTTTGTCTTTTCATTTATTGTCCTTCAGACTTGACCATACTAAAAGTGCCTGTACCACCTGACTACTTGGATGTATAGTAGTGTATTGCTGCCAAACAGCTCGATTGACATCAATTGTCCTAGCATAGCTTCCCTTCAAATGTAAATAATTTAATTGCATTAATATTGTTATGTGGGATTTTCAGTATGCACCACTTTGCAGGCATTTAGTTAAAAAAATATTATATTTATTTGTCTAGGTTAAAGTCGATAATCAGGATTTCGCCACCCCTTACTGCTTGTCTTAGTTCAGGGCTTCTATTGAACAAGTGCTCATAGCTCTTAAACTCTTCATTTTGTAGCCTATGTTTACTAGATATGTCTGTCTTGTTTTATTGTGAGGATCCTGTTCCCAAAGTTCATTGGTGAGTTTTTGGGACATCCCAAATTGTCTTTATAGGCTGTATTATTAACAACATGATGAAATTGAAATGTAATAGTTCTTGTGTCTTTTTAATCTTCAGACTGCAATGTACTATCCAAAGCTATTATATTTGTTTCCATCAAAAATAGAGCTTGACTGACTGAAGAAATGTTTGCAAGTTCTCAAATAAAAGTAATGAAAATGTGTAAAAATATTAAATTTATGTTGTTGTTAAGTATGTGTGTCTCATTTCTGATGCCTATTTCCTTTCAAAGTAAGTTCAAATTTCAGAGCTTCCATTAGTAAAAGTTTTGCCATATCCGTTTGAGTGTACAATCTTCATCATTACTTAGAACTTACTTAATTTCATATGAAATAATAGAAAATGTAGCAATGGAAAGTACAGGTTGGAACTCAACAATATAACAGATAGTTAGCAAATCACTGCAAAGAAGTTTGTCAGAATATGACAGGCGCATAAGAAAGACACACATGCATACAGAACTTCCGTTTTGGCCACAGCCTTCATTAGAAAAAGGACACATACTCTCACTTTTGAAATTGCCTGTGTGGCACATGCCTTTGTAGTGAGTTGCAAACTATCCTCATTATGTTGTTGAAAACTAGAAAATTTGTTCTATTAGGTATTCATTACATTTGCTATGTTCTTTTTGTTACAGAGTGAACATTTTCCATTTTTGGGAAATAGCGTGGCTGTAAGTGAAATGCGTTGTAGATCCATGTTTTATACCTCTCTGGGCCGACTTCTAATGGTTGATTTGGGTGAAGATGAGGACAGATTTGATAGTTTTATGTTACCACTAACAGGTTTGTACATATAATTGTATTTTTGTGTGTAGTTCTTGTGGTTTTTGTCTTGAGTTTTCAATACTTTTGTTGATAATAAAAATTACTGAATTCTTAGGGTGAATGTTTTGCCTATCAATATTTTTATATTAATTTCTGGAGAGTGCCTATCACTGTCATAAAATTTAATTGGGAGTGAAAATATTGATAAGTTTCATTTTAATAGAATGAAAGTAATTTCTAAATGTATGACATGCTCTGAAAGTCTTCCTTTTGGTGTCAGTAACAGATTGTGAGAGAGGCATATGAAAATAATAATAAATTAAAAAATTTCAATCATATTAATGCTATACATTATGAAATCCTGTTAAACAATGTATACCATTAAGATGATTAAAATAACACTCATAAATTATTGTTACTTCAATACAACTGGAAGAGGCTTTGATTTTAGCACAATTACTGATTCGTGTATACTATTATTACACTGTAATATTCAGTAACAGTTGAACATTTCATGCATATATTTGACATAAAAGCGACTGACGTTATTTTATTCACCTTGTTACAGACATAAGTGATGTCACTACTTCCATTCTATCAGACTTAATTTAAAACGGTCCAGCTTGCAATTCTTTCATTGATACTGTGCTTCCCTGGGCACTTACAAGTGAAGTCATTGTAAACATCTAGGATCGTTGATCTATTAAATAAACATATAAAAGCAATTTTTTTCAACATGCAGAAACTTCAGTATTAATATGAAATATAGTTCACTGTTTTGAAACACGGTGTTGATACAAGCTATAAAATTTTCATATCTAAACAGAACAGAACAAAACAAATGCAATAGAAAGTCCATGTCTTGATGTTAACATAATAGACAGACAGGCAAGTAGAAAAGATAACCGCATGAACACAACTTTATTTTCGGCCACAGCTTTCATCAGAAAAAGAGCACACATACATCCATTGGAGTGATGTTGATTTTTTGTAATTCTGACTGGTATGAACTTTCATGTACCACATTATTGCAAGATAATACTACAGCAATAAAACATAGAAACAAGAGAATAATACCAAAATAAAACTTTTGTTGATAAGAAAATGCTTGATGTACCAAAATAAAACAATGCACACACAAGTGTCTACCAATAGCAGAATATGTCAACAGTTTTTGGATGAAGATTATGCAATGCTTCATAACAGATTGCTTTCAATGAGTTTGATATCTCATCATCTACATTTCTAACAAGTTGCAGCAGAAAATTGCTAATAATGATTTGAGAATTGTTACTCCCGAAGTAAATGTCTTTTTACACAGTGTGAATTGCAGTAATAGTGAGAATGTGGTATTAATCATTTGACAGCTGTTCAAAACATAACACTTTTGTAACCGGTTACTCAGAAAATTTCTCAGAAAACCAGCCATATATAACATTATTAACTCTTTATTGAGCGCACAGAGAAATTGCATGAAGAAAACAAATGAAGTTATTTAAATTAACAATAGAAAGTCCATGTTTGAATTTAACAATATAATTAGAATAGTTTGCAATTGACCACAAAGTTATTTGCCGAGCTGTGACAAGTACTTAAAAAAGACATTCATACACACATAACTTCAGCTTTTGATGAAAAAAAAAATAAATAAATAAAGACACCATTCATGCAATCACATACACACACTTCACAGGCACAACCGACATCTATTGCTGCTGCATTCCAAGTCACAGCCCTGCTTGGACGGGGAGGGGACAGGTACACCACAACCTTATGGGGCAGTAGGTTATATATATATATATATATATATATATATATATATATATAATAATGGAAAGTCCAGGTTGTAGCAAACAGTGTAGCAGACAGTGTGTCTGCCTAAGTGTACTTGCGTCTGTGTAAATGTGTGGGTGTGTGTGTTTTTGTTTACTCTCTTTTTTTCCCCCCAAGGTAAGTCTTTCCTGTCCCGGGATTGGAATGACTCCTTATCCACTCCCTTGAAACCCTCATCATTTCCTTTTCCCTCTCCTTCCCTTCTGCCTGACGAAGCAGCTAGGCTGCGAAAGGTTGTATGTGTGTTTGTGTGTGATTTTATTTATTTTATTTGTTTCTATCGACGAGCCGGTCCTTTTGGTAAGTCATCTATTTTCTATTTTCATTTTTGTTTATCCCACCGGGAAAGTTTCCCCTCTATAATTTTCGTTTCATCAATTTGTGTGTATATATATATATATATATATATATATATATATGTAATGCACAATAGTTTGGTGGTTGTATTGGCGTCCAAAACAAGTTACAGGGAGGAGAAAATCAAAGGAAAGCGTATTATGATGACTGATTAGTAGTGGCAGATTACGACTATGAGGTAGACAAAGCTTTCTACAGTTCACAGTATGTCTGCCTAAGTGTACTTGTGTCTGTGTAAATGTGTGGGTGTGTGTGCATTTATTTACCCTCCATTTTTTCCCCCAAGGTAAGTCTTTCCTGTCCCGGGATTGGAATGGCTCCTTACCCCCTTCCTTAAAATCCTCATCATTTCCTTTTCCCTCTCCTTCCCTTCTGCCTGATGAAGCAGCTAGGCTGCGAAAGCTAGCATTTTTGTGTGTGTGTGTGTGTGTGTGTGTGTGTGTGTGTGTGTGTGTGTGTGTGTCTCTGTGTATTTATTTGTTGCTATTACTGCCTGTGCCCCTTCGCCTGGTAAGTGTACTTCATCTATTTTTTACGTATATTTTTCCTGTTAGGAATTTTTCCTCTATAATATATATATATAAATAATATTATAGAAGGAGACCTTCCAGGTGGGAAAATGGTATAAAATAAAGATTTTTGACTTACCTAAAGTACAGGCTCGTCGATAGGAACACCAAACACACACAAAAACACACAACCATTCGAGCTTTCGCCACCAGTGGTGGCTTCTTCGGGAAAAAGAGGGAGGAAGGAGAGGAGAAAGGGAAGGATACGGGTTTTAAGGAAGTGGAAAAGGAGCCATTCCAATCCCAGGAGTGGAAGGACTTACCTTAGGGGACAAAAAGGAAGGTAAACAAATACACACACACTCACACATATCCACATCCAAACACACTCAGGCAGACATTTGTAGCTTGATGGGGTCCAGGTGGGGTAACATAATGTATGGAATGGAAAAGTGAGAACTATGCGTTGAATAAATGACTACAAAGTATTTAGAAAGGAAAGAAAAAAAAAATTTTTTTGAAGGTGGATAGATAGCGAAAGGACTCAGCAAAGAAAATAGAAATCTATAAAGTTGTTCAAGAGAGTTGTTGAAGTTGAAACTGGTGGAAACTGAGGTCAACTACAGTTGGTTAACAACGTAATGCACAATAGTTTGGTGGTTGTATTGGCGTCCAAAACAAGTTACAGGGAGGAGAAAGTCAAAGGAAAGCGTATTATAATGACTGATTAGTAGTGGCAGATTACGACTACGAGGTAGACAATAATCTGAGGAAGGAATAATAGGGTTAAAAATGTATGAAAGTTACTGAAAAATGAACGGGAATGTTGGAAGAATGAACGGAAATGTGGAAAAATGGGGTTCGGAAATAATAATAATAATAAGCTGGCGAAGGAATAATAGGGTTAAAACGTTATTGAAAAATGAACGGGAATGTCGGAAAAATGAACGGAAATGTGAAAAAACCGGAATCGGAAATGATGATAATAATAATAATAATAATAATGTGACGAAGGAATAATAGGATTAAAACGGATAGAAAGTTATTGAAAAATGAACAGGAATGTCGGAAGAATGAACGGAAATGTGGAAAAACGAGAATCGGAAATAATCGCGAAGTTTCTAGGAAAAGCCGAAAATGGTTAATATAGGTTTTGTAAAATGGAGTTGTGAAATAGTATTACCACAGTAAATGTGGATAACGAGTAGATATTATACAGGAGATGCAGTGATGAAAGCGGTAAATAACAAAAAATAAATAAAATAATAATGATGAAAAGCATAAACGAAAAGTCGTTAGACGTATTATTAGTGAAGGTTCAGAAGTCAATACTGATTGTTGTATGTGGCTAATTTGGCCAGGAGAAAAATGAACTTAAATGAGAGCGAATATAGGGTGAGAATATAAGGTAAAATAAAAACAGAAGGAGAAAGTAAGAGGACAGAAAAGATTTCGAAAGGCAACAGAGCAATAATGAACATAAGTAATTGTTAGGTTCAAAAGGATGAAACTAATATTATAGAAGGAGACCTTCCAGGTGGGAAAATGGTATAAAATAAAGATTTTTGACTTACCTAAAGTACAGGCTCGTCGATAGGAACACCAAACCCACACAAAAACACACAACCATTCGAGCTTTCGCCACCAGTGGTGGCTTCTTCGGGAAAAAGAGGGAGGAAGGAGAGGAGAAAGGGAAGGATACGGGTTTTAAGGAAGTGGAAAAGGAGCCATTCCAATCCCAGGAGTGGAAGGACTTACCTTAGGGGACAAAAAGGAAGGTAAACAAATGCACACACACTCTCACATATCCACATCCAAACACACTTAGGCAGACATTTGTATATATATATATATATATATATATATATATAAACGATCGTGATTGTTAGATTCAAATTGATGAAACGAAAATTATAGAGGGAAACTTTCCCGGTGGGATAAACAGAAATAAAAATAGAAAAGAGAGGACTTACCAAAAGCACCGGCTCGTCGAGAGAAACAAATAAAATCACACACAAACACACATACAAGCTTTCGCCACCACTGGTAGCTTCTTCAGGAAAAAGGGAAGGATATGGGTTTTAAGGATTTTAAGGAAGTGGAAAAGGAGTCATTCCAATCCCAGGAGTGGAAGGACTTACCTTAGGGGAAAAAAAGGAAGGTAAACAAATACACACACACTCAGACATATCGAAACGCAAACACAACTAGACAGACATGTCAAATACACACACACTCAGACATATCGAAACGCAAACACACCTATTTGTATTTGTTTACCTTCCTTTTTTCCCCTAAGGTAAGTCCTTCCATTCCACCTGGGTCTCGGAAAAGATCTTATTAGGAGAATCTTAATCCCAACTGATATCAGCACTGGCCTGTGCTGCGACCGTGGGAATGTGCCAAGTACCCTTCTCGTAACTGATAGAGATCTTAATGTCTGATCATAGGGATCACAGGAACAAAAACACAGAACAGGTGAATATCCACACTTCCAGCGGGCTGAGAAAAATGTGCTGGAGTCTTTTGCGTCAAAAACCAAGGAAAGGTTATTATTTTCAGCCCATTCAGCTAAGGCTATTCCATTTTCATTATCAGATGAGTACCCCCAATGGCTACTGTGGCTGTTGAAATCGCCAACATATAGGGAAGGGTGTTCGAAAACTGGGAGAACCGTATCTTCCCACTGGATGTTGGGAGGCTTGTAGACATTAACTATGGTAGTTCCAGACACTTTCACTGCCAAAACAAATATGTCATCGTCACAGCTTTCATAAATTATAGATACATCATCCAAGTCCTGTCTAGCATGTGTAGCCACGCCATATGTTCTATGGCCTATCTCTCCCACAAGTCTGTAGCCATGGATATTGCCTCTTGAACAACTTTTAAGATCTTCTGCATGGGTTTCTTGTAGAGCAAGGACGTCAATATTGTTACTCGGAAGATTTTTACTGAGGAAGTCACATTTTTGACCTACTTATCCCCTCAATATTCAAATGGCACATATTTAGGACTGGACCTATTGCTCTGTTCAGATTGTTTTGTTGACAATTTTGTTGGCCCTGACAAGAGCCACTCTGGATTGTCTGGGAGATCACCGTGGTGACAGGACCAGCTACCAAAGATTGTTGTCCGTTTAGAACCACCCAGGGGGCACATGGAGCTTTGAGGATTGCTTCTGGACGCGAACAACTTCGCCCCCCCCCCCCCCCCCAGTAGGTACTAAATGGGTGGAAAGAGATGCAGCATAGGAATGAAGGGGGGAGGTCAGAATGGGAGAAGTGTAGGAGAGAAGAGGCAGGATGTATTGTGTTTGGGCAAAAAAGGTATTATCTTAGGTAGAGGTCTGCGTGGATGCAGATATCCGCAGTATTTCTTAATTTGCAGATAAAATTGTGAGCGAAGTGAATACCCACATGTTATATTCGGATACAGAGCGAGGTATCTGCACAGTACATCTGTCGGAATGTTAGCTGAAAACTTAAAGCGTGTGAACATTTTTGGAATCCTTGCAGGGGTCAGGTAGAGCGGATGTCTCTTGTCCTCATCCCCTGGCCACAGCGTACATAGCTGTACCCAAGGGAGCTGCACCTAATCCGTTTATGCGACCATGTCTTATCTGCTGTCTGTCAAGTGCTTTCTGGGTGGTAAACTGGCCCACATCCCACCAGAGGTGCCATGTCAAATTTCTGCTGCCTTCAGTTAGCACTTTGTAGTGACCAAGTGACAATGTATATCATAGTGAATACAGTGACTCTCATTTCTTAAAATGAACATGACATCCTCAACTCCACAGTCCATTGCCTCCTCCAACTGTAAAAAATTACATAACTGTGTTAACTTTCATAGTGATTGGCGAGGTAACCATTGCTAGGCACCATATGAAATCTTACTCTTGTTTAGAAGTTTACTTATGCAAAATTTCATGAAGATTGGTGGGTGAATAAAGTGTCCTTATTCATGTGTCACATGATGCTGCAGTTTTTTTAAGCATATAATTGTTTATCACGTCATATCCCCTGAACTATGTGCTGTGGTTCTTTCCCCTACATAGATTGTTACCTCAAGGAAGGAATCCATGCACCAAATTTGGTTAAAATCGGTCCAGTGATTTAGCAGGATATGTGCAACATTATCGGAGTGATGCAACAATGTACTGTGCATTTAATTGTTTATTATGTTATGTCTCCTGAACTGTGTGTCTTACAGTCATTTAATTACGTCAATAACCGTCGCGAAAGTACAAGCAATATGTTGACAGTTTCATTGCAACCAAATGAACGGTACAGCCGCGCATAAAATACAATCATACCAACAAACTTTCATCTTTACGTATTAGTTAAATGATGATGGAAGTAATAAAGATTGACAATAGAATTTTATAGCAACTTTCGTAATCAGATATGTGTACAGTGAAAGTAATGTATTTAGGAAGGCACACAATGTTAGATTGTATAGGCTGACCGTAGCTGCAGCAGACATTGAAATTTAAGACGATGCCTGTATTAAACAGGTGTCATGTGCTCCGACCATAAGGGCTCCAAAGCACTACTGTGTGTGTCCACAGTGCCATTGGTTTGTTTGCAATAGCGTGTTTTGTAGTAGATATAGAACAGTTCTGTGATTCAAGAAGTCAAAAGTAGTTAAATTGTCACAGAAATGGCACTCTAACAATAATTATATCATTACAAAAATGTTCAAATGTTTGTAAATGTATTGGACTCAACTGCTGGGTTATTAATCCGTAGCTTACAAACTACTTAAACTAATTTAAACTAACCTAAGAACAACACAAACACTCATGCCCAAGGGGTGACTCCAACTCCTGACGGCGCACCACTACGTGGCCCGCCACTGCACTCGACTAATCCGCCGCGGCTATTATTACATACCATGGTTTTAAATACTGCTATGTATTACTATTACCATTCTAAACTTTGATATCTGCGGATGCGGATAACAAACTTATGGATGCGGCTCAAGTGCCGCAGATGCGGTTGCAGATATTGGCCTTGTGGATGTGATGCACATAACACTTTTCTTATCGGTGCAGACCTCTAATCATGGGATGAGTCCTTGATACTGTACTATGAAGATAAAGGTTGGAAGCAGCCATTGAAATTAAGCATATGCTAAGCTATATGTTATGCCACAGAGTGGTGTACCTTGTTTCTGAGTGCAGTCTGGGAGTTGCCAATGTTGGGTAGTGGTCATGCCAGTGTATAAAGCTGTGCAGTGCTTGCAGCACAGTTGGTCAATTATTTGGCTGCTTTCATAGGTTTCCCAGCCTTTGAATGTGTAGGTTAAGCCCATGACAGGACTGGAATAGGCAGTGCTGGGTGGGTGAAATCTACAACTCTTGCTGTGGGGTCCTTTGCAGGGATATGATCCCTGTGGCTGGGGTTGGGGGTGGCATAGGGTTGGACTAGAATATTATGGAGGGTGTGTGGGTGACAGAACACCACTTTAAGAGGGGAGGAGGAGGATCTTGAGCAGTATGTGTCTTATTTCTGGACATTAGGACAGAAAGTCGAAACCTTGGCGAAGGATGTGCTAGAGTTGTTCCAGTCCACAATAGTACTGGGCGACAAGGGGAGAACCCTTTCATGACCAGTTATTGGTGGTGGAGGAAGGGTTTGGGGTCTGTGGGGGTATGACGTTTGAAATCTGTTTGTGGGCTAGGTCGGGGGTGGGGGGGTATTTTCTATCTGTGAAGGCCTTTGCGACCTTCAGCTAATTCAGAAAGGGAATTCTGCATCAGTGCAGATATGCCGTCTATGGGTCATTAGGCTAAAAGAGGGCGATTTTTGTGTGTGTAAGGGATGGTAACTGTCAAAGTGTATGTACTGTTGGTGGTTGGTAGATTTAATGTGATGGAAGTCAGGTGGAGGTTAACATCCAGAAATGTGGCATGGTGGGTTGGGAATGACCAGGTGAAATGATTGGGAGAGGAGTTGAGGTGAAGTAAAGAGGATAAGTTGTGTGTCTCTGAGTCCAGGTGATGAAAATATTATTAATGAACCTGAACCAGGCCACAGGTTTAGGATACTGGGATGCTAGGGAGGTTTCCTCCAGTTGGCCTTTGAGCTGGTTGGCTTCAGGAGGTGTAATGGGTGCCCATGGTGTGCCATGAATTTGATTGTATGGGTGCCATTTGTGCTATGATGAAATTCACAATCTTGGAGTACAGCTAACTCTACATTCTCAAAACAGGCGATGAGTTCTCCATTGGGAGGGGGGACTCGTGCTAAATGATCGCAGAACATGTAGTATTGTTTTTTCGTCAGTTTCAGATATTGGCTTTCGAGCTCTTGGTTTATCTGTGACAGAACTGTTGTCCATAATTTGACAAAAAGCTTGGTAACTGCACAATGAGAAATAGACCATACAACTGTTGAAATCATAAGCTGTGACCTGTGCTTTTATTCTACTGACACCAAGATTATTTTTATGCCTTCATTTTGTGTTAGTGACATTTTAATAACCTGGAAACAAGGAAACAATCAAGATGGCTGCAATTTGCAGGGACTTTGTTATACTGTTTTCTACTCCTTTTGGAGTTTATGCAGCTTTTCTGTAGTTCTGAACCACCCTGTATTAAGTTACTTAAATTTGATGTAAATAGCCATGTGAAAGATTTTATGTGATTCCCCCCCCCCCCCCAAAATACTAACAGTGTCCAAAAGAGACTTATGGGTACTGCAATATAAATACTACAGTTTTGTTTCTGTAGCTGTAAACATTCTTGTATTTTGTGCTATTCCATGTGAAATGTCTGAGAACAAGTGTTTTTGGTACAAAGCCCAGAATAAGACCTCAATTGCCATGTTTTACAGTCAGTGACCCGCGAAGAAAAATCCTATATTTTTCTTTTGATCCATAATGTGACAAGTGTCCAAACTGTCATATTGTACATCAGTTATAGGTTCAGGAGATGCTGTTCTCTTTTTCTTTCAGACTGTGGTGATCCATTGCATAGTTTTTGCCATTTCTCTTTCCACAAACCATTAGTCCATTTGAAATGTCCATAATGATAAATTGTTTCCACTTTTCTATACTAATTCACCTACAAGTTTTCTTCTTACCATTTATAAGTAGTTTTCCTTGTATAAGAACAAAATAAACATAAGGGTGACCTTCCTCTCTCAAGCAACTCTCACCAACTTTGATCAGCCTCAGTTACACCAAATATTTATTAAAACATGTCATACAAGTGTTTTTTCAGTTTCCCTACTCCTCAAAATAGTGTGTCCAATTGAACCATGACTCTGTACTTGTATGTCATGCATGTATCATGTATACATGTTGTTCTGCTACAATTTAGTCTATGCATTGTTCCAGATTAGATTAGATCAATACTTGCTCCATATATTTATCTATTTTTTCTTTTATTTTATATTTATTTATGTATGTAAAATTTCTCATTCTGTGTAAAAATTCATCTACTGAGTAGGAGTAGTTGTCATTCAGAAATTCTTGCAATTTGTTTTTAAATGCAGGTTGGCTATCTGTCAGACATTTGATGTTATTAAATAAGTGACCAAATACTTTTGTGGAAGTGTAATTCACCCTTTTGTGCCAAAGTTAGATTTAATTTTGAATAATGTAGATCATCCTTTCTCTTAGTGCTGTGGCTGTGCACCTTGCTATTACTTCTGACTTGGGTTGGGTGAAGGCCCTAGATACTTAAATAAGTATCTGCAAGTTCATCTTGGGTGGGTTCCAGAAATTATTCTATTCACACACTTTTGTGCAATGAATACTTTTTTGCACAATGAAGAATTGCCCCAAAATATGATGCCATGTAAAAGCAGTGGATGAAAATAGGCATAGTAAGCTAATATACTGAGATGTTTGTCACCAAAATTAGCAATAACCCTAATAGCATAAATTGCTGAACTCAAATGCTTTATTAGATCATCAGTGTCTTGCTTACAATTCAATTTATCATCAATGCATACATCTAAAAGCTTTGAATATTCTACCTTAGCTGCAGACTTCTGTTCACAGTCTATATTTATTAACAGTGTCATGCCATTTATGTTATGGAACTGTATATACTGTGTTTTATCAAAATGTAATAAGAGTCAATTTGCAGAGAACTGCATAATAATTTTCTGAAAGACATTACAGGTATTTACAATTTCATCAGTTAATTCTTGATCGTCAACAAATTCAATAATTTGTAATAATTTTTAAAAAATCCTCAATTTATGGATGTGAATTTACATTCTGCGTATGTAGTGCAAGAAGTTTTATTTAGAGCAGGAGTTTGTGTAATTCATCAAAGTAATTCAAATATATGAAACGATTATTAAGACGAAAAATTCCTAGCAGGAAAAATAAAATATAAAAAATAGACGAAGATTACTCACCAGGCAAAGGAGCACAGGTGTGACAGCATCACAAATAAATAAATGAATACACACACACACACACACACACACACACACAATCGCAAGCTTTCGCAACCCAGTTGCGTCATCAGGCAGTAGGGAAGGAGAGGGAAAAGGAAATGATGAGGGTTTTTAAGGAAGGGGGTAAGGAGCCATTCCAATCCCGGGAGAGGAAAGACTTACCTTGGGGGAAAAAATGGAGGGTAAACAAATGCACACATGCCCACACATTCACACAGACACTGCCTAGGTGTACTTGTGTCTGTGTGAATGTGTGGGCATGTGTGCATTTGTTTACCCTCCATTTTTTCCCCCAAGGTAAGTCTTTCCTCTCCCGGGATTGGAATGGCTCCTCACCCCCTTCCTTAAAAACCCTCATCATTTCCTTTTCCCTCTCCTTCCCTACTGCCTGAAGACGCAACTGGGTTGCGAAAGCTTGCGATTGTGTGTGTGTGTGTATTCATTTATTTATTTGTGATGCTGTCACACCTGTGCTCCTTCGCCTGGTGAGTAATCTTCGTCTATTTTTTATATTTCATCAAAGTAATTGTTAGATAAGTATACAAAACAGAATACTTATTTGTTTATAAATTTCTCCTGGTGTTAATTAATGAAATACTTTTCTCTCTTTTTGTTTCAGCTGCCTTTGAATCGATTGGCACAATGTTAGCATCTGCTGAAACACCATTATTTGCATCTGAAGAAGCTAAGAAAGCTCTAATAGGGCTTGCGCGAGACCTGAGAGGACTGGCTTATGCCTTTAATACAAAAACATCATACATGATGTTATTTGATTGGATGTATCCTTTCCTGCAAACAAGGTATATTTTGTATGTGATTAAACAGTGGAAAATGTGATGTGATTTTAGAAATGCTGTACCATTGACTCACAAGACAAATTAATAAAGCATGAATACCTTTTTAATACTTTTGTGTAACTAGCCATGAATACATTTAAGGAAATTGGGCGAATGGTTTTAACACGTTAGAACAGGTTAACCCATCCCCTTAGCATGTTTTTGGCAATGATGTTTTCCACATTAAGACAGACAAACAGTTTTCCTCTATTCTGTTACATAGGATATTCTTAGGAGAGGTAGTCAGCTAGACATACTCTTTTTTCCATATTGTTCACAATTTTCATTCCTATGATTAATAGTAGCATTCCACTAAATTGGAAATTATTTTGGAAAAATCCCTGCGTACTTTACTACCTTTAAAGTAAATCAGGGTTTGATGTAATTATTTAGAGAAGAAATAAAACTTCACAATTTAAATCGGGGAACTGACATAATGTACTGAAACCAAATGTAATATTGAATAGAAATTGGATCAGAAAGAAAGAATGTGACACTGATTAATTAACTCATGAAAGTTTCTATGTGTATATCCGCAGTGAACAGATATAAGATCCTGGTATTTCATGAGGACAGTTAACCTGTTAATTGAAATACCATGCAGACATTTTGAATTATTGGCTAAGATGTATAGCTAAGAATTACAATATATGAATATTAGATTTTATTTTGTTTAAAAGTGTGGGGAACACTGAAAGAAGAACAATTTTGTCATTCAGAATATTAAATTTGAGAACATTGTATAATATAAGAAAATCTTTCAGAAGGAAAAAAAATAATAATAAAATAAAGAAATTATACCAAACTATTACTGATTAAAATATGAGAAATATTCTAAAAGCCTTTCTACTGTAGCATCTAAAGTAATTGTAAGCACTACAATAAAATTAGGAAGTTGAAGCAATTCATTATATAATTTGACAATAAGCATAATCTTTAAAAGTCTGAAGAAGACTTTTATTTGTTTGATAACTGATTATCTCTACTGACTACTTCAACTCCATAATACAGTCCAGCATGAGAAATGAAGTTCAGACAAGAGCTATATCTAGATAGAAAAATAAAGGTACCAAATTATGCTTACATAACTTACAGTACTAGCACTGCTGGAAGAAAGTTTATTACAGCAACATGGCTTAAGCAGGGCACATGTGGTTGTTTCTAGAATGAAGTTTCAAATTGGTGCACAGTTCTCTGCAGTGTGAAAATTCATTCTGTAATTGACCATGTTGAAGAGACATACTGTGAAATTTTATAGGTAGGGTGCTGGTGGAAGAAAGGCTGTGAAGGCAAGTTGTAGGTTGTGCATGCACAGCTTAGTCAGTACAACATATGTCCTCAAAAGGCGAAAGTTCCAGATCAAGTTCAGGTCCTGACAACTGGTTTTAGTTCAGTAGTGTCACATGCACCACAGACATTGCCAAGGTGGGGTGGCTTGCATGCCTCAATGATACAAATAGCCGCACTGTAGATGCAACCACAGTGGAGGGGTATCTGTGGAGAGGCCAGACAAATGTTTGGTTCCTGAACAGGGGCAGCAGCCTTTTCATTAGTTACAGAAGCAACAGTCTTGATGATTGACTTAGCTGGCCTTGTAACATCAGCTGATGGGGCTGTGCCATGCAGTTACTGTAACCACCTGAAACCAAGGGAAAATTCAGCCCTTAGTTTTCCCAAGGACATGCAGCTGTCCTGTATGAATATATGAAGATGACATCCTCTCAGGTAAAATACTAAAATATTCCGTAAGTAAAATAGTTCCCCATGCGGATCTCCGGGCTGAGACTACTCGAGAGAATGTGGTCATCAGGAAAAATAACACTGGCATTATATGGATCGGAGTGTGGAATGTTAGATCCATCAGTTGGGTAGGTAGGTTAGAAAATTTAAAAAAGAGAATTGGATAGGTCACCGTACGGAGGATATAAAATGCGGAATGACAATGGGAAGAAAATCTTTTTAGAAAAAGAGAAATTTGTTAACATTGAATATTAATTTAAGCTTAAGGAAGTCCTTTCTTAAGACATTTGTTTGGAGTGTTGCTTTGTACGTTAGGGAAACTTGGATGATAAACAGTGCGGACAGGAAGAGGATAGGGGCTTTTGAAATGGGGTGCTACAAAATAATGCTGAAGATAAGGTGGGCCATTTTATTTTATTCCCCAAGCAAGACAATGTATCTACCACCTTCATTGTCTTGTTTCCTATCTAATTCTCTTAGCATTGCCTTATTTAATTTGACTGCATTCCATTACCCTTTTTTTGTTCTTGTTAATGTTTGTCTTTTAAATCCTCCTTTCAAGACAATGTCCATTCCATTCAATTGCTCTGCCTGAACCTTTGCTCTCTATGACAGAATGACATTGTAATCGGAAAACCTCAGTTTTGATTTCTTTACCTTGAACTTTAATTCCTTCTCTAAATTTCTGTCTGCTTTTCCCCAGCTTGTTCAATGTATAGATAGAATAACATTTGGGAAAAGCTACAATCCTTACTCCCTTCCCAACCAATACTTTCCTTTCATGCCCTTTGCCTCTGATAACTGCTGTCTGTTTTCTGTACAAATTGTATATTACTTTCTGTTCCGTACATTTAACCCTGGTGATACAAAATTTGAAAGAGTGTATTCCAGTCGATATTATCAAAAGCTTTCACCAAATCTACAAAAGCTAGAAATATTGCAAATTATAGGGATTTTACTTTTTTACGTGTAGTTACATGATGGGACGTTGTTTGTATACTAGCAACATCAGTACTGCATTGTTACTATTCAAGTTTATAGTTTTCTCATACTATATAAAAACATATCATGCCATTATTATGACAAATGGACTGTTTCTTGTCTCTCCTGTAAAATTTTGGTTTAACAGATACATTGTATTGCTGTGACACACTTGAAATGTAGGTTTGCCTTACCTTGACATATCTTCTAAGGTAAGTTGTAGGGTCAGTATTGTCCCAGGTGTTCCTCCATTTGTCCAAAATCCATCTGATCTTTTCCATGGTTGGTCTCTACCAGTTTTCCATTCTTTTGAAAATAATTCATGTCAGAATTTTGCAGCTATGAATTATAAGCTGTTAGTTCTGTAATTATCATGCCTGTCTATACCCGTTTTCTTTGGAATTGTTGTATTTTAATTGAAGTCGCAGGGAATTTGTCAGTCCAGTAAACCTTGCACACAAGATGGAATAGTTGTTATGGCTGGCTCTCCCAGAGACTTCTGTAGCTCTGAGGGAATGTCATCAACTCCAGGGGCCTTGTTTCATCTTAGCACTTTCAATGCTTGGTCAAATTTTTCTCTCACTGTAGATCTATTTTATCTTCATTGACTTCCTCTTCCCTCTCCACAACATTTCCCTTGTAGAACCCTTTTATATATTCTTTGCTCAATGCTGGTTTTCCATCTGAAGTCTTGATATTCAAACAGTTGCTTTCCTTGTCTCCAAGTGCCTCTTTCATTTTCCTGTAAGCGGTTTCTACCTTTCCTCTAACTATACATTCTTTTACAGGCTTTAATTTGTCCTTTAGCCACTCCCATTTATCCATTTTGCACTTCATGATGATATAATTTTTTAGGTGTCAGTGCCCCATTTCACTTGCTCCATTTACTGTAATTTTAATTTTTCTCCTTGCCTCAATTAAATTAAATTATATCCTGTGATATCCCAGGTTTTTCTTTTTTTGTTCTTCAGGGGTCTCATATTTGTACTTATTTGGTCCTTTGCTGACTTCACTATTTCATCTGTCGAAGTTCCTCATTTGTCTTCTATTGTGTTACACCCCAGCCTCTTCCATTTCCTTCCATCATTGCCATAACTCCCTCTGAAACTCTCAAGGCCCTGTTTCCTTCAATTTATCCAGGTTCCATCTCCTTAATTTCCTACCTCTCTGCAGTTACAATCTGCAGTTCGTAACCAATAAGATCAAACTGTCAACTTTCCTTTTTTAAGTTTTGTAACCTCCTTACCTGATTAAGGGATCTAACATTCTTTGTCTTTTCTGAAGCAGTGTCCTCCCGGGTTATCCCCATCTGGAGATTCGAATGGGAGACTATTTTCTCTTTAGAATATTTTACCCAAGGGGATGCCATCAGCCGGCCGCGGTGGCCAAGTGGTCTGCAGCGTGCAAGTCACGGTCTGCACGGCTGCTGCGGTCGGGGGTTCCAATCCCCCCCCCCCTCGGGCATGGATGTTTCTGCTGTCTTTAGTATAAGCTAGTTCATAAGTAGTTTGTAAGTTTAGTGCCTGGTGACCCTGTAGTTAAGTCCCATAAGTTCTAAAAACATTTAACATTTGGATGCCATCATCATTCATCCATAGAGTAGAGCTCCATGTCATCGGTAAAAGTATTGACTGTAGTTTACCTTAAATTTTAGCTGTTTGCAATGACTGTATGGCAACAACAGTTAGTTGCTGATACAAGGCCAGGTCAGTCATCCAGATCATTGCCATTGTAACTGTAACTTTTCAGGAACCACATAATTTTCTGGCCAATCCACAGACACCTCCGCAGTGCCTGCACTTACAGTATGGCTATCTGTATCTTTGAGGAACATAAGCCACCCCTCTTCGGCAATGTCTGTGGTTAAATTTCATCTACTGATGCCACATTCCCTTATACTGTCATAGAAGAAAGCATTTAAAAAGAATACATCTTTTGAGAGATCAGTAATTCAGAGTATCAATTGAAGGGGCCTGCAGCTATCCTCCTGATCTGATACAGAAGCAAATAGCCAGAGCCACTTCTTCATCCCCCCCCCCCTAAACCCAGAACCTTCCACAGAAGAACCCCAGAAGTGCCCCTCTTATCACCAGATACTTTCCGGGACTGAATCGGACTCTGAAAATGGCTCTCCAGCAAGGATACGACTTCCTTAAATCCTGCCCCGAAATGAGATCCATCCTTCATGACATCCTTCCCACTCCACCAAGAGTGTCTTTCTGCTGCCCACCTAACCTTTGTAACCTCCTAGTCCATCGAAATTCCCAAACCACCTACCCTACCCTCCAACTCCTGCCCATGTAACTGCCCCCGTTGTAAAACCTGCTCTATGGAACCTTCCACCACCACTACTTCCTTCAGGCCCGTAACCCAGAAGGTGTACACGATCAATGCAACATGCAATAGCACCCGCCTGATTTACCAACTGACATGCCTGCACTGTGAAGTATTCACTGTGGGAATGTCCAGCAACAAAGTGTTCATTCGCATGAACGGTCACAGGCAGAAGGCGTTTGTTGGTAATTAAGATCACCCTGTGGCTAAACATGCCTTGGTGCATGGCCAGCACATCTTGGCGCAGTGTTACACCTTCTGGGTTATCTGGATACTTCCCACCCACACCAACCTTACAGAACTCCGGAGATGGGAACTTGCCCTTCAGCATATTCTCTCCTCCTGTTGCCCACCTGGTCTCAACCTCCGCTAAATTTTTATTCCTGCCCACTATTCTTTAACATCTTTGCTTCGGTTCTCTGGACAGAGCCTCTGCCTCAACTGTTATCTCTGTCCAGCTTCTTTGCTTTCTACAATATGTCTACCTTGGTGTGTTTGCATGTGTATGTTTGTGGATGTGTGTGTGTGCACGCTTGTTTACCTTGCCCCCCCCCCCCCAAAGGTCAGTCCTTCCACTCCCTTAAAACCCGCATCCTACCCTTTTTCCCCTCTTTCCTTCCTCTTTACCTGAAGAAGCGGCCATCAGTTGCGAAAGTTTGTATCTTGTATTTGTGTTTTTGTGACTATCTATGAGCCTGTCCTTCAGGTAACATATTAGCTTTAGAAATACACAAATAAAGGTGGTGCTGGTGTGGTTTGCTTCTATCACCAGTCACATTTCAAAACATGTTTGTAATCACACAGAAGATCTCTGGTAATGTTTATGACAGTATTTATTGAAAATTTTGTTTATAATTTGAATATGGTAGCCAACTGAGTTTCTGTAGTTCTAGGTCAGATTGTATTGACGAAGGCAATAAATGCAATTTCTTAACCCTTTCAGCCACTTTTATGCATCCTTATCTCTTTCTGAATAATGAGAAACATTTGAGCCCTTGTGTGGTGAATAAAATAACATTTACACTTGACATACTGAATCTACCAGTTTCTAAAATCTAGTGGGTGTGCTGAAAATTCCTATCGGAAGTCAAGATGGTGGGCAGAAATGTAGCTGCTCCTGATAAGCACTTCGCTTTTATTACATATTGATGTGTATTTACTTTTCATGGGAATATTTTATTCACAAATACAGTTGATATACTGAAAAAAATAATACGGAAAAAGTGACTAGTTGCGGTACTCCATTTCTGACCTGATGTGCAATTTGTAGTACACACTATAATTTTCAAACTATATGTGTATCATAATAGTTGGGTACATTTTATTGCAAATAAATGCTTAATAATACAGCATACAAGGATTTAATGTTCTAGGGTGTAAAACAAAAAATAAGGGCTGAAAGGGTTAAGGAGCTACACTGCAATTTTCCCAATTCACTGAAGTTTGATTGATAGAACATATACGGACCTAAGAGGTGCCAAATCTACAGTGCAACATTTGGTGGCTTTCATATTTGTACACATTTTCTATGGAAATACAAATTTTAATTGATCTCCTGGTAATTTTTAGTACAGTATAACTAGTCTGTGCAGCCTAGCTGCCATCTTCAGAACCTTTACAAACAAGAATATAACAACTGTGTATAAAATGTACAAAAGCTCTTTATTGCCTTTCATACAAACCATCTCCATAAAATAGCTAGAAATTCCTACAAAACCACTCCATGTTAAAGCTGAATGGAGGTGATATGTATGTTTCAAATACATCGCTTACAGATTTTTTGTAAATATTTATGGTGCAATATTTGAACAATGTGTGGCTCAATAGCACAGTGGTAGAGTGCCAGACTGTGAATACAAAGGTCACGGGTTTGATCACTACCAGGTCCTTGGATTTTTCTCTCTCACTTTTCACTTCTTTCACCTCTGGCAATGTTGGTGATGTGTAAAATCTCGAGTAGCATCGTGGTTCAGAATCCACATTCAGCTGTTGGTCCAACAAAAACTGGCTGGGTAAGTCAGTTCAAAGGCTGGAGGAAGGCAACGGCAAACCACCTCCAAACAGGACCATGCCTAGTAAAGCATTGTGGTTTTCCAACCAATCTTCATATTGTTGACTACTTTACCTTATTTGGACAGTATGGCACATGGCAAATGAGTGTGTCTTTTTTTTAATAGTTTATAATATATTTACTGTACTGCTGTCCTGTGGTTAGCTTTCATGTGTACAACAGTGAAAAAATTTGAAATGATCAGTCAATGGCTGGAAGAAAAATCATTGTATGAACTACTCTGTAATGCCATCTAATGACAAATTGCTGTATTAACACTGTATTGCCATCTAGTGGCTAGGCTTGTAAATATTACAGAGACTCTTAAGCAGCATTTCTGGCATCTGCTCATCACCAACAAAATGTTTGTTGCTTTGAAAATGTCTCAGAAAGTACTCCACTTTTAGTAATGTTTATTTAAATTGTAATTATGAAGCAATCCATTTTTAAATGGAGCGCTCTCCATAAGCGACCATAAATTTGTACTGATTTTATGTAGACGGTACAATGTATCAAAGCTAATCACAGGATAGCACTACAATAAATGTAAACTATTTAGAGAAACATCACTTATTCTCATTTGTCTTGTACCATACTGTTCAACTCTTGGACCAGAAAGATTAGGCAATTAAAACCTTGTAACTTTTGTATACAGTCATTACATTCTTGTTTGTACATTTGTAGAGGCATCTGAAGTTGGCAGCTAGACTGCTGAAACTGGTGATGCTGTAATAAAAATTACACAAAAAGTTATCTTTGGCATCATTTTCACTATATAAAACTTTTAACAAAATATAATTGTGTTGGGTGCAGGGTATTTTTATCTGGTTTACATACAGGACTTGGTTTTAATGTTATGTGAATTTGATATTGTAACTCAAGATCCAAATTTCTTTTTATTACTCACAACATTAATTGGATTACCTAAAATTTTTGTGAAAATTAAAGAAAAAAACTCAAATTTACAATTTTTATCAAAACTTCCAGTTTCATATTATGGCAATAAAATAATTAGTTTCTTGAAATAACAGATTTTCTGCTCTTGTTGTTGTAATTGCCACCAATAAACATTAACTGTAAACAAAGAATGAAAATTGCAGTGGTGTAGTATTAGGGATTTCAATTGATGTGAAGTAGAGACTGTTGCAGAAATGGGTCTCATTGTCTCCAGAGAAGATGGTGAAGGGTACGGTAATGGCAAGATGGACTCATGAGTTGATGACTTTCATGAATCACAGATGGACATACAGCTAAAAGTATACATAACTTTCAGATTCTGGACAGAAGGTACTGCAGAATCCAAAAAAAAACACACTCTGATAAATTCACTTACACACACTGGCACGTGTCTGTAGTTGTTTAATCCCTTTCAACATTATTAGCAATCTGGAGATTTGGTTGGGGGGATTGTAAGGGCTGGTAAGTATGTGGCATGAGATGGGCAGGGTATGAGGGTATGCATGGGAATCTAGAGTTTGAAAGCTGCCCAGGGTGATTGGAGGGAGGGGGGCAGATATAAGGGGGAAAGCCTGCAGATGTGGTGGTGTAATGGAAAGTGAGTGTAGTGCTGGAGTGGAGCAGGGAAAAAGATGGAGGACAGGGACTATTTAAGATAGAGGCCAGGAGGTTTACAAGAGTGAAGGATCTGTTATAGGGAGAGTTCACACCTGTGCAATCCAGAAAAGCTGATAGTCATAGCAACAGTTCAGATAGTGAAGGCTCTGAAGCAGTCACTGCAGCGAAGCCCATAGTAATGCATCGTGTTAGGCTAATGAGTGTGTCAACTGTTTGGCAGTGGCCATTCGTGTGGTCATACAGCTTGCTATTTACCATTCACACATAGACAGTAGCACAAGTGTTGCTGCTTAGTTTGTAGATCACAGGTAGCCCTGTCATTAGATAGGAGATCCCTGTGACTGAACAGGACTAGAAAATGCTGTCCCGTACATGTTTCTATCACCACCTTGTCCAGTTCAATACACTCAAGGCATCTTCTAGCACATAAAAAGGAAGGGTCACTTGTGTAATCATCCTTGTGATCTGTGCTGCTTTCTTTGGGACTGACAACTAACACATGTCTAATTGCAATTGGCCATTACCAAACAATTCTCAAAATACAGCTGGAGCACACATTTGCTGAACGTACTGCACAACATGATGTGCCTCACTTCTGTTATTTCAGCACAGTCTTCACCATTTGGACTCTTCCTGCCAATACCAGTTTTACGAAATATGTTTTTCGTTCTTGAAAACCTCTGGCCTCAAACTTCCTTTATCCTACTCCATCGCTCTTGCACATTCCATTCAATCAGCGCACCACCATATCTCTTCTGCCCTCTCCCCTCTCCCTCAACACAGCATACTGCTTCCATAGCCCAGCTCTGCAATCCTTCTCCCTCCCTGCCCCATGCCCCCCCTCCCCCCCCCCCCCCACACACACAAACACAACACAATACCCGGCAATCAGTTTCAACAGTTATGCATATAATAAATTCTTTGAAATTCGTTTGTCATGAACAAATAATACTTGAAATAAAACACAATATCACAAATAATATTCAAGTGGATACAATTTATTGAAAAGTTCGGTTTACACTCGCACATAATTAACAATTAGTGAATAGAAGTAGCTGGAGTATCACACAAACCAGAATGATAGTTATCATAGAAACATGGAAAGCTGAAAACAGCATGACATCAACCACATCAGATAAACGATGCGTTTTTACAAGAAAAATTGTTTTCTAAATTATCTGTTGGGAAACACACCTGATTGACATTCTGAAAAATTGTTCTATCGTTCGTCAGGTTTGATGCATATCACGGGTATCGTATCATATCGGCAAAAATCGGAGAAGACAATTGGTGGTGGATGACGGGTTGGATTTTTATACAATCCTCTCTGGAGTTGATGTCACGGTTTTGCTTGATTAATAAAGCACAATTTTGAAGGTGCTTCATCAAACTTTTTACCTGCTTGTAATATATATATATATATATATATATATATATATATATATATATATAATTACAAAAAACAAATAATTAAAAAAAGTTTTATGCCGCGAGATTCGATCCGGCAACCTTCAGATTACAAACCCGTGCGCTTACCGCTGTGCCATGCCGCTGTAGAAAATTATTAATCGTAGAGAGTATTTCAATGCAACGGTGTTTTTTTTTTTTTTTATTGTCGATTTTCTCGGCAACGGCTGAGAAGTGCTTCTTCATGCTTTGCCAAATTACACCTCTGGCTATGAACTTTTGTTATGCGCAGTATGAATCGAATCTGAATTTCACAATTGGTGGCCTCCCCTTGTTAGATGGGAATCAAACATTCCATGCTGATTTCTGCACCCAGAACTTTTTGGGTTTTCTTGATAAGAAATGGTGATATTTCTTGCTTGCTCTCTTTGCTTTCAGTTGATGGTAGTATCTACCATAATATAGGAAGAAGTCATTTCCTTTATCTTCAAAGCACCATAAAATGTTTTAGGGATGCATTACTCTTTCAGTTCTGGAGTGAGCTGTTGTCACCTATCTTGCAGACACTTAGTGAAACTTAAGCACTTCTTGAATGGGGGCCAAGACCAAAGTTCAGCTATGCAACTATTTCATCCACTTTCACACAGTGATTATGCCTCACAGTGGCATCAACTGCTGCATTTGTCTCTGACGCAGTGTTTCTTGTTGAGCATCTGTCATAGAAGTTACAGCATTTCCAAACTTTCTGTCTTACTCATAAACTGTCTGCAATGATTGATATACAACACCATACTGGATCTTCCATTTGCCAATGAATTTCGGTTGGTTGTGTTGTGAATGATAGTCTTCCTTGGTGCAAATGAAGCAGTCATTTTAACTGGGTATTGTGGCCATGTATCACTTTTCTGTCGTATGCTGACACTTAAGCAGCATTCCTTAAATCATGGGTACTACTAACGCACAGTATTATAGTGTGAAATTATGATTTTAATTACACTTTTATGGTTTTATTGTGACTCTCATCATACCCTTTTCATAATGTTCTTAAATCACATATAAATTGCAAGGGGGGGGGGGGGGAGAGAGAGAGAGAGAGAGAGAGAGAGAGAGAGACCAGGAGGGGGGCATGGGCAGTATTGTTTATCTTCTTTTTCCCATTGCAACAAATTCCTCCACGCACCACTTATTTTTTGCTCGAGACTGTACTTCCCACATTCTGTGACCATATTTAGGTTCAATTGTTTACCGACTTAATAATCTAACAAACAGTCTCATTGTCGAAAGTTCACACCGTGAAACTGGGTGGAATATTGTTGCGATCAGTGGAAAAGTATTTTAGCGGCAGTTGCCAATGAGTTCAGTAAGTAAACAATTATTAGTGTCAGTAGGATATGACACTCTACCAGTTTGTTGAAAGTTTTGAGTGAAATTACAAAATAATGTTGGTTTCTACAAAATTTTGTACTTTGTGGATGATTTCAGACAATGCCAAGAAACTATAAAAGTTCATTTGGTATCATTACATCCCAGAACTTTTAAACAAAGTACTTTGTGATATTCAGTGTGGCACATTAATATAGTGAAAAGCAAGTGATTTGTAGGGCAGAAAAAGCAGTGGGAGGACAATTGGTGTTAAATGGGCAAGAAGAAGAAATGTTAAAGCAAGGTATTTTGAGGACTGCCCCCTAGGGCTTTCATTGCAATAATTAGGACATTAGATTTTATTGAAAGGGTACCTTAACAGATCTGGCTGAAAATAGAGAAAATTTCCAACAATTTACCAGGGGAAAAATGGGTGCATTTATTCCTCCTCCATCTGTCAGTACATTTGATAATGGTAACATGTCTGATCACCAAAATATTGTGCCTGTTGGTCACTATAAACCAGCAGTACATGTGTGGACTCATTTCTTAATTTGTAGATCTACTAAAAGAGTAAATGTACATTTTGTAAATCTAACTGAACTTGAGTGCTTCATTAATTGTGGGCTTGTGTAATAAATGTTGTGATCTATTTGTAATTTTCTAAAATGTAACTTTATCACTTCCTTACATTTAATTTTTTGAGTGTGCTAGTTTTAAAATCTAATCCAGAATTTTATAATAATCCTGTTGCTTTGAACCTTGTGTTTGTTTGGAAATATTTCATTAGTGGTTTTATCACCTTGGAAGTGGTGGTTTTAGGTCTTACTGCATATGCTTATTTTAAATTTTTCTTGGTAGTTCACCTTGGTGGTATCATCTAAATATTTCATAAATTTGACTTGTTGCCATCTTCAAGTATTAAAGTGATAATCATCCTGATTGCCTGCTAATGGCAACAAGCCACTCAGGTGGAAAAACTCTACAATATATTTCAGAACAGTTCAAAAAGAGGCCAGGAGATGCTTGTAGTTCATACACTTATATAATGCAAAAAGATAAAATTTTCTGTTTGTGTCAATAGAAGTGGAATACCATGAATCAGTGGTTCAGATTGCTATTTCTATGTTATCAAAAGGGAACAGATATATACTCTGTTTGCTGTGAATCAGATAAAAAGAAAACTTTGAATGTGCTGTATCTACTATTTCATACTCTGTGAACTTGAGCTAAAAATGTTAGGCAGAGTCACAAAATATTTTCATTGGTAATCATTTCTGATGTCTTATCAGTTAGAATTTTTGAGTGTTCTGTGGATCATAGTTGTTACCTTTTGTTGTGCTGTGTGTCGGGGAGGTAATGGAAAAGTGGCAATCTAAGAATATTTCTCTGTAGTAAGTGTTCATAACAAATATATACCACTTCCTTCAAAATATTGGCAGCAGTGAGAAGGAGCTATAATTCATTAGGCTATCGGTTTATTTTTAACAAAGTTGCTTGATAACACCACAGTTAATCTGTTGTGGAAAGTTCCTACATAAAAAGGTTCATTCAGTAAAAAATGTATTAGTGAACTCATCTGAATAACTTCATTATTTTACTACTGATTTCATAATTTTCTTGCTTATTTCTTGTTTATTGTCAGCAGTTTTACCGAGTGATTCTGCTGGTCTGTTACCATAAGTGTTGCAATTTTTTTATTTTACTTTTTGGGGCACGAGAAATACTGAGATAAGCTTAACTATTCCGTTATATACATTGAAATGGTGTCATGGGACTAAATGTAATCTTTATTTCTATCATTAAATCTGAAAATGGTGACTGAATACTATTAAGATCAACTTGAAACTGGATCATGTATTCTACATTAATATTGCTTTACTGTTGATATGTTTGCTGTAACAGTCATTTTCCATTTAATGTTGATCCAATATTAATGTTCATCCTTTCTTAAAACTTCAGTACATTTTAAAAATTTTTGGTAACAACATTTTTGAGCAGTATCATATAATACTTGTTACATTGTAAGAAAATGATGTATATGCCTTAATTGAGTTTACAGATATCCCAGTTACACCCCAATCCTTCTGCATGCAGTGGAATTATGGTACCACGATCCACAGGTTACCACGCCAGTTCTCAAATTGTTTGCAGAGTTAGTACAAAATAGATCGCAAAGGTTACAATTTGACGTATCCTCTCCCAATGGCATCCTGTTGTTCAGAGAGGCAAGCAAAGTCATCTGCAGCTACGGTAAGACATTGTTAATAAAAGTA